>JAPFBL010000061.1:927500-1499043 GCA_026182355.1 Hermatobates lingyangjiaoensis
TACCAGAGTCTTACCGCAAAGTGATACGAAAACTAGAGAGTGTCAACAAGAAATTGGTCAATGCAGAAGCTGCTGCTTATTTTAATAATATATATATATATATATATACATATATATATATATATATATATATATATATATATATATATATATATATATATATATATATATATATATATACATGTACATGAATGATCGAACCAAAATAAGAAAATGGGAAAACATTTTTCTTATTGTGTTTTGATCATTGATTGTTATTTCACGTGTTTATGTGAAATCTTTTTATATATATGTACATATATATCAATGATCAAACCGCAAATGAAATGGGAAAAGAAGGCTAAGGTCATTCAACCCTAACAAGCGGTCTTGCCCTCGTAATAAAAGTATCAAGTTTGAAGAGATTGTTACAAATGTTTATAATATTTGATCTATTAAATTTAATTAGAGACGATTAAATAATATTTCTCAACGTCATTGATTTTTCATAGGTAATAAATTTAGCTCCTGTCCAATCAATATGATGATTTTCATTTTTTATATGCAAGAATAATGAACTACTTTTTTCTTGTCTACTTATGTTGTATTGGTGTGGTTTTACACGTGTCTTTAATGATTTACTAGTTTGTCCAATATAAATTTTATGACAATTTTTGCACGGAATTTTATAAATAACACCGGACTTCAATTCGCTGGGAGAGTTTTTTATTAACTTATTGCCCACGTTATTACGATTACAAAACACTATATTAAAATCAAGTTGTTTGGCTAGTCTTGGAAGACTTTTTTTAATTTGAAAAGTATTGAGTGGGAGAAGGGAAGGGAAAGCAAGGGCAGTGGTATGGAGACAGTTTGATAGTCAGTAGTGCTTGGTGGAATGTTCTTCAACAGTTTCTGTTCCAGTGCGTTTGGTTTTCCTCTCATATCTCTTGAAGAGGGTTTAAACCAAAAATTAGAGACTGTAAATCTCTGTTTTTAATTTCTCTTTGTTTCTTTATCCATATCGAACTTTATTTGTTCATTTTGGATAGTATTTTCATCGTAAAAGTATATATATATATATATATATATATATATATATATATATATATATATACAAGATTTCCCATAAGCACCTGAAATAACAATCAATGATGAAACCACAATATGAATGAAAAAAAAAAAAGACTAAGATCTTTCAACCTTAAGAAGTGGTCTTCGTCAGAGTTCACTGGGTTGGGTTTTGACTCTAACGAAGACCGCTTGTTACTGTTGAAAGGTCTTAGTCTTTTTTTCCCATTGCATATTGTGGTTTGATTATATATGTATATATATATATATATATATATATATATATATATATATATATATAAGATTTCCCATAAGCACCTGAAATAACAATCAATGATGAAACCACAATATGAATGAAAAAAAAAAAGACTAAGATCTTTCAACCTTAAGAAGTGGTCTTCGTCAGAGTTCACTGGGTTGGGTTTTGACTCTAACGAAGACCGCTTGTTACTGTTGAAAGGTCTTAGTCTTTTTTTCCCATTGCATATTGTGGTTTGATTATATATGTATATATATATATATATATATATATATAATACTTTGGTTTTTATTTTACGTGTTTATTGTGCAAACAATTATAAGTATTAATCAATGTGCTAAACATGGTTTATACGAATATATATATATATATATATATATATATATATAAAAAGATTTCACATAATCACGTGAAACAACAAGCTGATAAATGATAAATCTGAATGAAACAACAAGCTGATTTAGCTGATAAATCTAAAGTAACAGTAATATTAAATAAAAAAGATTACGTCGATAAAATAGAGAATATGCTAAATGATGAAAATGTGTATAAAAAGTTAAGGTCTAATCCTTTGGAAAGGGTCAATAGTTCATTTAATAAAAAAATTAAAACTATCTTAAAAAATCAACCCGAACTTATTACTAAATTTATATCAAAATCCCCTTCTTTGCCATATATGTACGGGTTGATCAAGACACATAAAGATAATTACCCAATACGTTTAATTGTGAGTTCGGTTGGTTCGGCATCATATGGCTTGTCCAAATGGTTAATAAGTATTTTAAGCCCCTTAATTGGAAAAATTTCAGGCAGCCATATAAAAAACAATGTAGATTTAATTAAAAAATTAAAAAGCGTCAACATGAACAAAAATTATAGATTAATCAGTTTCGATGTGAAGTCTCTTTTTACGAATGTACCAGTAACTGATCTGTTGAGCTTACTCCAGGAGGAATTAATTAATTATTCCCTTCCCCTTCCATCTACCACTATAATAGAGTTAATTAAGTTATGTGTGGTAGATTGTCATTTTCAATTTGAAAATAATTATTATATACAAAAATTTGGTCTTGCTATGGGTAACTGTTTATCCCCCCTCCTAAGTAATTTATATATGGAGTTTTTTGAGAGTAAAATGTTAAGCTCAATTTTGCCCAAAAATGTTAAATGGTATAGATATGTTGACGATATTCTTTGCATTTGTCCCAATTCTTTAAATAAAGTTGATTTCCTAACAAAATTGAATTCATTAGTGCCGACAATCAAATTCACAATGGAAGAAGAAATAAGTGGTAATTTGCCCTTCTTAGATGTCCTGATCCATAGGTTACCTAATGAGTTACGCTTTAGTGTATATAGAAAACCTACGAATGTACTTGCATACGTTCATTTTTATTCATCGCATCCAAAAAATGTTAAAATTTCTGTTTTTAGAAATATGTTTTTGAGAGCCTTAAGAGTTTCCTCTCCAGAATTTCTTAATGAAGAGATTAATAACATTAGGTCAATTGCCCTTTCATTAAAATACCCCTCTTCTTATATCGATTTAGCTTTGAAGGGTGCTAAAAAAACTTTCTCTAATACTTCAAAAGAGCCCCTTTTATTATCAAATTCTATAGTTTTGCCATACCACGAATCATTGGACCCCCTTCCAAGATTAGCCAAACAACTTGATTTTAATATAGTGTTTTCTAATCGCAATAACGTGGGTAATATGTTAATAAAAAACTCTCCAAGCGAATTGGAGTCCGCTGGTATTTATAAAATTCCGTGCAAAAATTGCCATAAAATTTATATTGGTCAAACTGGTAAATCATTAAAAACACGTGTAAAACAACACCAATATAACGTAAGTAGACAGAAAAACAGTAGTGCCTTATTCTTGCATATAAAAAATGAAAATCATCATATTGATTGGACAGGAGCTAAATTTATTATCTATGAAAAATCAATGTTGTTAAGAAATATTATTGAATCGTCTCTAATTAAATTTAATAGATCTAATATTATAAACATTAGTAACGGTCTCTTCAAACTTGATACTTTCGTCACGAGGGCAATAGCCTCTTCAAAGAGGGTTGACAGCTAGCGGATAGTTTTTTACTTTTTCTTACTGTACTCCTTTGTTTCCCCAAACATCCCTTTCTGGACATTAGTCCTTACCTGTGTTTTCACCCTTTTAAAATACCACTCTTCCCTCCCACTCTTCTCAACTCCTCACCAGATGTTTTCTGCATCTAGTGTTCAGTTGGGTTTTTGACTCTGACGAAGACCGCTTGTTACGGTTGAAAGATCTTAGTCTTGTTTTCCCATTTCTTATTGTGGTTTGATCATATATATATATATATATATATATATATATATATACCAACGTTTCGATGTATTTTTACATCATAATGATGTTCACATATTGACGTTAGCACAAGAAAGCGAAGTTTATTTCCAAGACCTAGCCCTCAAGAAAACTTGCATAATATTGTGTTGAATGAAGAGGTCAAGAACTATTTGTGAATATAAATGTATATATGAGATAATTTATTACTTGTGGAATCCATTTTTGTATTGATTTATATTAGGGGAATAGTATCAACTAGTATCACATTGGGGGAATTAAAGAATTACCTCTCCACAAAAAAAAAGATGGTAACCTGATGAAGAATACTATGTGTGTTCGAAACGCATTGTTAGTTTAATAATGAACGTCTTTTTTTTGTATGGAGACATAATTCTTGAATTTCCCCAATATATGATATTCTATGCAAAGCCTTGCAATGTAGAGGTAATCATACATAGGGTTATAGTATGGAGTGGTTTGCACTTATTGGTGCTGTATGAAAGCCTTATGTAGAGCTCCGTGTTGTAATGAAGAGGCTAGGAAGACAATCACAGGCCTGAGTACCGCCTCCACCATGGCCACACCGTGCTCTGCTTTGCCAGCCGATCACACTATTGTCAACCTGTCAGAATACACCTCGCAGTAAACCACTTGTCCCTCATAACACAAATCCCATTCACATTTCAGTATTCCGCGTTTTTTTTTTAATCAGAAGTTAAATTCAAACTGTTATTGACAAGAGTATTATTAAAAAAATTTTGGAGTGACATACACATAATTAAACATAACATTAAACTTCTTGGGTATATAATATATAATGTCCCATTTGCACTATATAAATGTCTAAATGGGATAGGTTTATATTGGAGTGGCCTACACTCAAATTTACTATAAGTAAAAATAACATTAAACCTTCTTGGGTATATATTATATAATGCCCCATTTACACAATATAAATGTCTAAATGAGGATTGTTTAAATGGAAGTGGCCTACACTCAACTTTACTATAAGTAAAAATAACATTAAACGTTCTTGGGTATATAATATATAATGTCCCATTTACACAATATAAATGTCTAAATGGGATAGGTTTATATTGGAGTGGCCTACACTCAACTTTACTATAAGTAAAAATAACATTAAACCTTCTTGGGTGTTTAATATATGATGTCCCATTTACATTATGTTCATACGGGAGTGGCCTACACTTAACTTTACTATAATTCTAACGTAGTGCAATCAGTTATTATGTGGTATTTACTCATTGTAGGGGAAAAAGCTAATGAAATGGTCTCCACATATAAAAATTTAATGGTATAAACATCGCGTTTCTAACACGTAGGGTTCTTCCACAGGCATTAACTAAGGGTGAGTGTCTGTGGTACAACTTACTATAAGTAAACATAATATTAAACTTCTTAGGTATATAGTATTATAATGTTCAAAGATGGATTTCTTGAGGATTTTTGGTCCAAAGAAATTACACTCCTTTTTATACACTAACATCTCGCCAAAATTCAAAATATTCTTATTTTGTTTGACAAATTTTAAAAATATGAAAGAGAAAATGTCAATGTCACCAAACACCGAAGAATTTGCTCAAAATTATTATCCGTTTTGTAAATGTATTCAAAACTGAGAAATATAACTGGTGAACCATTAACCCAGGATGAAAAGTCAGTTTTTATAGCTTTATTACTCGTTTTGGTAATTGAAATTGTACTAAAAAGTCCTTAAAATATACTGTTCATGAAATTAAACAATCTAATTAAATTTTTATATCCTGCAAAAAAAAGTCAATTCAAAACTAATACCATTTTTCCTATTTTTTTAATAACATACTAATTATTTCATATCATGTTATATTATTATAGAATCTGATATATTTTATCTAAGTTTCATTGTATTAACAATGAAAAGAAAAAATATTAAAACAAAAAGGTAAACTTTTAATAGCTGAAAAAAAAAAGCTTAATAATATAACAGTGGCATTGTCGACTTGTATGTTTAATTATTTCTTCCAACTAAGTCCATTAAAGTAATTTATAATTAGTAATATTAATTAATTAATAAACTATTCATTGGGAATTAAATAAAATTGAAATATAATGTAAATAAGAAACTAAGGAATTACTACATAAAAGCTTCTGCCATTATAAATAATGTTTAAAAGTAATTAATTTATTTTTCAATAATTAAATTAAAAGTAGTAATGAGTTTAATAAGTATTTTATAACTATATACAAGGTATAATCAATTTAATTTAATCTGAATTAAAAATACGTTTAAGCAGAATTATTAAAATTAGTTTAAAGCAAAAAAAATAATTGTAAAATAAAGTTTCTTAATGTTTCCATTGAAACATTGATTAAAAAAAAAGTTATATTCATTGTCTATTATAGATTCTGTTTTGAAGTTGGTAAAATTATTTTACAACTCTATATACAAAGTTTTAAACCATATAAAAGTAATAATTTCTTAAAAAGTTGAATCATTAGTCATATTACAACATATTTTTTCGAATATTTGTGTTATTTCTTTCAATAAATATAATTATTAATATTACTTCCTTTTTTTATAATATTAAAAGGTTGTAAAAATTGATTTATCTATTATTTTTAGTACATAAAACCAATTGATTATATAGTATTCTAAATAATTAGAAATAATTAACTGGAGGGATATTATATAATTTTTGGTAGGAATAACATTTTTTAAATCATTAGTTGTGCAATCCGTAATTGTGTGGTATTTACTCATTCTGAGGTAAAATGGATAAACCAACAAAAGTCTCCACACAAATGAAGTTTTATTCAACGCGTTTCGAACACTTTGTGTTCATCACTGGACCAACCCGTCAGTACCACATCCTTGGATATGTCTTGAATTCTCTTAATTGAATTTTATTATTTCACTCTAATTTTTGTAACTAATTAGATATAATTTGTATTATAGTGTCTTCCTGATGATGAACACAAAGTGTTCGAAACGCGTTGAATAAAACTTCATTTGTGTGGAGACTTTTGTTGGTTTATCCATTTTACCTCAGAACATTTTTTAAATTACACTTTGATTGTATACTAATTTAAATGATTCAGTTTTAAAAGATTTTGAATGATTAGTGGCACTATTGGATTAGATAATTCTTATGCTAATTATTGAAGGTGACTTTCATTCCTTGTTTGCATTGCTATAATAGTAATACTGTTATAAAATAAGTTTTGCATTACCATAATGTAGTGGAAATTATTTCTCAATCTACTTTTGTTTGTCATCATTTAATAGTTATAATTCACTGCAATGCATTATAAAAAAAGAAGATAATTTTAAATTGTACTAACTTTCTTTTTGATGAAGATTTTTGTCTCCTCTTTTTTAAACACTTATACGAACACAAAAATAATTTCACACATGTGCATCTCTTAGTAATCTAATTAATAAAATTACTTTTAAAGTGCTGTATATACCAATTATTTTTCCTAAACTCCAATTTAATAAACCAATGCTTACAGCTATAAAAAACCTTCTGATGTCATGATGAATTCAAAAAATATCAAAGAGATTTGGATCTTAATTAACTCAGTGTTTACACTAGCAATTAAATTACACTGTAGTGGACAGGAAATAATCGTGAACTAAATACAGACCTATAAACTTTGGTGAGTTTTATTCAAGAAAAATAATTCTATATAATCGATATTTATTTTAAAGAAACAGTTTTGAATATATAATCTAATAATAAAAGAAAAATGGAAATAATGCATATGTATTATTGGTATTTATAAATTGACTTTTCGGGTCGGTCGGTGATAAAATATTTAATATTTTAAAACATTTTTGTTCGTGGGTACTCAACTTAGCTAAAAGTAAATATATTATTAAGTCAATTGACAATGTTTTAATGTTCAATGTTTCATTTTAATGCAGTTAGCTCTATTTTGCTAATTTTAAGGAAAATCACAATTACGTTATAATTAAGACTAGTCGTTTGCTGAGTACTATTTTAAATTAATTTTCAATATGTTGCAAATTTATACGGTGGAGTTTACAGAGTTAATTATTATCATTTCAAAGTGTTTGTAAAAAACAAAGAAATAATTATACATTTCATAAGATGGAACCATGTTTTTTAAATTTTACTGATAACACCAAATTCTTAGATTATTTTGTATAATTAATTATTTTACCAATAAATTTTATTCTAAGTATTTAATTAGATGTGTGATTTCTTTTTCTTAATTATTTTAATGAATAAATTAATTTAATTAATTAAAATTATTAATTTAGGTTATAATTTTAAAAAAAAAATAATTCTGATGGCTTAACTGCTATACAAGCAGTCATTGTATGATATGTAAGCATCATTGAAGTCTCTACACACAAGGAGTCAGCGTTCTTTGACTCCTGAGACAGTCAATACCACCTTACTGATGCAAATGCAACCTAACGATGAACACTACGTGTTCGAAACGCGTCGTCGTTTGATAATTTTTTTTGTAAGTGGAAACTTAGTGTTTCATCTCCTCCTTTATCTTTTTTTCCTTTTAATCCTCTCTCTCTGTCGTCTATCTTACTCTCTTTCTCTCCTCTCTCTCTGTCTCTTCTCTGTCTCTCCTTCTCTCCTTTTAATCCTTTCTCTCTCTCTGTCTCTCACCCCTTCATCTTCTTCATTCCCTCTGTCTCTCTCTCTCTCTCTCTCTCTCTGTTTCTCACCCCTTCATCTTTTTCACTCTTCTCTGGCTCTCTCTTTCTCTCCCTGTCTTTATCTCTCTCTCTCTCTCTCTCTCTCTCTGTTTCTCACCCCTTCATCTTTTTCACTCTTCTCTGGCTCCTCTTTCTCTCCCTGTCTTTATCTCTCTCTCTCTCTCTCTCTCTCTCTCTCTCTCTCTCTCTCTCTCTTCTGTTTCTCTCTTTTTCTCTCTCTCTCTCTCTCTCTCTGACACAATGTTCTAATTACGCCTATTATTATTACGCCTACTATGGTTTTCAGTTAGAGTCGCTGTTCTTTAGATTAAAAGGACATAGGAATACAAGTTGCTAGAATCGATTGGTTGACCCTCTCCAGAACAATTTCATTTTCTTTCTCTCTCTCACCTTACTCTTTCTCACTTATATATTTCTAAATCTTTCTTCAGGGTGGGTTTATACAGTGGGTAGTTTATATTTTTGTTGTTTTTTTGTGAGAACATTACAAGTCGAAGCGATCAACTGGTAATAATGAGTAGGACTTGATGCTTTCTTTTTCAATAAGAAAAAAAACCGTATATGGTTTGTGAGGCGAAGTTTACATGAAGAGGAACCTAATGAACCGATTGAGATTGTTAAACCTCTAATACCAGTAAAAGAACTCTTTGATTTTTGATGTCGCAACATGATATATGGTTCAAATATGTGATTAACAAAAATATGTTCTTTGAAAACAGTATTAACTTCGTATTGAAATAACTTTTCAATTTAATAAACTTTATACTATATGGAGGTTAAAAAATTTTACTTCGATTACTGAACAAATCAAAATCGTACTTTTATCATATTTATTTATGATTACTTAAAGTTTAATAAGCCATTTTGGCTAGATTATTATAATAATTTAACTAAGTTAATGTAGCAAATTGATCGAGTAGAACAAGAAAATGTTATTAAAAATTGATTTTTTTTTTATTATAAGACCATATTATCTCTTCCACTGATCAAAAACTTTGGTTATTTTTGTCCTAAACTACTCATTCTAGGTAGACGCTTAATAATTTACAGTCAGTGGTTTCATGAAAAAAAATGCTAAATTCACCAACTTTACTACAATACATCTTCTTTATGATAACATTTTCCCGAAAGAAAATAATCATAAGTAGTTATATTTATGTTGAAATTCATTATTGTACATCAAAATGTTGTATCCATTATTAAATAATCACGATCTGCTAGATTTAATATTAATATACAAATTTCAAATTTGTTTACAAAATTAACCTTTCCTGTTATCAAAAATTTGCGAAATTCTATTTAGTTAATGTTAATCTCTAACTAAACAATTTAGTTTATTTAAGTTAGTTTAGCATTGGAAAAATAATGAAATATCAATTTACTGGTGGAAAAGGATTGTTTCATGCTAATAAGATATTATTCAAAAACATTACATCTTTACTATAAACTATAAACATCTATTTTTAGGTGTAATATCAATTTGACCTATTAGTTGATGTAGTGTGTAACATGTCTGCAAACTTTCAGATACGCATCCGCTCGCAAAACGCATACACACACGCACGGGAACAGAGAGAGTTAGAGAGAGAGGGAGAAAGGGAGGAGGAGGGAGAGAGGGAAAGAAAGAGAGTGAGGGAGAGGGAGGGACAGAGGGAGAGAGTGAGAAGGAGAGAGAGGGGGGAGAGAGAGAAGAAGAGGGGGAGGGAGGGGAGGGAGAGAGAGAAGGAGAGAGAGGGACAGAGGAAGGGGGAGAGAAGGAGAGGGGGAGGGAGAGAGACGGAGAGGGGGAGAAGGAGAGAGAGAGAGAGGGAGGGAGGAGGAAGGAGTGAAGGAGAGGGGAAGGGAGAGGGGGAACAGATGGAGAGAGAAAGAGGGAGAGAGAAAGAGGGAGAGAGAAAGAGGGAGAGGGAGAGATAGGGAAAGGGGGAGGGAGAGAGGGGAGAGGGGAGGGAGAGAGGTGAAGAGAGGAGGGATATAGAGAGAGAACGGGAGGGGGAGAGAGGGAGCGGGAGAGGGTGAAAGAGAGATAGTGACGGGTCACACCTCAACTCACACATCACTCAAAAAACTTCCGACATGGCTCAGAGAACCTGCAAACAAGTAAACACCTTAGAAACCAAAATCAATTTCTTGCAATATTATAATGTCTTATGTATAGTGAAATAAAAATAGGACACTTTCTACTTCTTGAACAAAGCTAGATGCCTATAATCGGTATTATTGGAAACAAACTAACCCTTTACGTACGCAAAAGTCTCTATTATCACATAACAAAATTCTTATCTTCATTAAAATTGAGAATTTAATTTCAAAAAAGTGAAAATGTACTGAAAAATAGTATATTCTCACTTTTTTTACCTTATGTTTATTAAAGGAAAGGATTTCATTAATTAAGTTGCATTAATTACTCATTTAATTGACTTAATTAGCACTAAGTTAAAATTATTACTGTGTTTCTATCAAATAACGTTATTTTCAGTACTTCTCAAGAACATGAATCCTAATAGCTCTAATTACACTAATACCTACAATTAAAAGTGTATTGCTCTCCTGAGGAGGTATATAAAAAGAATTCAGTAGAATAAAAATACTTCAGTAGAAAAAAAAATTCAAGACTTAATTTAAAAAGATGTTTTTAGTTTCCAATTATAACAACACCATTCCACCATCATTACCTTATTTAGTTATACTCAATTATATATATATATATATATATTCCATGATAAACGGAAACGGTCCGGCAGGACAGATTACACTTAAAATAAACTGTGACACAGAGACAGAAACATAACAAAGACTCACTTTTCAATATTTCGACCGTAATGGTGGTCGAAATATTGAAAAGTGAGTCATTCTTATGTTTCTGTCTACCCGTCACAGTTTATTTTAAGTTATTATATATATATATATATATATATATATATATTTGTGTACAAAGGCAGCAGGTCTTCCCTTAAGCATATATTATTAAAATAAGCAGCAGCTTCTGCATTGACCAGTTTCTTGTTGACACTCTCTACTTTTCGTATCACTTTGCGGTGAGACTCTGGTAGCTTCCAAAGAAGGTTAGCAAAAGACATTAACACACACAATAAACATAGGTCAAACACGAAAAACTAAATCTTAATCACTGTATTAATCACTAAATTAACAAACTAAATAAAAATGCGTACAAGCTTTCGGCTCTCATTGGCCATCTTCAGGTATAAACTAAAATTAATAAAGTCTAAAGCACTATAGTTAGAATAAAATAAGATATTTGAACAATGTCTAAAAAAAAATTACTGTACTACAGGAAGTGAATCTAAAGTGGGAGTGAGGGGAAGGGGAGGTATGCATGGCGACAGGGTCGGCCAAAACTACCTGTGGTTCCTTCACCTCCCTCTCTCCCTTACAAGCTTGAAAGTATTGTCAAAATTCTTAAAGCTAGGCACAGAGTTGAAATCATTGCTCTGGACATTTAGCCTGGGGTTACATTCTTTAATATACAGAGCCTCCAGTATATGTAACCTGCCAGGCTCGTGGCACACTTGCAGAATGGAAGTGCCCTCAATCAGGGCCTGCCTCGTCAGTCTTACTCGGTGAGCGTCCTCCGTATGGTTTTTAGGGGCCCCAGTGCTCAGGTGGACAGTTAGACGCCGCGAAAGCTTCGTAGTAGTCATCCCTATGTATGAGGATGGGAGGGTTGCACAGTCCCCTATACTGCATTTGTACTCATACACAAGGTGACTACGTTGTAGCTCCGGGGTCTCAGTTCTCGGTCTATTGTAGAGTAGTAGGTCCGATGTCTTTCTACTTCTATAATATATAGTCAGCCTTATCTTGTCCTGCTCGGCAACTCAAGGAGGTCGCCAACTCAATTAAAACTTTTTGCAATAAATGGTATGCTAGTAACGAGACAGACCCGCCTACAGGAGAGACTATCCGCCTGTTTTACAAAGGATATTTTAGTTTTAGCTCCGGGGTCTCAGTTCTCGGTCTATTGTAGAGTAGTAGGTCCGATGTCTTTCTACTTCTATAATATATAGTCATATATTATAGAAGTAGAAAGACATCGGACCTACTACTCTACAATAGACCGAGAACTGAGACCCCGGAGCTACAACGTAGTCACCTTGTGTATGAGTACAAATGCAGTATAGGGGACTGTGCAACCCTCCCATCCTCATACATAGGGATGACTACTACGAAGCTTTCGCGGCGTCTAACTGTCCACCTGAGCACTGGGGCCCCTAAAAACCATACGGAGGACGCTCACCGAGTAAGACTGACGAGGCAGGCCCTGATTGAGGGCACTTCCATTCTGCAAGTGTGCCACGAGCCTGGCAGGTTACATATACTGGAGGCTCTGTATATTAAAGAATGTAACCCCAGGCTAAATGTCCAGAGCAATGATTTCAACTCTGTGCCTAGCTTTAAGAATTTTGACAATACTTTCAAGCTTGTAAGGGAGAGAGGGAGGTGAAGGAACCACAGGTAGTTTTGGCCGACCCTGTCGCCATGCATACCTCCCCTTCCCCTCACTCCCACTTTAGATTCACTTCCTGTAGTACAGTAATTTTTTTTTAGACATTGTTCAAATATCTTATTTTATTCTAACTATAGTGCTTTAGACTTTATTAATTTTAGTTTATACCTGAAGATGGCCAATGAGAGCCGAAAGCTTGTACGCATTTTTATTTAGTTTGTTAATTTAGTGATTAATACAGTGATTAAGATTTAGTTTTTCGTGTTTGACCTATGTTTATTGTGTGTGTTAATGTCTTTTGCTAACCTTCTTTGGAAGCTACCAGAGTCTCACCGCAAAGTGATACGAAAAGTAGAGAGTGTCAACAAGAAACTGGTCAATGCAGAAGCTGCTGCTTATTTTAATATATATATATATATATATATATATAAACAAAATTGAAGTCTATCAGAAGTCGGTCAGTTCTTCAGGTTTAAATTAAACTCTCATGACGAACATTTCCTTTCTTATTTAAAACCTTTTTCATTGATAGAAGTATAACATTTTAAAACAGAAAAACTAAGTATTACATAAAAGATTTTTTACAAGAAAAAGAGAGTCAGTGAATTTTAATAACAACTGTCTAGTTTGAATGAACACGTGACGCTAAGAACAGTTTGAATGAACAGTGTCACATGTTCATTCAAACTAGACAGTTGTTATTAAAATCCACAGACTATCTTTTTCTTGTAAAAAATCTTTTATGTACTTCTTAGTTTTTCTGTTTTTTTTTAAATGTTTTACTTCTGACTATAAAAAAGGTTTTAAATAAAAAACAAAACGTTGACAATGAAAGTTGAATTTGAACCTGAAAAACTGACCGAGTCCTGATAAACTTTAGTTTTGTTTAATTCCACGGTCTATCCTTTTATCAATATATATATATATATATATATATATATCAGCTCAAAAATGAAGAAAAGCAACACACAGAGAAAGAGACACACTTACAACTCAAATTTTCGGATGATCCGTCTTCAGGAGAAAATGAAAGGGCGACCAAGCACGCCGGAAAACTTGGTCGCACGCTCGTGCGACCTTTCTCTATGCTCCCTTTCTATTTTCTCCTGAAGACGGATCATCCGAAAATTTGAGTTTGTAAGTGTGTCTCATTCTTTGTGTGTTGCTTTTCTTCATTTTTGAGCTGATATATATATATATATATATATATATATATGAATATATATTTCGTATCAATATTCCTTTTAAGTAATTTTGGTGGGAATTTTTACCTGAAATGATATTAACGTTTTCTTTTCTTTTTTTTTTGTAGTCTCTATTCACATAATGAAAATATGACTTCAATCTCTACCGTTAATATCTTTTTAATTTATATTTTTTTTATTTTCATTGTTATTTATTTTATTTATTTACGCTTTATATTTTATTTGATTTTTCGTTTTGTTATTCTATTATGTTGTAAATAAGACGTTAACATTGTTTTGGTAAAAAGGATGTTTACCAAAACATCACCTGATAAAAAGAAAACATTATCAGGTGAAAAAGTGAAGGGGAGATGATAATATGTTTAAAATACTAAATTATTTATTGAAGATTAGCTTAAAATTGATGGCTTCAAACTATAGTTTCGCCGAAATTTGTTCGGTATTCTCAAGGCTTAATGAAGCAACTGTTCAAAGCACTATCAACATCTCTTCTTTTTGTATAATATATTTTCAAAAATGAACTGAATTAATCTTGAAATTTATTCTAACAACGAAGGCACATGATATGCTAATAAATACCATAACAGACAGGAAATACCACGTGACTCCTTGTGTTTCCTTTTTGATAATATATGGTGCAAAAAGAAGTGATATGGATAATGGTTTGAATAAGATTTGAGAATCCCGAACAAATTTCGCCGAAATATTGCTTTCAAATCAGATCCTATTAATTTGGAACTAATTTTTGATAACTAAATTAATATTTTGATCAATCAGTGGTCAAGAAGCTATACCAATAATAATATGTATATATTTTAATATTTATATTACCTTATATATTTGGTAATATATCAACAAGTATCAATGTCACTTGAGCATCAGGAGAAAAAGTGATAAAAACCTGCATACATTGTGAAACCAACTGATGACAGATAAATCAAGACATCTCATGGGTTTTAGTGCGATCTGTTGTTTGCTATTTGAGTGTTTACATGAATAGAACATTGATTTGTGTATTTGAAGCAAATATTCTCTAGGGATTCTTGATTGTTTTTAGGCTGATTCCCCGATGTTTTGACTCATATTGATTTTGATAAACTCCTGCAGTATATCTGCTGTTTCCCACCTCTAACCTCTAACTCCATCCTCTGACGATTCCTTCTGAGTAGTCATTGCCAGCAAAGCCCCAAGATTTAATCAAAACCTTATGATTCAATATTACTTGCCAACTTTGATTACTTGTTTAATATACCTATTCCACAATTAAACTCAGATGTTAATTAAACGCTACATAATTACTATCAGTCAGTGATTCCTACCTAATTAATATTTCGAGTGTAGACAAATTAGAATTCTGTTTCAATATAATGATTTTTTTTTTAAACATAAGCCGACTTAAACAAGAGCACTACATAATATTGACTAATGAATATAATAAAAATTAATATTTAAAAAAAAAAGAAGAAGCAAAATACTACTTTCCTTATAATTTTGCAACAAAGCCTTCTTTAGTCAAATAGTTGTTTAAGGTAATCAAGAGGGCTTGATTACTATTCCTCTTTCTCACGCTAAATAAAGTGTGAAGTTCTAACTCCGCAGTCAAACCTCCCGCTCACCAACATAGTCTAAATTAGTGAAATGACTTTATATCATTTTCAAATTCATTGTCCATACGTTTAAACTAAATACTGTTTTTGTTATTTGATTGTCAGTCCCTGACAATGTTTACTGGGTGTCGAATGTTCCAGTGTTTGCAAGGTATTCCAAATGTAGTGAATAGTTTATTCTCTTCACAGTAACTATTGATAAATACTTGATTACAAACAAAATGTGTATATGGTTATTCCTATTAGTATTCTTTAATGTATAAAGTAACTGTTTCGCATTACCTTGGATTGAAAATTTATTCACCCCAATTGCTTTGAGAACGACTCACATCTATCTTCCTGATGACGGGGCCATCCGGAAATTTATTAATGAGTTTCTATATATATATATTATATAATAATATGTTGTTTTCTTTACCACAATTTACTAATAAACACTTTTTCTTCTTCTTGGAGTTTGGTCAGGGTTAATATACGGAATCACCTTTTCGCCAACATTTCGTCTTTTAAGACATCCTCAGGGCTATAAACCAACAAAAAACAATGGATATTTGTCATATCTACTTTACAATATCATAAAAAGTTCAAAAAACTTACTTACTCAAGGCTAGCATCTAATTCCGAACCATAAAAATTGTAATATAAACTAAATCTTTATAAATAAAATAATGATTTTGTCTGTACATTGCTTAGAACTGACTCATTTCAAGTTTTCTTTACGTTTCATACATTGGAGAAACCGAATCCACCCTTAGAAAAATTTCTGTCGGTTTGTCGGTTTGTCGGTTTGTCGGTTTGTCCGCAAAACTTTGTCACAGGTAAACTCAGCTACCATAAGACATATAAAGCTGAAACTTTTACAGTAGATTTGTGTAGGTCTAACTTAAAATATAGGCTATGAATTGATTGGAAATTCAACGTAGAAGTGAAGTTATGGACGTTTAAACGCAAAAATGTTTGTCACAAGTAAACTCAGCCACCATAAGACATAGCGAGCTGAAACATTGACACTGGATTTGTGTGTGCCTAACTTAAAATATGGGCTCTAAATATATTATTAATTCAGTACAGAAGCGAAGTTATGGGGCTTTTAGCTGTATTTTCCTAACTTCACAGACAAGTTTGTTTTGAAAATACACAGTGTGGCAAGTAGGTATTGTTAGTTGATTTTAATTTCAATTGAGCATATGAATATATTGCGTATTTGACATCATTGAAATGGTGTTTCACAGAGTTAAGGATGTACCATCTATTGAGAATAAATGTTTTGTAAACGAGCAATTCTCAACTCTTAATATGAACAGGGAGGAAAAATCAACAAACAAGTTCTTACGCTATATGAAGCCGAGGAAAGAACTTACAAGTCAGTAAAGAGATTGGATTAGTGATGAAGAAGCAGTTCATTATCTAATTGAATTTCTTGACTCTGAATTTATTTCTCCTGGACTGCCTGCTCATGAGTAAAAACTTAAAGTAGTAGCACCGATCACGCTGCAATTTAGTAGCAGTAACAAATTTCATGTTACGAAACATGAGTGCCCCAAAAACTGTGCAACGGGACACAACTCTGAGTTCGTGCTCTACACAGATATGCCATAGAGGCGGACATAATGACTGGATGTGGTATTGGGGAGTCTGTGTGTATACTTCACATACCATTGATTCCGAGCCACTGTCTGTTTACGTTGAAATGATTGCAAAGTCCGGTCAGAGTCTATTTCGCAATGACGTTAACTAAGTCGCAAAGGGAGACTTCATCTAACGCAGGATTACAAGGTAGCAAAACCAAGTTTTTCTCACATGGTCAAATGTAGTTTACATGCTCAACGGTCAGAGGTTTCAACTCTTTCTTCTACCATGAACCTGAAGGACAGACAGCTAATGTAGTGTATTAGCTGGAGGCATTTGTTTAACACTATAGTAATAATGGTATTTTCTACTATTCTATAATTTCTAATGACATTTTGAAATACCAAAAATGACGGAACTTCTGATTCCTCCGTGGTATAGCCGAAAGGCAATAGGCACACGGCAATAAACCAAAACAGAACTTCTGATTCCGTCAAAGACGGGTACGTTTGCTATGTATTATATATAACTGTCAACTTTTTTTTAATTTAATATTTGCTTAATAAATACACTGGTAATAATGTAAGGTATGGGACCAGAGTAGCCCAGTGGCTTGCTTGATCGCCGATGACAGTAGTGCAAATGTATTATAAATAAATGTAACAAACAAATATTTTTTTGAATTTAAAATGTGGATAATATAAAAGATGGTAATAAAGTAAAGGGATCTAGCCAGGGTAGCCAGTAGCTTGCTTGCTCGCCGATGACAGTAGTGCAAATGTATTATAAATAAACACAACAAAAATATTTTTTTTAATTTAATATTTGCGTAATATAAACAATGGTAATAAATTAAGGTATGGAACCAGAGTAGCCCAGTGGCTTGCGTGCTAGCTTTTGACTGGGAGCACGTTAATTAGAACTAACTCATTTCAAGTTTCTTTACGTTTCATACTTCAGAGTAGCCACATGTATCCTTAGAATAATTTCTGTCTGTCGGTTTGTCCACAAAATATTGCTACCATAAGACATATAAAGCTGAAACATTGATTGTAGATTTGTGCATGTCTAACTTAAAATCTAATCTTTGTATACAGAGGCTTTTTTTTAGCACTGTACTAATAATGGTATTTTCTACTATTCTATAACTTCTAATTGTAGTATTAGTATAATACTATAATTGATATTTTTGGAATACCAAGTATAATAGAATTTATGATTCCGTCAAAGACGGGTACGTTTGCTAGTTGTAATATAAAAAACAGTGTTTTCAATAAAGGTCGCTGGGTAGCAGCACATGCAATAACAGATAACGGTTTTGTTGGTTCGGAATTAGAAGGTAGCCTTGAGTAAGAAAGTTTTTTGAATTTGTTATGATGATTGTAAAGTAGATATGACAACATTTGTTTTTTGTTAGTTTACAGCCCTGAATATGTCTTAAAATAAAGACGAAACGTTGGCAAAAAGGTGATTCCGTATCCATCCGTGATTCCGTAATCTCCAAGAAGAAGAAAAAGTGTTTATATATATATAGTAATTTTATATAATATATAATAATATGATATATACTATATATACATTAAATTTATAAATGAACCTTATTAACACAATAATTATAAACTAGAATTTTCAATAGAAATTTACAAACCTATTGTGAATTTCTATTGAATTCTCTAGTTTATATATATATAATATGTTTAAAAAATAAATAAATAAATATATATATTATATACCATATTATAAATAGATATATATTTATGTACTATATATATTCGCAGAAAGAACACACATAAAAGATATTATAAAAATTTTCTACTGTTCGCCTCTTCATCAAGTAGAAATACAGTAGCGAGTTTTTGTGCATTATGTGAAAAAAAACAGATATAGCACAAACAAAGAACGTAATAAATGAAACTCTCAATTCAATATTTCGATCATCACAGAGATCAAAATGTTGAAGCCGAAACGAACTTGTGATGCTTTTGTTTGTATTACATTTGATTTGTTGTCGTTATATATCAGGAACTGACTCAATATTTCAACGAATCGTCTTCAAGACGAGATAACTATGATCTACTGAGCACATTGAGAGTGTTGTCATTCCTCAAGCTGATCACATCTTCTTCTCCTGTTGATGACGATTCGTCGAAATCTAGAAATGATCTCGCGTTGTGTATTTGTTTTCCTGATTGAATTATTCCTCTTGGATATTATTTTTGATAATATTACTTTTATATAAACCCAGTGATAACTATATATGGTTACAAATAAATGTTTTTTATTAAACCTCCTTGCACACCGAGTACAGGTGGACTACCTGAGGCACTGGTACTTTTAGCTGGCCTTGGTGTATATTTTTTATTAAAAAAAACACTATAAAACTGTTTCATGTAATACATGAGTAGGAAGAGTTGATATACTGTTAAGAACATATAAGAGATAAAAAGATTTCACATAAGCACGTGAAATAACAATCAATGATCAAACCACAATATGAAAAAGGAAAAATAATACTAAGATCTTTCAACCACATAATATTATAAACATTAGTAACGGGATTTTCAAACTTGATTCTTTCTTGACTTTAGGCAATAGCCTCATCGAAAAGGGTTGACAGCTAGCAGATAGTTTTTTACTTTTTTTACTCTGCTCCTTTGTTTACTCTAACATCCCTCTCTGGACTATTGTACTTGACCTGCACTTTACACCCTTTTAAAATACTGCTCTTCCCTCCCACTCCTTTGAACCCCTCACTATGATGTTCCTGCATCTGTGTTTCAGTTAGGTTTTTGACTCTGACGAAGACCGCTTTTTGTGGTTGATAGGGTTAGTTCCCCCCCCCCCTTTTCATATTGTGGTTTGATTATTGTTAAGAGATAAGTGTTGCCTCTTAAAGATAATATGATGTCTGTTGATATATTCAGATATAATAATTCAGATGTTGATATATACAGTGAGAGAGAAGTCAGTAGTGTATGTAAGCTAAGGACGATGCCAGCTGGTTTGTCCCTGTGACGCCCCTGTGTTTTTTTTGCGACAGTAATGGGTTCTTTGTTGTGCCTAGGGGTGAGGGGCGGAGGTAAGATTCCGGGCGGGCGGCTGCCCACCCTCGGCCGGCGGAGTGGACGCCAGAACAACGCTTCAAGACGTAGAGGCCACTACTAAACATCCCCCAAATCAAATCAATCCGACAATAACTACCATGTAACCTTTGTAAGCCAAGTCTTCCTCTGTACTCACCACTCTGTACCTTTCATGTTCAAAATAAATACATTATCTTTTTATGTTAACAACTTTTGTTTTCTCTAAACCCTTTTATATTGACTTAAGATGACATTATTATTTTTTTTTTCCAAACTGACTTTTTGACTGTTGAATAACTCAAAGGTAAGAGATTTGAATAATTTCTATAAACAGCTCCATTTAACATCAGTTGACTAAAGGGAAGCGTTTAACTGGCTGAGCTCCACCCGGTCGACGTACGCTGATGATGGCACAATATTTCATACATGAATAAATATATGTTTAATAATATAAAAAGTATATTAAAAAACATGACTAAACGTCAGTTAATCTAATGGTGAAATGCATGGATAATTTCAGTTTACTTTAAAACTATTGTAAAATATAGGAATTTACGGCAGTTGTTCCTAAAACTCTGGTAAATTAGATGGATAAACATCAGTTTACCTACAACTATGGAGAAGTTATAGATAAACATCAGTTTACCTACGACTGTGCTAAAGTTGTAGATAAATATCAGTTTGCCTACGACTATGCTAAAAATATAGACAAACATCAGTTTACTTACGACTATTCTAAAGTTATAAATAAACATCAGTTTGCTCACGACTATGCTAAAGTAATAGATAACATCAGTTCACCTACGATTATGCTAAAGATATAGATAAACATCAGTATAACTACAACTTTGCTAAAGTTATAGATAAACATCAGTTTACTTCCAAATATACTCAAGATATAGATAAATATCAGTTTACCTACGACTATTCTAAAGTTATAAATAAACATCAGTTCGCCCACGACTATGCTAAAGTTATAGATAACATCAGTTCACCTACGACTATGCTAAAGTTATAGATAAACATCAGTTTACCTACGACTTTCCTAAAGTTATAGATAAACGTCAGTTTACCTACAACTATGCTAAAGATATAGATACACCTCAATTTACCTAAAAATGATAAAATACATGTTTGAACGTTAGTTTGCTTTAAACTTATAACGTTAATGCTTTAAAAAGTTTTGAATTTTTTTTTATTTTTATTTTTAAAAATGTTAGTTTTTTTATTGTCAAATGAGTTGCACCTTTTGTCAACCACATAGTTTAGTAATTATTCTAGAGCATTCTGGAGAGTTGATCATGAAGTTACACCAATCAGTTTCTCACCGACGTTTCGTCAGTATTTATTGACTTTTCAAGGCTATAGTACATAAGCAATAAATATCAAAATAATACAGAATATAAATAGTATTTAAATAATTATAAATATCTTGAACTTGGGTTGGTTCCTTTAAAACAACACGGAATTTAATTTATGGTTAGCAATGTTAACACACACAAACGACTCATTTAAAAAATACAAAGTAAATTGTTTATATCAGTAACTGTTATATATTAAGGGTTCTAACAAAAGTGTTAACAATGCCGCGATCTATTGGTGTGACATTGTGAAATATATTGATAAACGTCATCTTAAAAATCTGGTGAAATACATGTTTAAATGCGAGTTAACCTAAAAACCATAGTGACATTAACAGCAACTCAACTTCAAAACTTCCAACTATCACTGATAAGTAACACTTGTTGTATCAAAACAATAATGAAACTAGTTACAATTAATTCAAAATGTTAATGCGGTGATTGACGGGACATTTTAAATATATGACTCAAGAATGTGATACTTAAGCTGTTTAACAAAGTAATACAATTAGGAATATATATCAACTATCTATGCAACAATCTTAAGATACAATCCTTTATATAGAATTCAAATCAATGCTAAACTAATTCACAGTCAATAAAAATATTTTTTAAATATATAAAGTATATGTCAACTTTTAAAGTTTGTTGACTGGATATGTTTAAAAGAAAAAAGATTATAGACTTCAAGAATTGAAAACATTGCACACTTGGATACAAGTTAAACATCCAAAGCAACCTAAGGATGATTGACATAGAACATAGAACATATTCCTTCAAGACCAAAGTTAGATATCCAAAAATGTAGAAGAATAATTGAAAAAAACATTTGTAAACTTCTCGATTTGGTAGTTAGTTTATAAATATTTCATCACACAAGGTAGTAACAAGACATAGAAGTCTGTGACTTGCCATATACTGTTCAATACGAGGGAAAGTGATTAATTCTTGTTGCTTTTAGATTGAATGAAATGATTGAAAACAGTCAGCTTTCGTTAATTTGTCAGATAACATTCTGACTTTAGCTGATAGTAATTTAGTAAATAACAATATCCTACAAATATGATAAAGTTTTAACCGTTACACTAAAGTAAAAAAAAAGAAAATAATAAGAAATCATTGACTTCAGCAACTAATAATACACAGTGACAGGAAGAGTAATGATCTTTATTAAAACTCAAGAAAATTTAAGATTTAGATTTAGATTGATTATTAAATTTTGAATATGAATATACAATGAATATTGTATTATGGAATAAGTTCTGGTGTTGTGGTATGAATGGGAGAAGTGTGTGTTCTCAGAAGCGGATAATTTACTACCTGATAAATGATGCAAGATCCTTGATTTTTTATTGAAATAAGATACTTTGTTTTATGAGTATAAAATGTAATGAAATAATTACATTCATCAGTAAATAAGTAGCGTGTGGTGTATTGTAGATGGCGGTTATTGATTTTGAGTAAGGAAACTTAAATACATTTTTAAAGTTTATACAATTTAAACTTTAGTAATAATATCAAGTTCTTTTCGGAATTTTTGCCGTCTTCAGGAAAGAAGAAGTAGAAATGGAAGAAGAGCACAGCCGAAGACGTGAAAGCGTCCACCGACCGATAAAGTTTTATATTTATTGAGTATATCAAAAGTATTAATTGTTTAAATGTTTCGTATAAATATAAATGATTTGGATGACAAGAAATTTTACAACTTAATTTATTAGTAGTTGGTAACACTGACTGATACTTGGTAACACTGATTAGTTAGTTGGTAACACTGATTAGTTAGTTGGTAACACTGAATGGTAGTTTGTACTACTGATTATTTTCCAGGTAAAAAAGTTTTAAATTATTTGAGTATACAAAACTGGCTAATTATGTAGAAGCAATATTCATTGTGTAGTATATGAAAGAGCCAATGTTCGGCCTATATGTGTTCCCTTGTGGGACTGCCACTGCAACCTAACCCAGTTCAATAAAGAAATGATGGAATATCTATCGCTCGAAAATTCCAGTTAGGCAGGATGTGTTTAGACAGCCAAATAGTTCCCAAATTGTTGCAAATAAAAAACATTTCAGTTCACTCGACAATAGAAGTACAACATTTTGCCTTACACAAGGGTATTGTTGTGGTAGGAATAAGATGGCAAGCAACAATTTTGTGCTCTCCAAGAAAAATTTACGCAAAGATTTTTGTAATCAACGATTATAAAATCAAAAATCAAAGAGGCCTGTGCAAGTATTCCTATTTACTAACATGTGGTCATTGATTTTTACATTACTAAGAATTAAATTTATGATTTTAAATTTAACATATTATAAAAAATAATACTTCATTGTAAAAATTACTGAATTTATAACGAATTTCTATGTTGGGATTAGTAATAATGTTACCCATCATGCCTCGCATAATATGTGGAGAGCTCGACCGGTTTCGGGTCCTCCTGTTCCACATCTTCAGTCTTGAAGTGCTCTTCATATCACACGAGATATGCCGGATAATATTACTACTAATTCTATTATTACTAACCTCGGTGGAAATAAGCCATTAAATATATTTAAATTTCTATGAACATAATATTTGAATATATATATATATATATTTTGTATTTTGGGAACAGACTTTCATTCGTACATGTTTCATTAAATGCCTTGCTTATTTTTAATCTAGCCTGTTTTTTGCACAGCTTTTCTAACTTTTTAATATAATTTTTCAATCTTTTAGTTAAAATGTACAGAAATTCACCGAATAGTTTATTCTTTAGGTTACTTACACTCATTCCGACGTTTTGATCAACTCTGATCATTTTCAAAGATAATTATTACTATATCATTTTTTTTTAAATTATCTAAAGATCAAAAACAATTATTAAACACTAACTAAACTGATAACATACATTAAGCTCACATTGATTTCTTTCACTATGTACAATATCAACATAATTTTGACTTTAACAGGTTTCCTTCACACTGCTTTTAATTACACTACCTTACTTAAATTTCCTAACTTTTTCGTGGACTTCTAGTTTTAGTCAAGTGTGTAATTTTACAATTCTTGCAAAGCAGGTGGCTTGATCGTTGAGGTCCGGCTTCTTCTCCTTTATAAACAGAGATTCTACTATGTGTGGCCTCATGTAGTCATTTTTTGATATAAAACTTCAATATTTCCTGTTAAAGTTTTTCGGTTTAATTTGACGATATGGATGGTTAGTGTTTGGATGATAGAATCTCTATGTATAAAGGAGAAGGTGCCGGACTTGCCACCTGTTTTGCAAGAATTTTAAAATTACACACTTGACTAGAACCAGAAGTCTACAAGAGAAGTTAGGAAATTTAAGTAAGGTAGTGTAATTAAAAGCAGTGTGAAGGAAACCTGTTAAAGTCAAAGTTATGTTGACATTGGACATAGTGAAAGAATTCAATGTTAGCTTAATGTATATTATCAGTTTCATTAGTGTTTAATAATTGTTTCTGATCTTTAGATAATTTAAAAAAAAATTGTTATAGTAATAATTATCCTTGAAAATGATCAGAGTTGATCGAAACGTCGGAATGAGTGTAAGTAACCTAAAGAATGAAACATTCGGTGAATTGGTGTACATTATAACTAAAAGATTCAAAAATCATATTAGAAAATTAGAAAAGCTGTGTAAAAAAAGACTAGGTAAAAAATAAGCAAGGCATTTAATGAAACATATATATATATATCTTCTTATATAAACTCAAATATATATATATAAAAAGATTTCACATAAACACGTGAAACAACAATCAATGATCAAACCACAATAAGAAATGGGAAAACAAGACTAAGATCTTTCAACCGTAACAAGCGGTCTTCGTCAGAGTCAAAAACCCAACTGTTGGGTTTTTGACTCTGACGAAGACCGCTTGTTACGGTTGAAAGATCTTAGTCTTGTTTTCCCATTTCTTATTGTGGTTTGATCATATATATATATATATATATATATATATATATATATACGAGTATATCCCTAATATTTGATCTTCGTCAGAATCAAAAACCTCCAATTGAGTTTTTGACTCTGACGAAGACCGCTTGTTACGGTTGAAAGATCTTAGTCTTTTGTCCCCATTTCATATTGTGTTTTGATCATTAATTATTATTTCACATGTTTATTGAAATCTTGTTATATTTACTAAAAACATTCAATTCAATACTTTGAAATATATTAGTAATTAAGAATTATAGTTTGAATAAATTATTTAAGGTTTTTATTATAATATTAATAAATTTTGTTTTATATATTATATTAAAAAATAAAATTGTAGTTTAAAGATTAAAAACCCAAAGAAAATTCTGTAACGAATGCTAACAAACGATCAGTTAGCAAAATAATGACGTTTGCCTGGGATCTAAAACTAAGTTTCACTCACTGATTAATCTTCTCTCTAACTCACTCACCTCCATCATTCTTCTCTCATCACTCACTCATTAATCTTCTCTCTAACTCACTCACCTCCATCATTCCTCTCTCATCACTCACTCAATAATCTACTCTCTAACTCGCTCTCCTCCATTATTCCTCTCTCATCGCTCATTAATTAATCTTCACTCTAACTCGTCAACCTCCATCGTTCCTCTCTCATCACTCACTTATTAATCTTCTCTCTTACTCGTCAACCTCCATCGTTCCTCTCTCATCACTCACTTATTAATCTTCTCTCTTACTCGCTCACCTCCATCGTTCCTCTCTCATCACTCACTCATTAATCGTCTGTCCTACTCGTTGTCCTCTATGATTCCTATCTCATGCCTCACTCATTAATCTTCTCTCTTACTCGCTCTCCTCCATTATTCCTCTCATTCATTCTCTCTCGCTTTCTTTATTACTCCTCCTTCATTCTTATCACTCATTTACTTGTTTTTTTGACATAGATCTACTAATTCACTTCCACTCACCCACGCTAACTTGTTATCTTTCTTTCTCCCAGTCTCTTTATCTTCTTCTCTCACCAATGCTCGCTCTTTCGCTCATTTATTATATAATGCTCCACACATATATTAGAAAAAGGCCGTTTTCATATGTTGAAATTGTATTCCTAGTGATGTTAAGGCATGTTATAGATGTACTTTGTTGATAAAATAAGTTGTCTTTAACATGTGGAAATGAAAGCTGAAGAAAAAACGGAGAGGGACTCATGTTCATCGAATAGGATTCCCTACTGGACGGGCTAAGCCCTCAATATTACCACTTTCTTGTTTAGAGAAAGAGAGAGAGTTCTATTTTACAATGACCTACATTCAAGACTTTATTGATGGCTCCAAAGGAATAGTATTCCCACATCAGGGATGACCTTATAAAGCAGAGTATTGCAACACCAACCATGCTTCAAAGTATTAATCTTTAATATAGTACCTTGTGCCTTGAAAGACATATTCTTTTACAAGCCACTTCTTTCAAATGTCTGCTATAATTTTACATATAATATTGACTATCTCGCATAACCGAAAATATGCTTTAAATATACTTAATTATTGTTTTTGTACAATAAAAGAAAATATTATATTTTTTTAAGTAACATATATCTCTACTATATTGGACACAGGCATTTCTGACAACTTAAAACAGAATTTTGCTTATCTCAAATGTTTAATAAAGAGTTAGTCAAGTTAGTTTAGTTCTATCGAAAATACCACCCATTTACTTGACTTTACTAGCTGTAGGAGAAAGTAACTGTTTATTAAAGTTGTTAAGCTAAGTTGACAACGTAAACAAACTTGGGTTTGGAGGTATGTCAATGCAAGTTATTATAAAACCATAACCAATGCAAGTTTACGTTGCGTCGTAATGGAAGCAAGGTTAATGGATTGTGCATATTTGCATACGTATACGTACGATACGTATGCATACCTTATGTCATGCTCACGGATGCTTAAGCCTCTAATCGCTCCTCTTTATTACTAGCTATTATTTATATACGTTCAGATGATAGTATAGATTACTAAAAATGGCTGGTGAGCCATTTTTCAGCGCTTATCTTTGGCTGTAGTGACTCTTCTGTTCAGGGCTCTCTTCTCTTCTCCATATGGACGATATAACGATATGGACATAGCGGTAGGTTCTTGGGAATAGGGCGTAGCGACTCTTTTTGCCTCGTTCGGGGTTGCCTAAGATTTTCCGCCTCCCCCTCCCACCATATTAACTTTCAAAATTTCATAATGACTCAAAATATTAATTTTCATGGGATTAGAATCAAGTATTTAATTGTAGACTGTGGTATTAGTTCTCACTCTTCATCTTATTGCAGTATTCTTATACATATACCGTATTATAAAAAAAACCAAATATTTTTCAAAACAAAACCATATCATTCAAATCATAAAAAAATTGTTAACATCAATTAACTGGCTACGCAAACAATATAATAAAATTTCAACTTTTTAAAAAGCTGGTTTTGAAAAATTTGAAATAAATTTATTTTTAATATCCAAACATTAAGTTGAAAAATCTGTATAAAAACAATATTACACACATAAAACATAAAAAACAATTACAACTTTAAAAACTCATTTTGGTATAAAATTTTAAATTTTCTTGTTAAGTTTTTATTATTTTATTTTTTTTTCTATTCGTATACCCTCAAAAAGCCACGTGCCACCCCTCCCGCGCCTCCCTTGCTACGCCACTAGCTTGAGAATTAGTTATACCTAAGAGGTGGACCCCCTGTCTCTTTGCCATCCAGCTGGATACATGATTCGATACAATAATGTTAAAGTTGGCAAGCCTGGGCTGGCTCAAATCAGTCCAGAGACTACGAAAGGAACGCTCTCTGTCAAGTACCTATGCAATGTTCCTTCTGTAAACCTTGGGACACCACATTCAATTAGAAGAAACAACACAATGATAGATTAGCTCACCATTAAAAAACTAACTTGATATATGTTTTACCAGTTTAGAACTGTTACGAACATGCACTATCCTTTATCAATGTTTTCTCAATAGAAGAGGACACGGTGAACTAAAACTTTAACAATATTGCTTGAATAGGATTGATATTACATCATTTTTTGCATGAGAACTTCTCCCTTAGTTCTGCGGTATTCACAAATCGGAATCACTCAACAGTCACATTATTCAGAAGTCAATTTCATTTTCACACTGATCAAAGTGTTAAATAATACAAAAACTGCTTTTTAATCAAATACTGTGTTACACATATTTTTGTTTTAAATATAAAATCTAGATTGGTCAACACTCATATTTACTATAATAACTAAATGTACAAACTCACACATTAAGTAATCAATTTAATAAATAAATAAATAATTATTTTTGAAATAATCAATTAAATAATTATCATTAATTAATTAATAAGTATTAGTAGTAGTAAGTTGTGGGGTTTAAGAAAATTGTACCTTTTTACTTTTAGCATTGACTCAAAAAACAAATATCAATCTTTAAAGAAAATTCTACAATTCCTAATTTTTATTTGTTCGTTTCAGATTGTTTTTTCATCATAAAAATAATATATATGTCTATATATTAATATTGACATAATAATCTAAAAAAAAACATTATTTTTTACGTATAAGATATTATGTTATTTATTATATAAAAAAAGTTTATATTACAGTAAATAAAGTACTTTTTTTTGGAAAATAATTTTATTTATTTATTTAAGCATATCGTTTGTAATAATCAATTTAAAGCATCGCATTAATAACATATTTCATGTACATTTCTTTAATTCTGCGATGGGTTTTTTATCAGCGAACCCAAGTTCTTGCCTCACTGACTGCAATCCTTCACTTTTGCCTTTTACTTTTAATGTTAGTCTTGGCTGAATATGACAGTTCATTTAGGTAATATTTAAGAAAGAACATAGATTTTTACTGCTTTGTTTTGTTATATTTAGAAATTCAAACACATAGACAATACCAATCGCTACAATATTGTTTTCAACAAATTCAACTTTTATATTTCGCTCATTTTTTCGCTATATAATACTCTTCCTTTTGATCAAGCTTGAAGAAAATAATTCTTTCTTTGATGATTTTATAAGAAAAGGATTTGAAATTTAGTCGTATTAGAATTGCACAAAATAAAAGGAATACCCAGTCTTTTATTCTAATATGGTCGTTCTGTAACATATTGGCTTTAAACTATTCCTGTCGTGTTTATTTTGTGATATTAGTAGAAACTTATCAAAGTTTCTGTTCTTTACTCTTTTATTCTAATACCGACAATTATTTCAATTAAACTAAAGATTTTCATGTTCTCCTTGAGAGATTAAATTAAGTTTCCTGCAGTAATTAAAAGAAATCACTGCAGCTAAATCCAGCAGAAACACCAGATTTAAACACCATACTTCTTTATGAAATAATCACATTTTCTTCAGTCTTAAAACAAACAATTGTACACGTAATTCATAAGATCATCACCAAAGTCTGCCTTCTGATAGCCTTGACACTTCGCAATGCATCAATACTAAATGAATTTCATTGAGGTTTGATTTGTTTGCTAACAGTATTGTTCAGAAATAAAACTTTCAGGTGTTGCATTTTTTGTATCATTATCCAAGAATGTTTTCTCCAGAAGACGACAGGTTGGTGGACTGAAGATTACTTGAAACTAAAGCATGTGAAACATAACTTTGATAAAGTTCTAAAATGTTTGGAAAAGACTGGTACGAAAGGATTTAAGGTAATCATCGAATGAGTCTCTGGAAATCTGAGTCCAGCAGCATCAGTTCAATAACCGGTTTGAACAAAGAGACTGTGCATAACAACTGTTTCATCAGATGTTTTGATTCTAAATGAATGAATTAAATTTGGTCTTTTAAAACTTTTTGAAATAGCTAAGAGATTCATTGGCAAGTTCAGCTGCATGATTGCATTAATATTACCCTACATTAGGAATCAATTAATCACAGGAAACTATTAAATAGAGGAGAATGGGGGAATATAACACAGGATGTAATATTGCACTTAGTTGTTGCTAGTAAATGCCACTTTGTAATTTAAACCACCCGTCTAGCCGGAAGTATGGAATGTGTTATTGAAATTGAAAACACGATATTGAATTTTCCACTGACTCCAGAGAACAAAGTTTGTTTTCACCTGTTTTTCATCTAATTTTTTAATATAAATTTTTTCAACATTCTTTAAGTTCTGGTTTCAAAACAATATTTCGTATATTATATTAGAAGCTTTGACTTATAAAAATGAAACTGTTTAATGAAATAATTTTTTGGAGAATTTGAAAATTTCGTTTACACTTTGCATGCCATTTTTAGTTATTTTGCGCACCGTCTATGAGATAAGTAGTGCTTGCTTAATACCCCCTATTTTTCAATCTAATTTTAATCCATAAGGTTTAAACCATTCTTGATATATATTAGCATTTTTTTATCTTCAGATATCTATGGCGCATATAAAGAAAACAGGTACTGGTTGCTACAAGAAAAGACAAATGAAAATGTGATAACTCTTGTAAACTATGAACAGGGGGGCCAGGTTAGCTCAGTGGGTAACGTACTCGCCCCTGTGCTGATAGTTCAGGGTTCGATCCCCACTTGGTCCTCGACTTATTCACGCGGGAGGTGAATAAATGTGAGTACGTCGTCCCTTGGAGAGGATGTTAAGCCGTCGGTTCCAAGCCTGTACGATGTCTGGTACGCGTTAAAGATCCGTACTCTAAGAAATTTAGGACTCCCAATGTAGAATCTGTAGAATCACCGATCAAACAAAAAACCGGTTAACGGCTGACATTATCACCCTCTAGGGGATCGGTTTAAACAATAAAAAAAAAAAGATGCTATAACGTTTTAAACTGGAAGTTGGAAGCTTTCAACATCTCTGTTGAAACTTAACCAAGCGTTACAGGATTAAGAGCTATGTATCATCCACTACATTTCGTATATCGTTCAACAAACGTGAACAAATCTCCTCACAATAAACCTGTTGGTTAATGTTTCCTTCTTCCTGACTTTAGGTCTCTGATAATATCCTTCAAGAAATCGAATATCCGTTTTGCCATACCGTGAAACTGCAGCATAACAAAGAACAGACGACTGCAAATTGTCATTGTTATGTAATATTGCTATTGTAAATACAAACAGCTGTTTGGAAAATTTTCCGCTTTTCTAGAGACCACGCTGCATATACCTACTGAAGTAATCAACAACTATAGCATATGTCTTTCTCTACATCCTGAACCGGTTTTGAACCACATTAATAGCTTGAAGTATACTCAGGAGGTATTAATATACCAGAGCCAGCGTTCTGGTAGTTGCTGTCCACCAGTCAATCATTAATTTACTATTTCATTATTTTCATTTTTTATTGCATATTATTTTAGTTAATAACTAACTGAAATGATGTACTGATAAACAATATAAACAGAAATATTAAATTTGAGTAGTTTCATTAATATGTTGATATATGATTAAAAAATAATGGTATAATAACATTTAAATAGAAGGCATATGATTGGTCACTGGAATTTTAAAAAAAAAATTAAAAATGGTACAATCCATTATTAAAACTTGAAACAATTGATTGGTAAGAATTCAGTAAATAAATGACAGTATAGACATTGGTTTAATTAGGATATCTGTTTGAAGGGTTCTGTTTCAGGAGGCATTATTGCTTTGAGCACTGTCATCAAGTAAACATTAAACTTAATTTGTCTTCTCTGTTGAGAGAAGGAAAAACAATTTTATTGAGCTCTTTCTTTTCAAACACAATCGAAAGGCAGTTTGGATTTAAAGAAATCTGATTAAAACAGTCCCGCATTTGCTTTTTCATTCTTTTCTGCCTTATTTTTAACTTTGAATAAAAAATTATTTTTTTCTTCCTTTACCATTAATAAAATTGAAGAAGTTTTAATCAATAAATGAATAACATTTAAGAATCATTTATAAAAAAAAATATTATTTTTTAATCAATAAAAGTCTTTGCTATTCTCAGTTTCAATATCCATTTTGTTTTTTGATTAAAAGTTCAAAAGTGCCTATCAAAATATCAACTTTTCTGTTTAGAATTCCAAATGATATATGTGTTATAGAATAAACTTTATCATCAGCATTTGTTTAAAGGAAAAAAAGTGAAAAGAGGCGTATAAGAATTCATCAGAGTGTAATGGAGTGCACGAAGTCTGTAACGGTCTGTCGACTTTAGTATAGGCGTCGTCTACTTTTTTCCCGTTACGTGAGTATAAAAAGAGAAAAAATATCAACAAAAGTGTTTTTACTTTACTATAAGTAAAGTATAGTGATCGTGAAAAAGTTCGATCTCGAGATTTTGACGGAGTTACAGGTTTTGAGGTCCCAGAAGTAGTTTTATGAATTTTTTCTATGATGTCTGTGTGTGTGTCTGTGGGTGGGTGGGTGAGTGAGTATACCATGTATCTAAAGTTTGTGGGACGGTACGGTCCCACATCTGGACGCTACGGTCCAGACTCCAACCTACCGATATCTAACAATTATTAGTGAAACACATCAATACTTAGATATTAGTGAATACCTCAGTAGTCAGTATGGAAAACTAGTTAATCAATTAGGTCTAAGGCAATATGACTTATGCTGAAAAACAACTCCCCTAACTTGTTCATTCACTTTAATATATTTGTATGTATCTGTATTTAATCTATAGTTCTTATAAATCGTATCTTATTTATTTTTGAGGCAAATACTTGTTGAATATTAACAACAAGATGTTTTATGCCATGGAAAAACCGTTAAAAGCATTCATACATCATTTATATATATTTCTATAAATACAAATTCACTATAAAAAAAGGAATGACGATTCAAACTGGGCAATCCGAGTTCAAAATCGAAAAGAAACAAAGTAAAGAAACATACTTACTATCTGTTACCAAGGTTACCTGCCATTACGTTTATGGCGTGCTTTGTATCCCTTTCTCTTTTCTCCTGAAGATGAATTTTCCGGAAATCTGTGTTTGTAAGTGTGTTTCTTTTTACTTTTTGTATTCAATTACGAACTTGTCTAAATATAAATTCTTACAAGAATCTTCAGATAATGGTCAAGCATGGTAGTAGTAGAAGTAAGAGGCGACACTGTAGGTTGCAGTGACTGTCCCACAAGGGAACACACATAGACCGGTCATTGGGCCCTTTCTGATACCACACAATCAATATTGTTTCTATTTTGGGAGTCCTAAATTTTGTCCAACTCAAGTGTATTTAGAATAGAGATCTTTAACGAGTACCTGACATCGCACAGGCTCGGGACCGACGGCTTCACGTCTTCTCCAAGGGGCGACGTACTCAGACTTATTCACCTCTCACGTGGATAAATCGAGGGCCAGGTGGGTATGGAACCCCGTACCTACCAGTTCGTGCGAGTGCCTTAACTACTGAGCTAACCTCGACCTCAATGATTAGTTAAGTTTAATCATTGAAACCTGGCCAAATATAAGTTAGGTTACAGTTTTATTATCACATCATGATAGCTGAGTTTCAACCAGAGACATTACTTGATTTCAGTTCCAGGTATATAGGTTTCTTATAATTAAGTTATCAAGGAATCATAGTTTTTATATATTGGTTAACCGAATAGTTTTAGACATTGCCTCAGAGAAAGATGGTTTAGATGATGTTCATAGACTAGACTTGTATTTTTAATATGATTCAACGAAGCGCACCATTGAGCCTTGTAGAGATGATTGCTCACTGATTAAGATCTTCACCAGAATTCCCCGTGTGTGGGTGTAATTTTAGAAGGAAAAGTCAATTACTTTCTATTTTTATTTTTCTGGATGTCGTACTTACAACAAATTGCAAAATCTCTTTCATTCCGATTTGGTTATTTGGTTTTGGCAAATTCTCAAAACTATTGTTAACAAAATCAACTTTTTTTCAGTTTTCTTACACTTGAGCTCGCGTGTATCAATATATTAAAGGTGAATCAACATCCATCTTAAACGAGCTACACGTAAACTCTTCCACAGAAGTTGAAAACTTTCTTGGTATCAAATGTTCTTGGTTTCAATGGTATCGAAAAAAAATAATAACAATTAATTTTGTGTATTTTCTATAAAGTAAAGAATCCATAGATTTTTTTACTATTTACAATTTAATCTGCTCAAATTCTGTTCATTTTTAGGAAAATTATTAATTTGGCCCATTTTCAATTCTTATGGCCAAAAAATTTCAAAATATGGTGAAATACGTTATTTAACCACCTTTTATATTTACTACTTTAATTGGTTTGTTGTTGTTTTATACAATGATTTTTAAAAAGTTTATCTACTTTCCTTTAAAAGTAAGCTGTGATAGAATGTTTATTTTGATTTTAAAAGTTACGATTACTTTTCGAGATATTTTTGAAGTATTTTCAGTAGTTGCTTTTTTCAAGCACTGCATTAACACAAAAGTATTTTAAGTGCTGTCTATAACCTTCAGTTTGATTATTACATTTCTAATGTTACTCAAATAACGAGAAATGCGTTTGTAGTATTTTAAATAAAGAAAAAGTGTTTGTAAAATATCACCTAAATTGCATCATTTTATCTGCATTTTGTTTATTAAAAAAAATCGACAAACTAAAGCAAATAACGATGTTAGACTTTCAGTGACTTCTTCTCCGTGTGTTCTTTTGAAAATTCTAGTTTATTAAGTTCGAAGAATCGTTTCATCCAATTAGTTATATATATACAAACTTTAACACATCGGAAAGAACAAAGAAAGTCACTGCAGAACTCACTTCGATATTTCGACATCCGTCGTCATCAGGAGGAAGTACGAAGTACTCGCGTTGAGAAGCAAGCTGCTACATATTTCATATATATACTATATACATATAAATCATCTTACTTATTAAATACGCATACTAACACACACACAGAGAGAGAGAGAGAGAGAGAGAGAGAGAGAGAGAGAGAGAGAGAGAGAGAGAGAGAGAGAGAGAGAGAGAAGTAACATAACATCCAAAACTGATTTTGAACCTTAAAAATTGTAAGTTCATCGAAATTGGATTGTATCATTTCGGCCCTACTAATTCATTTATATTGAATAGGTAGTATTAAATTTTAGTTTTTAGGTTACTTTGATTATATAGATAAGATTTAATAGAATAAAAATATAAATGATTGAATGTAATAAGCTGAAATTTAGCTTCCTACTACTGTCTGTGCTGTTTGGTCGTTATTATTAAATTGGATTAGAGTTCATTAAAATGAGGAATTCATTTTAAAGGAACATAATTTAATTTGAGACCTTGAATCATCATATTATCTAATGTACTAATTAACTTAAAATGTTTTAATACAAAAGTACTGATTTTCTTCTTTGTTAATAATTTATTTTAGAAAATTTCTGGACTTCTAGGGATAAAAATATTTATTTTCAGTGCAGAAGAGGGCATTAAGCATTAAGAATAATCAAATTGAATATGCAGTGTAAACAGAAGGAGATTTAATAAAAAACAGGAGATGTCACGATTTCAATTTTTGAAGATAATTTAATAAATCCTTTTGTAAACTATGTTAGAAAACACTAAGAAAAAGCTTATTTATTCGTGTAATTTAAATTAGATTTGACTTTTGGATGGTTTGCTTAGGAGATTAAGCGGAAGTTTTGTGTATTTTTTTGAATTACTGAGAGATAATTCATATCGCCAACATTTCAAACTGTATTCAACAAGTGCTTAGTTTTCTTTATTTAACGACTAGCAAATGTACCCGTCTTTGACGGAATCAAAAATTCTATTATACTTGGTATTCCAACATATCAATTATAGTATTATACTAATACTATAATTAGAAATTATAGAATAGTAGAAAACACCATTATTAGTACAGTGTTAAACAAATGCCTCTGTATACACTACATTAGCTGTCTGTCCTTCAGGTTCATGGAAGAACAATCAGTTGAAACCTCTGACTATTGAGCAAGTAAACTACGAGTACAGTTGACCATGTGAGAAAAACTTGGTTTCGCTAACTTGAATTCCTGCGTTAGATAAAGTCTCCCTTTGCGACTTAGTTAACGTCATTGCGAAATAGACTCTGAGGGGACCTTGCAGTCATTTGAATGGAAACAGACAGTGGTTCGGAAGACTCCCCAATACCACATCCAGTCATTATGTCCGCCTCTATGGCACATCTGTGTAGAGCACGAACTCAGAGTCGTGTCCCGTTGCACAGTTTTTGGGTCACTCATGTTTCGTAACATGAAATTTGTTACTGCTATAAATTGCAGCATCATTGGTGCTCCTACTTTAAGTTTTTACTCATGAGCAGGCAGTCCAGGAGAAATAAATTCAGAGTCAAGAAATTCAATTAGATAATGAACTGCTTCTTCATCACTAATCCAATCTCTTTACTGACTTGTAAGTTCTTTCCTCGGCTTCATATAGCGTAAGAACTTGTTTGTTGATTTCTCATGCCTGTTCATATTAAGGGCTGAGAATTGCTCGTTTACAAAACATTTATTCTCAATAGATAGTACATCCTTAACTCTGTGAAACACCATTTCAATGATGTCAAATACGCAATATATTCATGTGCTCAATTGAAATTAAAATCAACTAACAATACCTACTTGCCACACCTGTGTATTTTCAAAACAAACTTGTCTGTGAAGTTAGGAAAATACAGCTAAAAGCCCCATAACTTCGCTTCTGTACTGAATTAATAATCTATTTAGAGCCCATATTTTAAGTTAGGCACACACAAATCCAGTGTCAATGTTTCAGCTCGCTATGTCTTATGGTGGCTGAGTTTACTTGTGACAAACATTTTTGCGTTAAACGTCCATAACTTCACTTCTACGTTGAATTTTCAATCAATTCATAGCCTATATTTTAAGTTAGACCTACACAAATCTACTGTAAAAGTTTTAGCTTTATATGTCTTATGGTAGCTGAGTTTACCTGTGACAAAGTTTTGCGGACAAACCGACAAACCGACAAACCGACAGAAATTTTTCTAAGGGTGGATTCGGTTTCTCCAATGTATGAAACGTAAAGAAAACTTGAAATGAGTCAGTTCTAAGCAATGTACAGACAAAATCATTATTTTATTTATAAAGAAGATTTGTTTGTTGATTATTATTTTGAAGAGAAAAAGAGACAGATGGTTTGAGTGGGAATGTAAAGTTAGATGGCGCTGCTTGAATAAATTAGTTACATCAATGAGAGAAGCAGAGTGAGAGATATGTGTCCACAAGCAATAAGTAAACAAGTAATCGTAAGGCATAATGCGTGTCCACAAGATTGGTATTCAGAACTTGGTACGATCTCAACTAGAAAGTCGTATCTGTTTTAAGATAAAAAACAGAGACACTTAAAGAGATCTATCTTGCCAGATTCTGTATTGTGTGTGTTTGTTTTCCAACATAATAATTTTACGTAAAATCAATAATTTATGGCTTCAAAATAACAAAGACTTCTCTGATAATGACCCATGGTGTTTATTTACATTTTTTATTATTTTTGTAGTCGCTACCATTATTTTTTGATTTATTTTACATGAGTTAGGTGTAGACGTGTTACTCAGTCCCCGTTGTTGAACTTATAAACAAAATTTTCTTCAATCAGTTAAGAGTTTTCTATGTGGTTCTTATTTTTATCAAATGGATAGCTATTACTGAAAAACCAGGGAATTGTGTCATTCAGAATAGGTCTCCACCAGTAGGTAGGTCATTCATATCATCTGATAAAGAGCTAATCTACTCCATTATTATCAACATTTATATAAAATTAAAAACTAGACTTGTCCTTGTTTTGACAATAACTGCTGAAAAGCTGAAACATGTTGGCTCTAAAAAATGTATTGTTATTGAACAAATGAAGTTACGAAAGTGAAATACAGGAACATTTCTTGATAAGAAGTAGCTTATGAAGAACACTAACATTAATGAAATTGACCATTGATAACTACGGCAGTCCGCATATTACTATTCAGAACAGAAATCTACAAATCCAAATTCTCTTGTCCAAGCTCTTAATCTGAACATGAACTGCCCTAAGCTCTTATATGGCCCTACCACCCGTCTTTATCTTCCACAGCATGTCAAAAGTATTACACACTCTTTTATAGCACTTGGCCTGTAAGATGATATACGCGCAAATATGACTCATCTGACAGACCAGTTGACTACTCAAGTCAAGGCTTTCTAAAGGTAACACAATGGAGGTTTTCTTTGGATGTCAATCCGGAGCCTCAAAGAAGTCACAATAAAATAAAAATAAACAATTTATTTTAATAATCTATTAGAAAATTTTATGTTGTTTTTTAGGATACATAGATTTTATTTTAGAAGTCATAATTATTGAAATGAAGAGAAAAAGGTATTGATAAAACCACGTTTTAAAGTCAAAAGAATATATTGGTGTCAGGTTTAAAAGGATTTGAAATTCATTATTTGAGGTCCGATTGTGTTAATCCTGGAGTAGACAGTCAAACATGCCAATAAGCTATTTTTCAGTTTAAATCCCCTGTGACGTGGGCAGAGCTCTAAGCCTCACATCCTTCTAGCTTTGGCTGTCAGTCAAGCAAACCCCACAGTCATCTCTGACACGCACCTCTCCTAACCTATCATTCTTATTATTCATCTCGAGCAATTCTGTCAATTCTATAGAGAGAAATTAAATTAGTGAAAAAAAATTAACCGCTGAAAAAGTTCATTATTATCAACAATAATTAAAATATACAATGATTATTAGTGTGTTACTGCTATTATTTGACAAAAATAATTAAAACCATGGGGAATGAATAAATCAAAACAAATTAGTTCAATCTGTCGCTGCTCTGAGCCAGTAATTCTGAATGTGCCATGAAATCATTAACCTTTTACAAAAATTGATATAAACGAATCATTAACGTATTTTTTTGTCATAAATAAACTGAGGAATAAAAGAAGGTGGCAGCATAAAAAAATTATAAGATAAAACGTAAAAGATAAGAACATATTTGTATTATTATTTTCCTTTTAGTTTTCGATTTATTTATATTTCTCCTTTTATTATGGAATATATGCAAAGGTATTTCCATATATATTTTTTAATACTTTTATTTTTATTTTGTTCTTATTTATTTACATTTTTTACATCTTAAATCATTTTTGCGTTTTTTTTAAATGTTACTGAAAAAAAAACTCTGAATGTTGCTGGCACAGATAAACTTAAAAATAATGAAATTGATCCAAAATAGACGCAATCAGTTTAATATGAGTAATGATTCACAAGTATAAGAAATATAACATTTACAGGAAAATGAATAGGTCAAGACCAAGCATCAATGCAGCTACGCGTACACACGTTTGAAAGGTGAGAAGAGGGAAAAAAAGTAGAATTAATAGAAATATAGGGATGAAAATTAATATTAAAAACAGATATAGAGAAAATTGATATAAATCAAAATATAAAAAACAAAAAAATAAACGGAATATGTAAAAATGATTTAAAATATAAATAAGTAAGAATAACAAAAAATTTTAAGATATAAATATATAAATACCTTTGCATGAATTTCATAATAAAAGGACAAATATAATTTAAACGGCAAACTAAATTAAGAATAATAGTACAAATATGTTCTTATCTTTGACGTTTTATCTTTTAATTTACGTCTGTTTTTTTATAGTTTACTTTTATTTTATTTATGCTGCCACCTTCTTTTATTGCTCAGTTTATTTACCTGTTATTTTAATACTTACTTTATATCTTTCTTTTCCACACTTTCCTTTTCTGATTATTAATATCGTACTCCCTTTTTGACTACACCTCTTTCTAGGGACTCAGTTACAATGACTGTCGCCGTGTTTGATTCTTTAATAGACTTCCCATTCTAACACTATGGTTACCTTGAGGGCTTGAAATTTAGACTCAATTTCAATCGTTAGTTTATATTCTTAATTCTATATTATTTTGCTTTATAATTTTATAATACTTTTATTTCCAGTCTCTGTTTAATATCATTAGTTGTGCAATCCGTAATTGTGTGGTATTTACTCATTCTGAGGTAAAATGGATAAACCAACAAAAGTCTCCACACAAATGAAGTTTTTTATTCAACGCGTTTCGAACACTTTGTGTTCATCATCAGGAAAACACCAAGGAAGTGGTGCTGACGGGTTGGTCAAATGAAAAAAACTCTTTGTTTGTTTGAAAACAAAACTTTGAGTTGTTTCCATTTGACCAACCCGTCAGCACCACTTCCTTGGTGTTTTCCTGATGATGAACACAAAGTGTTCGAAACGCGTTGAATAAAAAACTTCATTTGTGTGGAGACTTTTGTTGGTTTATCCATCCATTTTACCTCAGAATCTGTTTAATATATTTTTTTATTTTTTCTTACTTCTTATATTTGTATATCCTCTATTTATATTTATTAGTTGTTATTTCTAGTCACTTCATTTTTATACTTTTCCCTCTCTGCTGTGTATGTTGGTAGCACTTTCCCTGAAACTACGACGAAGGGATTCTTCAGGATGCTTCCTCTTTAAGCAAATAACATATCGTCTCCTGATGGCGAGGATTGTTCAAATATCTAAGTGGATTTTAAAAAAAATTAAAGTTTATCATTTTGTGAGTGAGAAATATGTGTATACGTATATAAGTTCTCGAAGGTATACTAAATAAACCACATAATAGATACATATACAGTCTGAAATTTTTGGTTTAACCGTCATCAGGAGATAGAAAAAAGTTCACATCACATTTTTTACATCACAAAGTGCTTCCATGGCCACATTAAATCACAAAGTTCTCCCTAAATCACATTAAGTCATAAAATGCTTCCCAGGCCACGTTACGTCAGAAAATACTCCCCCCTCCTCTCCTATGTCACTATTTAAATAAACTTGAATCAGTACTGATAAAAGCCATTTTTCTCGATAAGCAGTATCAGTAGCGTTCTTACCTTGAAATAACAGATATCCCATATATCACCCGCATAAAGCAAAACACAAAAGTCTTAAAATATTGGCTGAGAAGATATAAGACTGTGCGCGGTAGTGTGGAGACAGAGTAGCAAGATAGCCGTAACCTGGCTTCTGTAGTTGGTACATCGCCAGCACTGGCTTCTTTTGTCGTCCGCTATTTTATTGCTACGAAAACAACACTCACCTGATCAATACGAAATCTCAACTTATCTCCTCCAAACAAAATATACCATCTCATCAATCACCTGAATCGACTAAAGGTGTTAAAAGAATAAATATTACAGGGTTAGGCCAGGATAGAACACACCCTCAAATGTTTTATCATTATTTCGTACTATTGATTTATCTTCATTTCCATTTTATATATTTTTACTAATTACTTTACTATAGGTAAAGTATAGTGACCGTGAAAAAATTCGATCTCGAGATTTTGTCGGAATTACATGTTTCCCAGAAGTCGTTTTATGCAGTTTTTTTTATTATGTCTATGTCAGTGTGGATGAGTGGGTGATTTTTAAAAAAGGGATAGAAAAGTGGTAAACAAACCACTTTGTTGAACTAAGGAGGACCGAAGTTGAAACTTCATTTGTTATTAAAGAGACTTAATCTCGCCGATTCCAGGGGGTTTGGATTGGTAAACTAAGCATATTCAAACACCCGACAAGGAGTCCTACCTCACACTGAGATTTCGGATTGAAACTTATCTTAACCTGCTAAACCAGTATGAGTTAATCCACTTACTGCTAACATTTCAATATACTTCTTTCCTTTTGCTAATGCAACTACCTCTATCACTGACATTTACATCAAGGTATACACAAAGAGTGGCATTACGTTATTAATATTTATTTAACCGTTAGGACCTAAATAGACAGTTTATTATATGAAAAAACAAGGAATAAAGTAGAGTCATTTCGTAATTAAGTTGCCATAACTTATTACGTATTACAGTCTGCTTCATTTAGGTTAGAGGTGGTTAGAGGTTAGGTTAAGTTGCAGTGGATGCCTCACTAGAGAACACACAAAGGACCTTTGTGATATCACACAATCAACATTCGACATTGGGAGTCCTAAATTTTACTTAACCAATTTAGAGTCTTTAACGAGCACTCGTTATCAGCCAATTGATGTTTTGTTTGATTAGTCATACACTTTGTTCCATATACAACCATCATAGCAAGGAATGCATCAGAAAATATATGATTATGGTTACATTTTTACGTTTAACAATGTTATTTTTCTAACATATATTAACTCATTAGAACTCTTCAAATGTTTTTAATAAATTTCTAAATAAGAATTTTATTTCACTCTTGTCAAGTGATGGGTACTTCGGCCCCACTCGGTTAAACTTCGTCCACTCTCGTGTTACCATCGGTCTTACTCGGGTGACATCGGTGATACTCGAGCGTGACACATGTAGTTACTGTCGTATTAATATACAGGATGAAAAGTAAAAATGTCACTGTTAACGATTTTACTTAAAAAGGATGGAGTGAAAAGTGTACTTTTCCAGATGCTCTTACAGTAATGTATATAACAAGTAATCCATTTTAAAAATAAGTTTGAACGTTACTTGAAAGAACAATAACCTTCATACATAGGTTTTCAGTCTGTCAAAAACTCTTTAGATAGCTATGTGTCTGTAATTCGAGTTTATTTCAATTATTAGAAATAATACACTACTTTCAAAAGAAAAGCGTTCCGTCCCTTTCTAATTGAATACTTTTTGAAAACTTGTATAATCTCTTCTAAGTAAGTTATTTTTACAAATGAAATAGTCTGGTTCGTTTCGATAATGCAATTCTGGTTACTTTGGTTTGGAAAAGTTTAGTAAAGTAAGATTAATTGTGTTAAGATTGATTCGTAGAACTTTCGACTGTTCACCCTGATATTAAACAAGAACTGTCTCAATCAAATTCTCCTACCTTGAGCTGGCCTAAAACTAACGGCTCACTTTCGGGGAAAAGTACGAATGTAAAGAGACAGTCAACGACTTCACTCTCTATTGTCATTGCTGTTCAACGAAAAGCCAACAAATCTACTCGGTTTAATCTATTTTGAAAACTTTTAACCCGCTATTGTTCTAGAATCCAAACATTTGGTCAACATCTCTCTTTAAAGATCGTTTTTCTTTTCTTTTACTAATCTTTACTAAATAAATAATTTATATAAAATATGTATATACATAAAAATTAATATAATATCAAAAAAATTATAATAGTTTGTACGATTATATGTGTTTCATGTGGTAATATGTGGTAACAGAATATTAATTATTTATAAGAATAAATATAAGCTCAGAAAAATAGTTTGTATCTGTTTTATATTATATGTTGTAACAAAACTTTTGTGAGGTTTACACCTATAGATAGTTCGCATAAGATATTTTTTAAATATAAGAAAAAATCTACCAACAATTCATTAAAAAAAATCAGAGCCTGTGTTTACTTTCCATACTTAAAAAGAAAATAAATAAAAACAACTGTATTTTACTTCTATTCTAATAAAAATAGTTCTTAGAGGTTTTCTTTTGTTTTTGTTGTTTTTTTTTTAAACAAGATATCAACGATCTTAATCTTTGACGCGAATACATTTTAGAAATATAAAATCTTGAAAACACAAACAGTTGAGGATTTATGACTGTTGAAAGACAAAGTCATTTTCCTCTGCTATGATGAAATTTCAACAATATTTGTTTAACAGAAAACAAGAAAAAAAATTGTATTAAGATTGTTAATCGTTTAAAAGCAGCCCAAACTTGGTTACTGGGCAATAGATATATCAAGATTCAATAGAATTAAACGTTTTTTTTTACAAGTTATATAATACTAATCAATATATAATCAATATTTAATAAAATTGTTAAATATTGAAATAAGAATTTCAAAATTAGATTTTGAAATCTAATTGATACCAGGACTTAGTTTAAGTTAATCATAGTATTTTCAGTGGGAGTGCCTCATTCCTCTTTTCTGTGTCATTACTTCTTGAGAATTGCAAAATAAAACACAAATGTATTCAAAGGGAAAAGAAACTTACATTTATTTATTTTTCAACTATATATTACTATGTAGAAAAGAAAACAAATTTAATAAATTATATTTATTATATACTATTAAATAAGATAAGCCACACTGTGTGGTGATGTTTTCAGATAAGAAATAGAGTATTAAAAGACAATAACTGTTCATTTTCTAAGAAGAAAAGCAAGCAGATTGTGGTTGAAAGATATTTGGCGACTTGCCAAAAATATTTCACCTTTATAAATCATAGGAAGATTTGATATTATTTGACATTTATCAGTGATGATGACTGCAGGCTGTAGGATTAGAAATGATATTCACTGACGAATGATTTCACCGAACCGACAGCTATCCATTATTATCCATTTGTCAGAATGTGCTAGAGCAAGCATTATATTTCCATTGAAGTTGACAAATAGGTGCGGCCACAGTAAAAGAAATGAAGCCATTTAGTTGATTCCTAATAAGTGATTATGTCTACACTATTGCCTTATTAAAATGAATCATATAACAACATTTATTGTCTGTAGGTTTGATAATACAGTGATATATAAGAAAGTTATTGTTCAAACCACAATAAAAAATGAGAAAAAATATAAAGATCTTTCAACTGTAACAATCGGTCATTGAAATTTGAAATCTTGTTATATATGAGTATAATAAAGTTAAGTGTATCATTTTTTGACGATGCCTGTATGTATACATGTGTATTCTTTTCCTCGCAGGCAGGACCCCTATCATGAGGGACTTTATTTTCCAGTATGCTCCGCTCAAAGTAATGCATACATTTTACAATTTTGTTTTTTTTGCTATAGTAATATTTATATTTTATTCATTAGTAATAATTCCTTGAAATTTCACGTATCTTTCATATAATTTTAAGTCATTCGTCCTATAGATTATATTAACATTTATAATATCCCAAGTTCTAATATAGTTTTATACACCCACTTCACAAAAGCCTCGAATGGTTTGGCTATTTCTTTATCCACTAGGTCTTGCTTTGATGACGGCCATTCTTTCCCTCTTGTGACTAGTTCTTTACATAGTTCAAACCTTGTATTTTCTACTAACTTACATCTGTGAGATTACGTCTGTGGATGGTTTCCTGAACAGACACAATTTCAGTATCTTTAACTCCAATTCGATGAAGGTATTTGATGAATATTCCCTGTTTCGTATAGAATTGTGTCATTTTCCATGTCATGAGGACTTTCGGGAGGGGAGATTTGATAGTAACCTGTTGCTTATTCTGGAGAAAAATTCTTTTGTATATATAGTTGTGTTCTCTAATCGGGGTTCAGTCAATTTTCCAGGATAAAAAAACAAAATCTCGTTGCCAACGTTTGGTTTTATTTAAAACATTTTTCATGGGCAGAAGTAAGAATTTTTTAACTAAGAAAATGAAATTTACATTATTTAAAGGAACAACAATGTTAACCGCACAAAACCTTCGACTAGACTTTCTAGACAGTCTAGTCGAAGGTTTTGTCCAGTTAACATTGTTGTTCCTTTGTAAATTGAAATAATGTAAATTTCATTTTCTTAGTTAAAAAATTCTTACTTCTGCCTATGAAAAAGGTTTTAAATAAAACCGAAACGTTGGCAACGAGAGTTTGTTTTGTTATCCTGGAAAATTGACCGAACCCCGATTAGAGAACACACCTATCCTATCAAACGGTCGATATATTATTGAATCTGTTTATATATATATATATATATAACACTATACATGTGTGTGTGTGTGTGTGTGCGTATGCAAGTGTGTGTGTCTGGTGTTGTAGCCTATCAACAACTTTGTAAATATGCTACAGGTCTTACAACCTGTATGACCGTGTTTTCGTATTTTACCTCAGAGTAGCCCTTATAGAGTACTTGAGCTTTATTGTTATTAGACAATATCGTCTCATACCAAATCTAGCATACTACATTACATTGTTTCTCAACCACCAAAGGATGTGGTGATGGAGGGTTGGTCCAGCGAAAACAAAGTTTTTGTTTTCAACAAACAGAGTTGTTTTCACTGAACCAACCCTCCATCACCAACATCGTTTGGTGTCTTCCTGATGATGAACACGAAGTGTTCGAAACGCGTTGTTGTTGTTGAATAAAACTTCATTTGTGTGGAGACCTTTGTTTGTTTATCTATTTTACCTCAGAATGAGTAAATACCATACAATTACGGATTGCACTATCAATGATATATAAAATATTCCATTGTTCGTGATGTTTAGTCATGACTGAATATGAAAGTTTCTCAAACTTATATTGACCACACTAATTTCAATGATATATAAAATATTCCATTGTTCGTGATGTTTAGTCATGACTGAATATGAAAGTTTCTCAAACTTATATTGACCACACTGTTTAGCCAATCACAATCAAATTAAATTCAATAATAGTTCCTAACAGATCGATAAACTATACTATATCTAGATGAATTTTATGTGAAGAAAAACAGAATTATAGTACATTTTGTCAAATCAGAAAATTATTTTTCAAAACCCTAGAGCCGCCAAATCTTTAAAAAATTTTATTAAAGCACCGATCTAAATTTATTAAGTTATGAATAAAGTTCAATAATATCGAACTATTGGAAGAGTAAATATTTTCCAACTCAACTTCTTATAATCCCTATCCGTCCTACTTGCTGGCTTGGCTTTGTTTGACTTAGAAACTTTTTTTTTTTTAATCAAAATCGAGGAAAACGTTTAATATCAGTTGAGTATTAACTACCCTAATGGCATATCGAAAATCCATTGAGGAAAGAATTTCTCTTTTGGAAAAGAGTTTTGGTATGTGTGTTTGGGCAGCTATTCGATGTTTCGGAGTACTGGGGCCGTATTTCTGTGATGATACACTTACCGGGGAGGCGTACCTAACGATACTATGTCAATTCCTGCTATCTTCTATCTACTATTTCTACTATCAGTGAATAAGGTAAACACTTCGAACATTTAACGTAATACAATGACTACATTTCAACTGTTCAAATAAATTAAAAATTATGTTATAATGTTATAAATAAATGAATTCATCTTTGTAATAAGTGTAAAGTTACTTATGGTCTCTCCTGTATATAAAGTATCATCAAGGAAGGATCTAAAAAGGGCTTCAAACGTTTCAGGGCAAACCTAAATAGATAACATGCGCTTAGAGTCTTTAAGTTCAGTTTAATTTTCATCAGGGGAAAGAGATAGGGATGCACACTTGCAAAGCGATGGTTGGAGACTGTCGGTGTTTGGAGTTAACGGTCTCTAAAACGTATATATCTGTATATACTTTTTCGATAAAATTACCATCCGAAACGGACAAATAATGTTCAATGTAGATAATTCAGCATACAAAAATTAAAAATACAACTTATAGTCGCTAATTATTGGTTTGAACCGTCTTCAGGAGAGATAAGAGAGGGAAACCAAGTGTACTTGTACAGAACGGTTAGAGTTTTAAATGTTTCTGTAAAAAGGCATAATTTTTAGTAAAACATGTTTGATTGAAGGTCTGCTCCCAAAAAAGACAGATATATATATACACTAAAGTTCAATATTAACTTTAATTTAGTTAATTTTAGATGAAGAGTTACACACATAGTAAAAAAACACACTTACTCAAATTTCCCACTAAATTTGAATTAGTAAATATATTTCCTGACTCTGTGTATTACTCTTCTTTAATTTTAAACTTATATATGTCCAGATTGGATCAAATTTCCGATTTTATAATGAATGCATCATAAAATTTATATATATATATATAAATGAACAAACCACAATAACAAACGGGAAAAAAGATTAAGACCTTTCAACCATAACAAGCGGTCTTAGTCCAAAACTCTACTCAATTGTGAAATCTTGTTATGTCGTCATATATATATATATAATAAAAGTTACAGCTAGAGAACACAAGAAAAAGGACGAGCACTCACGAATATCGATAATTTCGGCGTCTTGCCGTCTTCAGGAGAGTAGAAAGAAAGAAAATAAAAGGAGAAAGAATGAAGGAATGGAGACGTAAATGCGTCCACTGGCCGATGTAAACAACGATACAATGACACGCAGTACAGCCACCTTACCAACGTGGACCAGTTTAGGCTGTGAGTAAGTAAAATTATAAAAGTGATATTTAAGTAAAAGGGAGGAGAAAAGTAAAATAGAGAAAGGAAAGGAAAAAAACATGAAACTAAAACTATTTTAGTTTTATGTTTTTTTCCTTTCCTTTCTCTTTTTATAATTTTACTTACTCACAGCCTAAACTGGTCCACGTTGGTAAGGTGGCTGCACTGCGTGTCATTGTATCGTTGTCTACATCGGCCAGTGGACGCATTTACGTCTCCGTTCCTTCATTCTTTCTCCTTTTATTTTCTTTCTTTCTACTCTCCTGAAAACGGCAAGACGCCGAAATTATCGATATTCGTGAGTGTTCGTCCTTTTTCTTGTGTTCTCTAGCTGTAACTTTAATTATTTGTCCGTTTGGACCGTCTGTTTTCAATTCAAAGTATAATATATATATATATATATATATATATATATATATATATATAGAGAGAGAGAGAGAGAGAGAGAGAGAGAGAGAGAACCGTCTCTGTACCAGTGCGCTTGGTTTCCCTTTCTTATCACTCCTGAAGACGGTTTAACCGAAAATTAGAGACTGTAAGTGTGTGTTTTTAATTTCTCTACGTTTCTTTATGTATATTGAACTGTATTTGTCCATTTCGGATCGTATTTTCATCAAAAAAGTGTATATATATATATATATTTGTTGGGCTCATAAATTCTAGTTTTTATTTTGACTACTAATTGCAAAGCACGCAAGGAATTGCAGTTTTTTTCCAAATACAAAAATATCAGTGTCTTAAACATCATACCACTTGTATTCATTGTCCAATAATATCAACATGTAGACAAATATGGAGTATATATATATATATATATTCTAGGAGGTGTCAGAGCTTATTTTTCTTCATTCTGATTCTTCCTACGACATTTTGTCTCATATACATATCTTAGGTGTTGCTGGTCTGAATACTGGGCGGTGACTGAGTGTCGGCTTAGCGAGTAGCTGGTGGTTGGTCACCTAGTAGCTGCAGTGTGCGTGAAACCCCCGTGTGTTGACGATTAATTAATGGGTTGTGCTTCATGATTTTCATGGCTTCATATATTTGCAGTCTGGCTGGATCATTAATTTTCTTTAAAATGATGGTGTTTTGAACAAAGTCCTGGCGGGTGAGTTTTCTTCCATGTTCCTCGGAGGTGTGTCTAGCGATGGCTCCTGCTTGCAAGTGCATTGTCAGTCGTCGTGAGAGTGTGGTCGATGTCATACCGATATATTTTGAATTGTCTAGGAGCTCACAATCTCCGATATTGTGAGATTGTCACACTGCAGCTACTAGGTGACCAACCACCAGCTACTCGCTAAGCCGACACTCAGTCACCGCCCAGTATTCAGACCAGCAACACCTAAGATATGTATATGAGACAAAATGTCGTAGGAAGAATCAGAATGAAGAAAAATAAGCTCTGACACCTCCTAGAAATATATATATATATATATATATATATATACTCCATATTTGTCTACATGTTGATATTATTGGACAATGAATACAAGTGGTATGATGTTTAAGACACTGATATTTTTGTATTTGGAAAAAAAAACTGCAATTCCTTGCGTGCTTTGCAATTAGTAGTCAAGATAAAAACTAGAATTTATGAGCCCAACAAATTGTTTATGGCGAGGAATGAATAATGAATATATATATATATATATATATATATATATATATATATAGTTGTACCAGGCTCTAGAGTAGAAATAAGGCAAATTACAGTGAATTAGAAAAGAAGAATAAATGAAATGCAGGTTGTTTTAGAGTTGAAGGAGGGTGGCATGACTGGGGCTAACAATGTTAAGAGACAAAGTCCTCGCAGGCGAGGCTAATGCAAGCGAATGTGTTGCAGGAGCCCGGGGAGGTGGCAAGATTCCGGGAGGTCGCCTAACAACCCTCGGCAGGAGGTCTGGACGTCACAGGAACTCCGGTCGCCGCAGGGGTCACTGGAACTGAGCTCCTTCCTACTTCAACACATTCTGACAATAACTCCATTGTTACCTGCTTTCAGACAATAGCACATTTCTCCATAAAGAAAAAAAAACAATTGTATTTTCTCTTAAATGTATAATAAGTAATTAAAAATCATCATATTATTGGGAGTTTTTAAATGTAATTTCCTTTTTGTGTAATGTTTTAACAATTAACTCATATATGTGTAGAAAATATTTATAATATTTCTTTATTGAAGGTTAGTATATATCAATGTGAAAAATGTTATTTAAAAGGTCAATTTGAATTATTTACCTTTATGTTGTTTTTTTAATAAATCATTTATGTGATTCGGTCTTTTAATAACTAATTATTATAACTTAGAATCAATATTAAAAATTTTTTAGTGTTAAAGATATTTTTAGTTAAAAGATATAGTTAAACTCCCCAATTTTGGTAAAAACATTTCTTGGAATAATGAGTTATATTAAATAAAATAGCCAACAGGGTGTCTAGGAGCACCAGTGATAAAGAACCATTCATATTAGATTCGAACTACAACTTTAGTGAGGATGTGCTATATTCAAGCTATATAACAATAACAAGAGCTTAGTGAATCAACATACAAGATAAAGAAAGTGGTTGACACTACTGTACACAAAGACACTGAAATGTACAGGCACATGACATATCGCTTATAAACAATAATTACATAAACTATTTCAGTCTAACGGTTTGTTTCCTAAAAATCTTTCAAGTCATTGATTAGTATTGTAAAAGCAAGCAGTAAAACTGTTTGTTTGTAATAAACAAGTAAATCGACCACGATAGGCGTTTGTTACAGACCACAGATCTAAGCCCCACCAAAGAGGTGGAAGTCAGCAATCGCAGTGAGACAATGAAAGCACACTATCAAAGAATGTAAGTATGCAATCAACTCCAGAAAAGATTGTTAGCAGACGTACAAAGACAATGTATGCGTACTCTGTCAACTCCAGAATAACGAAGGTAAGCCATTGTCAACATACATACAAATACACTACGGCGGGGTATATGCACATCGTAAACACCAGAAAAGTGCTTAAATATAAGTGCGCTTTCAATGCCAGAATACTGGTGGTAAATCTCTGGCAGTAGATATAGAAACACACTATGCCAACATACGCGTATATGTACACCAGAAATATTACAATGAAAGTATACAAACACACAATGGCCAGACGTACGTACGCTATCAACGCATGCCACTAGACATAGAAACACACTATGGTACAATATACGTTCGACATCAACTCCGGTATGATGGTAATAAATCACTACTACCAGACATACAAACACTATATGTTATGTTACAGGAAAGCTATCAATACCTGAAAGATGGTGGTAATCATTATTATACACACTATCACACTACAGCAAGATATAGGTATGCTGTCAATACGAAAATGAAGGTGTTAAGAAATTTTCAACAAACAAACAAAACTATGACAGTATGTAGTTACACTATGAACCCCAAGAAGGAAGGCAATGAACAGTATTACCTTTTAGTCAAGTTTATAATTCATACGTCATGATTAGACATACTATCATCAGATTAGTTTGAGGGTAAGCATTGTCATCAGGCAGATATCGTAGATTGTAATGTATAATTGAACCTGTATAAGGTGTACATGTAATATATTGCATTGTGGAGCATGTATCAATAAACTCCCTGGTGAGAGGGTGTACTTCCACCAGGAAAAAAATCTATCGTACACCAATACGATACAAAGCTATTGTCTGTATCTAAACATGACACACTGAGAGCAAGCTACCTGTGAGCAAGATCAGATGCGATACTACAATGATGAGCTGATAGAAGAACAGAGCAAAACATTTAGTAGTTAATAAAAAGACTAACCCTCTTAACCACACCTTCCATTTTGACTCAAAAAAAAAAAAACCAGGTTAAGGGAATGAAACAAAGGGTAAGTCCAATGAAAGCTACCTTTCTGACTAAGTTACCCAGAAGACTGAAAACAAAACACTTAACTATAAAGTCGTCATCAAGAGAAGATCAGGACAGAAAAGAAAGCGATCTTTTCAGTGAGTCATATCTAAGACCGACTTATTAATACATCTCTTCAGATGATGTGTTACTTTTAGAACAAAATATTGTTTCTTTGCTCCGTGCAAGTGCTAGTTGTTTGAGTATAACTGTGTCAGTAACACTTAAATTAGACAGTACACCACTAATAGAAAACAACTAACTGATATAAAAGAAAGCATTTCTTTATCTTTTTTTGTTTCTATTTCAAAAAGTATTCATAGGTTCAATCTAAGCTCCCGTAATTTCCCCATGAAATAGTTAATGTTTCAACTCGTCGTGCAATTGAAAAGTAAATGTTTGAGTGATTACAAGTTTTAAGGAGTGAGCAGTGGATTAAGCAAAGCCGAGACATCTCAATGACTCGAGCCCTCCGCTGGCCAACTTTCCGATAATATACTTAGAGAAGGCTGGCTAAGTAGTTTTCGGTAGACTCCTAATCTACTTCACTTCAATATCTCCTTTAACCATAGATAAGTTTAGACAACTTACTTCAATATTACACCAATTCTCTGTTCAATTTCCTATAAAAAAAAAATCATTCCAGTATAACCATCTGTCCAAAAGACAGTTTTTTTTTTACAAAACTTTCCTTTTATAATCAGAGAAATAGACGTAAAACTGTTTCTTTTATACAATTAAAAATGATATCATCAGTCAGTTTATGCTTTTACAAATAAAAACTATGATTATTCAACATTCAGATAATCAGTCAAACATTAAGTAACTACATAACAGCACTCACCATTGAACTAAATATGTATACGTCAATGATCAAACCATAATAAGAATTGAGAAAAAAAAACCAAGATCTTTCAGCCGTAACAAGCAGTCTTCATCAGATTCAAATCTCAACTAAAGTTTCCAGTGAGATTTGACTCTGACAAAGACCGCTTGTTACGATTGAAAGATCTTAGTCTTTTTTTCTCATTTCTTATTGTGGTTTGAAATATAATATATATATATATATATATATATAATTTCTATAGATTACATAAATAAATATAACAGTCGATGTCTGCCTGCGGAGTACCCGTTTCTATATTCCGATGAAGAGAGCATCGAAATATAGTAGTGAGTTTCTGTTTCATTTCCGCGTGTTCTTTCTGTCAATATAGTTTATGTATATATATATATAAATATCAACAAAACTAAGGTTTATCGGGACTTTAATTTAAATTAAACTCTCATTGCCAACGTTTCGGTATTTATTTAAAACCTTTTCCATAGGCAGAAGTTAAACCTTGAGAAGATAAACCTTAGTTTTGTTTCTATTCCACGGTCGATACTTTTATCAACTTCTGCATATGAAAAAGGTTTTAAATAAAGACCGAAATGTTGGCAATGAGAGTTTAGTTTGAACCTAAAGAACTGACCGAGTCCCTATAAACTTTAGTTTTGTTTCTATTCTACGGTTGATACTTTTATCATTATATATATATATATATATAATTATAAAAGTATATATATAGTTCAATATAGACAAAGAAACATAGAGAAATCAAAAGAACACACTTACAGTCTCTAATTTTCGGTTTGAACCGTCTTCAGGAGAGATAAGAGAGGGAAACCAAGCGCACTGGTTCAGAGACGGTTGGAGGGTCTCCTCCTTCCATGTCTTCATGAATAAATCGAGGTCAAGAGTGGGTTTTGAACCCTGCTTCTACCAGACCAGAGGTGAATATGTTTCCACTGGGCTAACCTGGATACTGGGACAAGATGTTTACGATGTAAGTTTCAATATTCTTCTTCAATTCTTATATTCTTAAGAATAATATACGACCCTCCCCCCTTAAGGCTCTGATTAAGAAGGTTAACTTGCTTAAGACTGAGACTATGAATGCATTCTCTAATGCATTCCGACGGCAATACAAAGGTTGCAGTTAATAGGTTGCAATTAAGGTCTGATTAACAGACCTTATACAAATTGAATGTTTACAACTAAAGCTTTGTTACAAATGGATAAACTATGGGAAGTTAATGCATATAAAGATACATCGAAAATGGAGAAAAATGAAAGATCAGAAAACCTCAACTAATATTTTACGGAATTACAAAACGAAATATTTTCACTTCAAGTCTACCACTGAAAGGTTAAACAAGCAAAAGTAAATTCCAGGGGGAACTTGTGAAGATTAAGATCTTACTGGAAAGACAAGATGCTCAGAATACTAGTGAAAACATAATTAAGTAAGTGTAAATCTATAGAAGAATACTCCGAATAAATAATACAACTCATAAGTTGAATTCTACAAAATGTGAAGTTAGCCATGAGAGAAATTTTAGTAATTTCTAGACTGATGGGTCCAGACGAGTATAAACAGATGAACATTGGCTTAAAAAAAGGTCAAAAGGTCTAATTTTAGAGTCATAAAATAACATATTCACAGAATTCTATAAATTATTTCAGAATGTTAGAATATATTAAGTTACACTGGCTTTACTGATCAATCTTTGTAAGAAATGAGCTTCATATGCTAAAAAAAAAATCTGGAGCTCAACTTTACTATAAGTAAACTTAATATCAAACTTCTTGGGTATATAATATATAATGTCTCATTTAAGCATAATGTAAACAACTAAATGGGAGATGTTTATTAGTCTTTTATTCCCCAGGTAATACAGATAGTGATTGATGAACTTATCAATATATAAGCTTATTTTTGTACATCACACAGCTGATGAAAATAATGTCATTAGTATAACTACAGCAGTAATAAGATTTTTGAAAAGCCAAAGTGAACATTTCTTAATACGAAATAATCTCCTACAAGAGAACATGGCTTTTCTTCAAATAGCCAGTGGAACGTTCTTACACCGTTCACTTGACCTCCTTCTAGATTGAATATTTAAGTCAAATTTTCAAATTTATAACAAGAAAATACTCTTATTTTCTCTGAAAAACGCGAAGTAAAAATGTCGTTTCAAGATAAGTTATAATTAAAGATGTACGATAATAACATTTATTAATCTTCAACGAAAAGATTTCAATTTTGAATTATGTTCAACATTTGTGGTCTTTTATAGAATTATTATACTCGGAAATTTATGCCTGCTTAGCATTTAATAAAATCATTTTCCTTCCCCTTTATCAAAAATCATATATAACAAATTTCTCTGAGTGAGAAACCTTTTTTCCTGCGTGTTGTACTTTATTACAAGAATTTTTTCATGAATTTAAAATTTCATGAAACCCGCCAACCTGGAACCTCAAAAAGGTAACCAGGCTCTGCCTGTCACAAGCCAGGATCAAGTGGTGAGTGATAGAGGAGTAACACCTCTTAAAAAAACCTTGGTTCAGCTGGCCCGGCTGATAGTACCTTGTGAGGGCCCCTTGTGCAGGGTTACGCACAAAGAGGAGATGGCCTCTATAGCACTGGCGTGCAACCATCTAAGGGAAGGTGACCCCTACAGAAAAACCCCTGGTCCTCCAAGTTGGGGGTTGGGCGCAGGGCTAACAACCCTGCCCTATAAAAACCACCCTTGTTACGACACCGCAACAAAACGCCTCGGATCGGACTGATTTAAATGGCACACCCCGGCGAGTTTACGGAACGAAAAGGAAAAGAGACCGAGAAATAAGATTGGGTACGTGGAATGTTAGAAGCATGTATCAAGCAGGAATGAGTAGGAGGGTTGAGGAGGAGCTTGAGAGATATAAAGTGGATGTTGCAGCCTTACAAGAAATAAGATGGAAAGAGGTTGAGGTGATGGACCTAACAAAATTTCTCCTGATCAATAGTGGCTCAAATAGCAACCAATTTGGAACAGGCTTTTTGGTGAGCAAAAGGATAAGACATACATTACTAGGATACCAACGGATAAATGACAGATTATGCTCAATAAGGCTGAAAGGAAGGTTGTTTAATATCACCCTCATCAGTGTGCACGCACCGACGGAGGAGAAAGAAGAGGAGGAGAAAGATGCTTTTTACGAAGATCTGGAAAGGCTATATGACATGGCTCCAAGACATGATGAGAAGATAGTCCTTGGGGACTTTAATGCAAGGATTGGCAAGGAACAAGGTTTCAAACCCACCATTGGGAGCAATAGCAAGCATGAGGAGAGCAGTTCCAATGGTCTCAGAGTAATAGACTTTGCAGAAGGAAAAGGAATGGTAGTGGCAAGTACCTGTTTCCCTCATTTAGAGATCCATAAAGAGACATGGATTTCGCCTGATGGTAACACTAGAAACCAAATAGATCATGTCCTGGTAGACTCAAGACACATAACAGATGTAATGGATGTCCGGAGCTTTAGAGGAGCCGATTGTGACTCAGATCACTTCCTAGTGATAGCCAAACTGAGACAAAGAATGGCAGTGAGAGGTAGACACCAAACAGGAGAGACAAAGAAAGGGTATAATGTTAATAAGCTTAAAATTGAACAAATAGCTGAACGCTACAGAGATAGAGTGAGGGAGAAATTACCGAGGACTAGCAACAATAGGGATACAATTGAAGTGGAGTGGAAAAGAATAAAAGAGACAGTGCAGGAATCAGCAGAAGATATACTGGGACAAAGGCAGAAAGAAGGACGAAATGATTGGTATGATGAAGAAGTCAGGAGAGCCTTGAATGAAAGAAATACAGCCAGAAAGAGGACTCTGGAAATAGGAACAAGGATTAGTTGGCAAAGATATAGAGAAAAAAGACAGGAAGCAAAAAACGTCTGTAGGAGAAAGAAAAGAACTCAAGAAAGATTGAATCTTGATAATATGATGCAGGACTTTAATGAAGGAAATAAAAGATTCTTCTACAGGAGAATCAAAGAAATTAAGAAAGGTTTTCAACCAAGGGTGAGTCTTTTAGAGAAAGGAGATGGTACAATCAGTGGGGATAAAGAGACGATACTGAATAGATGGGCAGAATATTTCCAACAACTCTTAAACCCAGAGGAGAATGGAGAGCAGAGGGAAAATAGGGATAACTGGGAGGAAGAGGAGGAAACAGAAGAAGAAATGGAAATCGCGCCTCCAACTCCAGAGGAAGTGAAAGAAATACTGTCTAACATGAAAAACAACAAAGCCCCTGGAGAGGATGGTATCGCAGCCGAACTATTGAAAGCAGCGGGAGAAGAGATGGCAGAAAAACTCTTTGCTCTAATAAGACAAATTTGGGAAGAAGAAAAAATGCCACAAGAATGGACCGAAGCACTGATCTGCCCAATCCACAAAAAAGGCAGCAAGCTCAAATGTAATAACTACAGAGGTATTTCACTACTTAATGTAGGGTACAAGGTTTTAGCCACAGCTTTGGCAAAAAAGTTAACACCACTAGCAGAGAGTTTGATCGGAGACTATCAATGTGGGTTCCGAGCTGGGCGCTCAACCATTGACCAGATATTTACTCTTCGACAAACGCTTGAAAAATGCTGGGAGTACAATCTAGAAGTTCACCAACTATATATAGATTTCAGCAAGGCTTACGACAGTATAACAAGAGAAGCAATATTAAGATGCCTAAAAGAATGTAACATCCCAAGAAAGTTAATAAACCTTGTGAAAATGACCCTGAGTGATACCTACTGCAAGATAAAAGTACAGAATTCTGTGTCAACCCCTTTTAAAGTAGAAAAAGGAGTGCGCCAAGGAGACCCTCTATCATCAGTGCTGTTTAACCTTGTTCTTGATAGGGCAATAAGAGCGATATCCACAAATCAAGGTGGTTCTATATATAATAGAATGGAACAACATTTAGCCTTTGCTGATGATGTAGAGGTCCTTGCCCGAAACCAACAAACCCTAATAACAGTTTTTACAGAGATGGAGAACAAGGCAAATGAACTGGGTCTAAAAGTTAGCTCTGAAAAAACAGAGTACATGGTCACCAGCAAAACTCCAAACAGGTATGCTTCTTTGGAAGTGGGAGAGAGACATTTCCATCGAAAAGAGAAGGTAACGTACCTGGGTGCGGTAATAACGCATGATAATCAGGTGAATATGGATATACAGGCGAGGTTAGCAACAGCTAATAAAAGCTACTTCTCTCTCCTAAGTTTATTAAGAAGCCGAAATATATCCATAAAAGCAAAGGTTACCATGTATAAAACCATCCTTCGACCAATAGTTACTTACGGATCGGAAGCATGGGTACTGACCAAAACCCAAGAGGGCATTCTCAATCGCTGGGAGCGGAAGGTGCTCCGGAAGATATATGGCCCAAAAAGAGATGGAAATATATGGCGCATTAGGACCAACGAAGAGTTGAAAAGACTGTATGGAGAGCCATCGCTAGTGGCAACCATCAAAGCTGCGCGCATTCGTTGGTTGGGGCATGTGCATCGTATGAGCGAGGATAGAGGGCCCAAAAAAGCCCTGTATGGACACCCTGGAGGTCACCGAAGGAGAGGTAGACCACGACTTCGATGGCTCCAAGATGTGGAGGATGACCTACGAAGATTAGGTGCGGCTCGCTGGAGAAGGACAGCCTTGGATCGAGATCAGTGGCGCACCTTGGTAGCGGAGGCTCAGGTCCTAAATGGGCCGTAATGCCAAGGAGAAGAAGAAAATTTCATGAATTTTTTATAAATTGCTAATTTTGTGTTACGTTTTTGGTCAAATTTTCATGATTTTTTAATGAGCCGTTTACAGAAATCGTACTATACGCCCCTTAGAAGAATGTAATTTTAAAAAAATTATCTGAACTCATTCTCCACATAATCTTCTATCTCTAGGCATAGTTTAATTTTGATCCGTGAAACGGAATGGCTTGTATTGCTCTCACAGGCTTTGATATTAAATAATAAGTCAAAATTGTTCATTTTATTGAAAAAACAGTATTTTCTTTGTTTTAAAAATTTGAATATATTTTTCGTTTATTGCATTTGTAACCCCAAATATCATGCCAAAATTTAAAAACTCTAAAATTAGCAGTTTAGGAGAAAAAAAAATATTCTCTAAAAACCGGTTTTGGCAAAAAAAGTGACTTCTCGTCATGCATAATTCTTCCCAAACAATAGGGATCATCTACACTCTACACTATGGGGCCCATTTTTGTGTAAAATATCAACTTTATCCATCAAAGATTCTGGACCGTAGCATGGTAACAAGCAATGCTAACATACTCACCCACACACAAACACACAGATATCATCGAAAAGACTTCATAAAACGACTTTTGGGACCTCAAATTTCGTCAAAAACTCGAGATGGAATTTTTCCACGATCACTATACTTTACTTATAAAAAAGTAAAAAGTTGTATTCCGGGTTAAAATTTCCAAATCAAATGTTTATTGTACATGGAACCAAAGTTGTATCGAAATACTTATGTACACTCTATAGTCCACAATCTATAGTCCTATAGATCTGCACTCTAAGTAAATTTCAGAAACATATTTACAAATCATAATTAATAGAAGTGAAACTCTAATTAGTGAGTAGTTGAAAATTAATATGGAATGTATTGAGAGGATAAACTAGCTAATTACCATTGTTTAGTAAAATAATATAAAGCAACTGAACCAAAACATTAAATTATGCATTTTTAATTACATTGTAAACAGTTTTATTTAAGTATTTCAAACAAATTATTTTATATTAGCTTTATAAATACTTGTACACTAAAATTTACATGAACCAATACTTTTTTGTTTGATATTGATGGATAAAAAGAAGTAAAGTAACTTCCATTTAACTTTTAATACAGGTATAGTACATAAAATATTGTTTTCAATGTATGTGGAGGTATGTATAAATAAAATTATGAAAAATAATATCATAGGACATGATCTATGAACAAATAGTCATACCTTAGCATAATGAGACGTAATTTTGTTCTGTTCTGTCAGGCGAAGCGCGAAGGCAACTGACGTGTTAAGACATGTCTCTAACTATAGGGTTCAAAAGTACACTTTCATTCATTCTACTGAGAAAACTACCCCCACTATATCTTAATAATTGCGTCTTAATTTGTTAGGAGAGAAAATAAATGTTTCACAGTATTTCAATCAGAAATTGTATTAAACATTCTTCTGCTGTTTTCATCAAAGGCAAATAATATTTATGAGGTTTTCTTTCTTGCACTGATGCAAGTTCAGTGCAATAAAGTAAGAAATAGAACAATTAAAGTAAAAAGTTTAGTTCAAACATTTAATTCTTTACATTCATAGTTTATATTTATATTATTATATTTATAGTATTTATATTTATATTATTATATTAAATTTAATTATATTTATAGTTTATATAAATTGATAGCGCTATTGAATTAAAATAATTCTCATATTATTACAACAATAACAAATTAAAAATAAATTTAATATCAAACATCTCGGGTATATAATATATAATGTCTCATTTGAGCATAATATAATCGTCTAAATGTGAGATGTTTATTAGTCTTTCATTCCTGAGGTAGTACAGATAGTGATCGATCCACTTAACAATAGATAAGGCTTTTTTTATGCCACACAACTAATGGTTATACAATCATTAGTATAACTACAGCAGCAATAACATTATCAAAAGCCAAAGTGAAAATTTGGTTATACGAAATAATTTCCTACAAGAGAGTATGGCTTTTGCCCCAATAGTCCGTGCATCTCTTACATAGTTTATCTGACCTCCTTCTACATTTAATACTTAAGACAAATTTTCCCATTTAGAAGTTGAAAATATTTTAAGTATTAGAAAAACATTACAAAGTTTTTGTCAGAAATGTCAAAAAAAAATGTCATTTTCAGATAATTTTTAATTTAAGATATAGGATAATTTCATTCATTATTATTAAAAGTTTTTTTTTAATTCTGAATAATGTTCTAGATTTTTGGCCTTTTATAAAATTATACAAAAATAAGACAAAAACATAGAAATATCAAAATCATTCTTATAAGGTATATAAATTAGACATAGGTACATTCTCTGTTTTATCACACTAATTTGAAACCTTATAAATGATTTAACTTTTCTAAGAGTTAAAGAACAATTCTGTTAACATATTAAGAAAATCTGGAGTGGCCTACACTCAACTTAACTATATGTAACTTAATATCAAATTTCTTGAGTATATAATATATAACGCCTCATTTAAGCATAATGTGAACATCTAAATGGGATATGATTATTAGCCTTTCATTCCTGAGGTAGTACAGATAGTGATTGAAGGACATATCAATAATAACTTTATTTATGCACATCACACAGCTGATGCAAAGTATAGCAGGTGATCCCTTAGTCTAGGATAAACAAACAGTTTTTATAGCGTTATTGCTCTTTCCCGTAATTGAAACTTCATGAATTTTTTTTTATGAATTGGAAATTTTTTGATCCATTTTTGGTCAAATTTTTATTATTTTTTAATGAGCCGTTTAGCGTCAAAAAAACATTTTCTGAAATCAGAAATCTTAATATACCGCCCTTTTGGTGAATATAATTTTAAAAAAAATTATCTCACATCATTTTCCATACAATGTTCTATTTTTAAGCATAGTTTCATTTTGATCCGTCAAACGTATCCGTATGGCTTGTATCACTCTCACAAGCTTTGAGATTGAATTATAAGTAAAAATTTTTACATTTTATTGAAAAAAAAATATTTTCCGTTGTTTTAAAATTCTGAATATATTTGTCGTTTGTTGCATTTGTAACCTCAAAGATAATGACAAAATTTCAAAACTCTAGGAGAGTTTAGGAACTTATCAGTTTAGGAGAATAAATGTTTTCTAAAAAACGGTTTTTGGCAAAAAAAGTGACTTTCCCATCATGCATTATTCTTCCCAAACAATAGGGATCTTCTTCCCTATGAGGCCCAATTTTGTGTAAAATATCAACTTGATCCATCAAAGATTCTGGACCGTAGCGTGGTAACAAGCAATGCTAACACACTCACCCACCCATCCACCCACACACACACACACACACACACACACACACACACACACACCACACAGAGACATCATCGAAAAAACTTCATAACACGACTTCTGGGACCTCAAAACATGTAATTCCGTCAAAATCTCGAGATCGAATTTTTTCACGACCACTATGCTTTACTTATAGTAAAGTAAAAAATAAACTTTTGTTATGTGACATAAAGAAAGAATAAATATTTTTTAGTGCACTCATAGTCAGAATCATGTCTATGGAGGGAGGTTTGGATATTCGAACCAAAACACTCTTTCTTTTATTCCTCAAGATTTGCATTTTCAAACACTCAAAGGTTTGTCTTATATATAGCTCCTTTGTTCTGTGTTTGTGATTCACCGTGAAACGTATATATCTATTTATATAAAAATTAATAATCAACAATAACTCTTGATATAATATATGAATTAAACAACCACAATAAATATATATATATATATATATTTAATATAAATATTTATCTAATATATATTTCATTATGGTATGGGGAAGCATATGCAACAACTGTCTATAATTAATTATATTCCACATATTTGGACACGAACTTCTTTTCTTATCTTATAATTACTATTGTTTTGCAATTGAACTTAACTACTTAAAAGAACATGTTTAGGTCCTTCAAAAGACCTTCATCAGGTTTTTTTTAATACACTATTAACTAATACTTAATGCACGGTGTTAATTATTAACTAGGGAGGTAACACACACAATAGAAACTAATAAAAGCAGAAATAGGTGAGAAATTCATATATATATATATATATATATATATTTGTAAAATTTGGAAGCAGTCCTTCTTTTAAGCATATTTCGTTGAACAGCTGACCGTATTTCGCTGATGTCATTTTCTTCACTAGTTTTTCAAGGTTTCTGAATACCTTCTTCTTTCCTTCATCCAAACGTTGGAGAATGTTAATTAAGTTATAACCGACTGGAAGCCAGTCGAAACATGTCGGTTATAACTTAATTAACATTCTCCAACGTTTGGATGAAGGAAAGAAGAAGGTATTCAGAAACCTAGAAAAACTAGTGAAGAAAATGACATCAGCGAAATACGGTCAGCTGTTCAACGAAATATATATATATATATATATATATATTATAATATCAATTATATTTGATAAATATATTATTATTGCATAATAATTGTAATATGTTATGAATGTTATATGAATGAAATATTTATATTTCTTTCATGTCTAATTTATTAGTACATAAAAAACAACTCACATTCTTCCATCTCACCTATTAATTTATTTATATCATTTCCAAATCTGCTTTAGATAAAACAAATAAACAGCCATGATAAATCTATAATACGGACTAAGATATTAAGCTTTAATTATTTTTATACTTTATATTTTCATTATAAAGATAAAAATCCTTAAAACTAATTATTAATTTCTTATTTGATCATATTAAAAATATTTGTTTTTTTTTCAACGCTAAAATAGTGTCTCATTAAGGAAAAACAATTTAGAGGATAAGAAATATTTTCTTAATTCAAATATTTGGACTAACATCTGCTGCGATCTAGCGGTATTCACTACAACAAAAAGTAAGAATATCGTGATGTCACTTTTTTAATAGGATGCTGCTCATGCCAATTATATGCTATAGTTTAAATAGAACAACTTATTTATCTTTACTGATATTAAAAATGATGTTTAATAAATTAAAATTATTAGTAATATGTTTAGTAGCTTTATGTAATTTAATGAACTTCATAATTGTTAGAGAATAAGGCAATTGGCTATGGTCACATGGATATCCCACAAATTATTTAAAATAATATGCAGTATATATAGAAATACTAGTAATTAGTGTTTTATTCCTTAACTCTTAACATTAATATAACAATTTTATTGGATCATATAATAATAAAACTCCGTCATTACTTGTGAATTATGTTTCAGAAGCCCAAGAGGTACATCGTCAAGTGGGACTGTTCTACTGCGCCTAACAAAATTAAATAGACATCAAAAAAATGTATAAAAAAAGATTAAAAAATAAGAAAAAGAATCTAATACATTTAAGCTTTGTACAAAATATTTGTATGTCTAAACTATGTCACCAGCCATCCCTTTCTTACTTTGTATTATATTTACTGCAGGAAAACATTAACGATCTTATTTTAATGTGAAATATTTTTAAAAATCAGAGCTATAAAAGTGATTTCTGGTATCATTATATGCATTTGAATCTCTTAGAGTTTAAATTGAACTAGAAAATCAAATCAGTTTCTCTGTGAGGTAGAGAGATAAAAACAGTCTAAAAACCAGTAATGCTTTTCTTCCAAAATATTATGTTTTTCTTTGAAAAATGTATTTATTACAACCATTTTTTTTTTATTAATTATTTTCATAAGTATACTCAATAATTGTTTAATTTTGTTACTAGACAACTGTCCACTTTCAGTGAAGACAAGATCACATTATATTTCGCCCATTTATGTTAATATCTAATTAGTATGGCTTCATGACATGATGATGTTAAGGGATTTGTTTATTGACTTATACGAGATGTAAGAGGAATAACTGTTACATGTAAAAAAATCACCGCCAATAAACATAAATAAATTACCTTTGTCTTCCACGGCATGATGGATTTGTCTCATAAAATGCTTTAATAAATCTATATATTGCACTCTTGAGCAAAAGTTAATATCAGTTACAATTACATTATCATTGTGAATGTAGAACCTTTCCATGATATTGAAATGTAATGAATGGTCATTCCTCAAGAAAGAGGACTTATGTTTGTTGAGAAATATCCGGTTTTTTTTTACAATTCTAGTCTAATAGTTCATATTTATTATCTTCAAAAATTAGAAGCTACCAACTATAAAAGATTTAAATTATATTGAATAGCTGGCTTTGACTTCGATTTGAGTATGTAAACTGGCTAATTACTAATATATTTTTCTCAATATACATTCATAGCAAACTTATAACAGAGTAGGGGGGCAGGAAAAGGATAACACTCACTCAGAAAAAATTCGTATATATGTTATTTGACAAAGGGGAAAGAAAATGATCTTATTAAATGCTAAGAAGCCATAAAATTCCCAGTATAATAATTCTGTAAAAAACCAAAAATGTAAAAGAAAATTCAAAATTGAAATCTTTCGTTTAGAGATTAATAAATGTAATTATCGTACATCTTTAATTATAAATCACCTTAAAACAACATTTTCTTCGCTGTTTATGATGTTTTTCAGAGAAAAAAAAGGGTATTTTCCTGTTTTAAATTTGAAAACTTTACTTTAATATTCAATGTAGAAGGATGTCAAGTAAACGATGTAAGAAATGCACTGGCTATTTGAACAAAAGCCATGTTCTCTTGTAGGAGAATATTTCGTGTCAAGAAATGTTCACTTTGGTTTTTCAAAAATGTTATTACTGCTGTAGTTATACTAATGAAATTATTTGCATCAGCTGTGTGATGTACAAAAATAAGCTTATATATTGATATGTCCTTCAATCACTATCTGTACTACTTCGGGAATGAAAGACTAATAATCATATCCCATTTAGATGTTTACATTATTCTTAAATGAGACGTTATATATTATATACTCAAGAAATTTGATATTAAGTTGCTTATAGTAAAGTTTAGTGTAGGCCACTCCAGATTTTTTTTGTTTACATTTCCTGAATAATTTAGAGTATCAAATTATGTTAGTATTTAACAAATGAGAGGAAATTTGATAAGTACTAAATAAGTACAAAAATTCAATAAAAATTACACAGATTTTGTATTATTGTAAGGAATGAACAACATAAAAATAGACAACTGTCAACTTATAGACTTTGTTTATCTTAATCTTATTATTAATCTTAAAGACCAATCTAAGTAATTGTTAGAAGTAAACCATTTATTGAAATTATTATTTATAATTAAATATTAATCAAATAATTCATATATTACAAAAAATTACCTAACCAATTATATCAGTTAAATAAATGTAACACTCAACTTGATTATAAGCAAACATTATATCAAACTCATTAACCACGAACTGATGTTTTCTGTTTTTTACATTTAAATCAATTTATGTTATTTGCTTAAATTTGACTGTAATCGCTTTATTAGTTATAACAATCGTGAATATAACATTTGATATGATTAATAAACTGAGGGCCTGAAACTCATTGGACTCGTACGCTATGCAGTCATAGTGTTGTAATAACATATGACATACTGCCGTCATGCCTTTGTTGTAAATAAATTTAACATCAGGTTTTATATTCATTAATATAGATAGAGAAGTATTCCTCACTCCATAGTTTTAGGTATGATTTCACATAAATCATTGTTCATTCTGAGATGATTGCTTCGAATACAGATACGAGTGTAATGTGATCAATAGTTTCTACATCTTCTATACACAGAGTTTGAATTCTTTATATGATGTCAAATACAGCTTCTATTCATAGTAAAAAAGTAAATAATTTAAACACACCAATACAAATTAAGAGAGAAAATAAGAGATAGCATTGTTTAAGGCCAGAAATTACTAAGGCAAGTGTTGAAATATAGGTAGAACTAATATACTACATAACTGTTTTCAAAGATTTTAAGAGATGTTTTTTGAATATTGTTATAGAAATAATCAAATTGATTCGTTGATCAAATTCGTTTAGCCTAGAAACGAATACAATTCCATTAGAAAACAATTTCTGCTCATAATATTGTTCATTTTTAACACATAATATTGTTAACTCACAAGGTTAATTTTTGCATAATATACCATATATGGTGGTAATTAAGTATTTTATTTTCCTGATGAAGTGAAAATAAATATAAACTGTAAAACCATATATAAGAATAAGCAAACTAAGAATAGTATAAAAATAATATAAATGGAGTAAAAATATATTACTCGATAGGAACAATTAATACACTTGTAACATTGAAAAGAAAATTAATATAATATTTCCACTACCATAGTTATGATGTTCAAAACCTTCTGTATTCTTGCATTGTCATTTAATCAACGTAAACTTATATTTGAAACATGTATTAAACTAAAGTTTTTAATAAAACCACATTTGAATTAATTTTAAACTGTTACAAATTAACTAGACGTCGTCGTATAGAGACGCAATTAAAATTAAAATGCTTGGAAAAAATGAGAGCTTATGATTGGTTGAAATGATCATACGATAGAAAAGACATGCGCATTATGTACTGTTGGCGGGAAATGAAGGGACTAATTATGTACGCATCAAATAGGGACCTTTGAACCTTAAGTTGTATTGAATTCAGCTATTTTAAAATTTCTTTTCAACCAATTTATACTTTGATAAGAGTAGCATTGTTTTACTAGCATTATTTAATTTAATGCACTCTGTATTACAAGGTTTTTTTTTTAATTGTATCAGATAGTAACAGATACTATAACATTGTAACAAATCAGGATTAGCCTGTACTCAATTTTACTAGAGGTAAAAAAATACCAAACTAGTTTACAACACGATGATTTTTGCCTCCTCAAACCATTCCCATTCAATCATAGATCAAGATTTTATGTTTTGTTAAAAAAATAACTTTTTGTTGTTTTAAAACTTCGAACATTTCTTTTATTTATTCCTTCTCTAATTAAATCATGAACGTGAACTTTATATCCCTGCCTTAAACTCTTATAGCTTTATCCAATATGGCGGTGTCCGAAATCATTGCATCTTTTTTCCAAAGCAGATTTTAATTGATTATCATCACTATTTAAAAATTTCATTAATTACGCAAAGAAATAAATTAGAAAAATGAAATGGCTTAATATAACTATGTTATGTAAGTTAAATATAATAATAGAGTTGTAATAATAACAGCTTACATAAAATTTAATAAAATCTTTGTTTATGAACTATTTTTTAAATTAATGAAAAAAGTGCTTTAAAAAATATATAAAACAAACCTTAAAAAATAAAAGCCATGTTCTCCTGTATGACATTTACTTTACTCCATCACTCATTTCTAAGTTATGATCAATGTAAGTAAATGTAAAAAATCTGGAGTGGCCTACACTCAACTTTACTATATGTAAACTCCATATCAAACTTCTTGTTTATATAATATATGTAAATTTGAATCTTTTGCTCTAAGGACTGCCTGGTTGGCTGACCTGTGATTGCACAGCTGGTTGTCTTGACATCACTTGTGAATGGACAGTGTATCATAGTTAATGTTTTCATTGTAAATTAAGGAAAGGACTATTAATCAATTGTATAGTTTAATAAAAACTAACAATAGTTTATTTGTCCGACTTTCTCTAAAACTTCCACATCACAAATTGATTAATCGTTCAACTGCTGCAATGACTGAGGAACAGAAAATTCACTTTCACGTTGTGAAAAAAAATGAAGGTAAATATGAATTATTAGCTTTATCTTTGGATAAATGTGTGTGGTTTCTAGTTCCTCAAGAATTGGGAGATATTTCTGGTCATCAGGAGTTAATGGCTAACAAGACAATTATAAGCAGTATGAAATCCATAAAAAATATTGGAGGTTATAGAAAAATTGCTATAGCTTTAAATGCAAATCTTAAAAAGAAATATCTTGATGACGATGGTAATTTTCGAATAAATGATTACTATTTGGAAGAATTATCACCAGAAGAGTGCAGTCAATCTAATCCTAATGAAATTTTTTTAATGAATCGAATTAGAGAATTAGAGTTGCGAGTGGATAATCAGAATAAAATAAACTTAAATGAAATTGAACATAAATTTGTAATAAGAAAATTTGATGGAAAACTTAATGCAGTCACATGGATGGATCAATTCGAAAAAGAATGCAATAGATTTAATATCAAAGAAGGAACACTGAAAGTGGAAGTTTTAAAAATTTTCTTAGAGGGAAAGGTTAAAGAATGGTATGATGCTAACATAATGAAATTTTCTTGTTCAGACTGGCAATCATGGAAACAGTCTTTTATATTATTTTATAGTAAAAAGGGTTGGTCTCCTATTCGAAAAGCATTTGGTTTTAGGTATATCTCTGGCTCATTGATAGAATATGCTGTCACGAAAGAACGACTTCTTCTTGAGGCGGACCGAAATATGTCTGAAATGTTCAGAATTTACGAAATAGTTTATAATTTACCATTAGAGGTCCAAGATGAGTTAGACCGAGATACAATTGTAAATATCGATGGGCTCATTCGAGAACTAAAAAATATAAATGAAAGATATGTTTTCAAACGAAAAATTCTAGAAAAAGGGCGAATGGAGCCTGGTAATAAAACCTATGGAAAACAAATGGATCCTGTAAAGAAGCCTTGCATTATATGTGCATCACATGGCTTCAAGAATCGTTTCCATCCAATTCAACTTTGTAGGAATAAAACCTTGCCAAAACAGCAGGCAAACTTAATAGAACAAAACAATGAGATTGAAAATGAACTCTATAACATGGAGTTCTACAAAACTTGTGAAGAAAAAAACTAAGAAGCCCGGGAAAATCTGCACCTTGTTCACTAATTAAAATTAAAGTCATTGTAGATAGAAAAAAGATGATCAAGGCTGTTTATGACAATGGTTCAACGTGTTCTCTCATTAATGAGAAACTGGTAAATACCTTGAAATCTAAATTAAAAGCTAACAGAAGTGCTTTAAAAAGTATTTGTGGTGTAAATTTTAGTGAATCCCGGGCAACAATACAGTTGAAAATTGGAGAAATAGAGGATACATTAGACCTATTAGTGGTAAAAAATAGTGACTTTAATTATGATTTACTACTAGGATTAGATGCGATAAAAAAGTTTCGTCTGATACAAGATGAAAATTTAAAAATAAAACAAAAAGTATTGGACAAAACAGTAGAGGTTGAACTTGAATCAGAAAATACAAATAACTTGAATTTAAATGTTAGTTTAGATTTTCATGATCTTCAGACAAATTTAGAACATTTAGATTTGGATAGAAGACAGAAAATTTTTAAAATAGTTAAAGAATATTATTCTTGTTTCGCTAAGAATAAATTTGATGTAGGTTCAATTAAATCTAGCGAAGCCTGCATTAAGCTAAAAGAAGAAAAATATATTTCAAAAAAGCCATACAGATGTTCATTGACTGATCAGGAAGAAATAGAATATCAGATTTCTAAATTACTAGAAGCAGGACTTATAGAAGAGTCGGATTCCCCTTTTGCTTCGCCAGTAACATTGGCTTTCAAAAAGGAAGATGGTAGAAGAACTCGTCTTTGTGTGGATTTTAGGGAACTTAATAAAATAGTTGTTCCCGAAGCACAACCATTCCCCAGGATTGAGGATTTGATAGTGAATGTGGGTAGTTGTAAATGGTTCACGGTGCTGGATATTAACTCTGCATTTTGGTCCATACCAATAAGAATGAAAGATAAGAAAAAAACTGCATTCATCACTCAAAGGGGCATTGGCAATGGAACGTGCTGCCATTTGGTTTCAAAAATGCGCCAGCTATTTTCCAAAGAATTTTGGCAAACATTATAAGAAGATATAATATGGAGCAGTATTGCGTAAATTATATCGACGATATCTTGATTGCTTCAAAAACATTCGAAGAACATCTGAGTCACATAAAATTATTTCTGGATGCGATTATAAAGGAAGGTTTTAAATTGAAGTTAAAAAAATGTGCATTCGCTAAACATTCCGTGCAGTTTTTAGGCCACGTTATAGCAAATGGTACAGTAAGTCCAATTAATGATAATCTAGTGGCTATAAAAAAATTTCAACGCCCTACGAACAAAAAAATGGTTCGTCAATTATTAGGTAAAATTAATTTTTATCATAAATTTATAGAACATTGTACACAGAAATTAGCTCCTTTACACGGTTTATTAAAAAAAGATTTGAAGTTTAAATGGACAAAAGAGTGTGAAAATTGTTTTGAAGACATAAAAAGGTATTTATGCTCGAATCCGATTCTGGCCATTTTCGACAAAGATAAGGATATTGTGATAGAAGTAGATGCAAGTCGTTTAGGCGTTGGTGCAGTTCTAAAACAAAAACAAGAAGACGGCATATTACATCCAGTTGGATATTTTTCAAAGAAACTCACTGCGTCTCAAACAAAAAAGGAGATCATGTTTCTGGAATGCTTAGCAATAAAGGAAGCAATTTTATATTGGCAATATTATTTGATTGGAAAGTCATTTACAGTAATGTCTGATCATAAACCCTTAATTAATTTGCGTTCAAAATCCAGAACAGATGAAGCATTGGGAGATATGATTTTATATCTATCTCAATTTAACTTTAAAATAGTTTACAAGGAAGGAAAAGAGAATATAGAAGCCGACTCTTTATCTAGAAACCCAGTCCTTGAATGTTTTAAAAGCAGTGAAAACTGTTTGAAGATAGTTAATATGATTGAGCTGGAAGAAATCAAAAATGATCAGAAAACCATAAAACAAGAAATATCAAAAGAAAAACACATTTTGAAAGAAGGAGATATTAACTATAAATTTGTACGCAATCGGAAGAGAATATATGTATCAACCACATTTGGCTTAAAATTAATTCTTAAAGTTCATCAATATTATGGTCATATAGGTAGTAATAAAATAGCTGAAAAATTAAGACCACTTTTCTATTTTAAAGATATGGACAAACAAATTCAAAAGTTTTGCAGAGAATGTGAAGTTTGTATAAAAAAATAAAACAAGATCTTCACGGGCGATTGGACTATTATCAAAATTAGGTCCCGCAACATATCCTTATGAAATAATGTCTATAGATACCATCGGAGGTTTTGGTGGCAACCGATCACCCAAGAGATATATGCATCTACTTGTGGATCATTTCACCCGTTATGCGTGGATTAGAACATCAAGTACACAAACTGCATATGATTTTATAAAGTTGATAGAGCCTATTGTTAAAAATAATAATGTTAAAATGTTAATGGTTGACCAATATAGCGGATTGACTTCTTCAAAATTTAAACAATATATAAAACACAAAAATGTCCAATTGATTTTTACAGCAGTTGATAACCCTCAGTCGAATGGCTTAAACGAGCGTCTGAACCAAACGCTCGTGAATAGAGTCCGCTGTAAAATAAATGAAAACAAATATCAGAACCGACCTTGGACAATTATTGCTAAATTATGTGTGGAAGAATATAATAACACCATTCATGCATCAACAAAATTTTCACCAGCCTTCCTACTCTTTGGACAAAGATCTGAAATTGTACCTGTATCATTACAATCTACAAGCCAGGACATAAATGAGGCAAGGGCACAGGCATTAATAAACTCGAAGAAGAACTTTCATAAAAATAAAGTAAGGGTGGACCACAATAGGAAAGATCAGGAGTTTAAAGAAGGTGATTTAGTATATATTTCAAACGGAAATAAATTAAACCGCAATAAATTAGATGAAGTACGAAGTGGTCCATTCAGAATTACGCAGAGGGTGTCCAAATCTATTTATGAGGTTAGGTGCGGAAAGAAACGCAAAGAAGCAAATTTGTTTCATGCAAGCAAGTTGGTGCCTTACTCTTTATCTGAAGAAAAAGAGTCACCGGGGGAGGAAGATGTAAATTTGAATCTTTTGCTCTAAGGACTGCCTGGTTGGCTGACCTGTGATTGCACAGCTGGTTGTCTTGACATCACTTGTGAATGGACAGTGTATCATAGTTAATGTTTTCATTGTAAATTAAGGAAAGGACTATTAATCAATTGTATAGTTTAATAAAAACTAACAATAGTTTATTTGTCCGACTTTCTCTAAAACTTCCACATCACATATATAATGTCCCATTTAGGCGTAATATAAATGTATAAATAGGAGAGGTTTATTAAACTTTCATTCATGGATATAGTACAGATAATGATTGATATACTGTCTATATCAATAGAAATTCATAAAAATAATAGATATTTATTAGGTGTCACCGCCCTGCCTTCTTGCGGGACTCTTCACTCTTCACACCTCCTGATGACGACGATGGTCGAAATATCGATGTGAGTTATGTCTGTGTCTTTCTGTGTGTTTCCTTAATTTTGAATTTATTTTAAGTAAAAAAGTCCGCTGGACCGTTTCTTTTAGTTGTATATATATACGTGCGTGTGTGTGTGTGTGTGTGTGTATGTGTGTGTATTTATAAATTAATAATCAACAATAACTCTTGATATATTATATGAATTAAACATATATAAATCAAACACAATAAACAAATATATATTAAGTACAATGCTCTAAGGCCTTTCGTTACAACATCATCAGAAAGTTTAAATGAACCAAACAAAAACTATAATAACAAGTTAGCCTGGTTGATTGAAGTCTTCAGGATTTCTGGCATCCCTGTGTGAATTTAATGTTCCTAAAGTTGAAGGAGTCTTGATCTGCTTACTTATTTCTTTTATTAATGTTTCATCTAGTTTTTAAAGTCCCGGACTATTGTTCATTAAATTTCCATAGAAGTTCTTTATAGTGCACTGATAAAGATACTATCTAAATGACTATAATATAATGAATAAACTATATATAGATATAAAAACTGTATAAGGCTTAAGTGAGAAAGCTATTCCAAAGTGAGCCTTGTCAAAATGTTTGACGTGAGTTAAATAATTTCTGAAAAGCAGAGAGAAGTCATTACTTCTCTCTGAATCTATGAAAGACAAGTAGGTTGTTAAGAGGAGGGACGTTTGATGACGAGCCGTCACATCGGTGCCGAATTGAATGTGGCACAAGTAACGGCATTCCTCCTCCCTTCTAGAGGAAGAATGTCTTTTGAGCCAAGTGGGAGGTCATCAGGCGTGACAGATGAGCACGCCGAGGCACTGGGGGCGCTGTGCCAATGTCACTGCCGCAGGCCTTGCCCGCCCTTTACAAACATCCTTCAAAGCTGAGGAACATTACATTAGGCTTTGCGTCAACCATGGGCACCTTCATATCATACGGCATTCAAATCGTTAACAAAAACAATAAACCAAATTAGATAAAAAGAAAAATACAGGAAGACGCCCACAAAAACAAAAATAAAACGAATTATTTCAAAATACCACAGTATATTATTGTGTTTGTTTCTACATATTTCTTTATTTACATACATACACTCGCATATATATGTATATATATATAAGCAAATGAAAGCAAATATAACACACAGACAGGCAAAAGAATAACTCACTTCTACATTTCGACGATCGTTGTCATCAGAAGGCGAAGAGTCCTGCAGGAATATATAATGTAATTTTTTTGAGGGTTGAGGTCTAATGATTTTAAACTAGTTCTTTTGCCGACGTTTCGACATATATTTATGTCATCTTCAGGGCTATAACATGATTGTTTTACAATTAGCACTACTATTACAACTATTTGGTTATTTATTACATTTTAATATGTGCAGTGTCAGAGGGAATTTATTGATAAATTAGTTATTTCGACTATGGATTTTTATCAATAATTCCTCTCTGTACTGTACATATTAAAATGTAATAAATAACCAAATAGTAGTAATAGTAGTGCTAATTGTAAAACAATCATCTTCAGCCCTGAAGATGACATAAATATATGTCGAAACGTTGGCAAAAGGACTAGTTTAAAATCATTAGATCTCAACCCTCAAAAAAATTACATCATATAAATATTGGGTCAAGAAAACAAATCATGTTGAATATATATATATATATATATATATATAATTGGGTTCAATTTAAAACCATTTTTCAGGCATACAAAACAGGAAAAAAATAAAAATTACACATGAATAAAAATTATGTACATACAAAAAATTATTGTTAGAATTTGTAAAATAATACAAGTTGAAATATTTTAGAAACAAAATTAAGACTTACAGGTGTAAGAATTTATTGAATAAAAAAAAACTATGAACTTTTACATAACTGAAAGGCAAACAATTTTGACATTATAAAAGCTTCCAGTATTCTGATGTTAATAAAACTACAGTTAATAATGGTAACTCACTAATGTAATTCAGCAACATTAACGAACAAAACACAGTTAACTTCAAAAGTATTATCCACAAACAATGCATCATTGCTATAACTAATTTGATACTTTTTATTACACACCATTCGACTGTTCTTCTTCTTTGTTTATCAATCTTTTATCTACAAGAACCAATCAAAAGTATTCCCTTGGATAAAACGGCTGTTGCATTACATTCATTTGTTCTTATCAAGTGAGCTTGTTCTTATTGTGGTATTTTATAGAAAGAAGGGTTTTTTTTTGAAAGAAATATTAAATCAACATTCTTATTCATAAGAACAAGAATACAACAGTAATTACAATAACGACTCGTGCATTAAGTTTTCTGTTAATCTGCCTGATGTTTTATCAGACGGTCGATTTATTTTAACTGCATATACTAATACATAAATAAAAAGATTTCACATAAACACGTGAAATAACAATCAATGATCAAACCACTATAAGAAATGGGAAAACAAGACTAAGATCTTTCAACCGTAACAAGCGATCTTCGTCAGAGTCAAAAACCCAACTGAAGTCAGTTGGGTTTTTGACTCTGACGAATACCGCTTGTTATACTAATACATATGCACTGCATGATAGAGCAGACCTAAAATAAATCGAGACTCGCTTAGTTTCTCAGCTTCAAATCAAACTTTTAAATGTCAATGTTTTCGTTTTTATATAAAACCTTTTTTAAAGGCAAAAGTAAAAATTTACTAAGTAAGAAAAAGAATGAACTTTGACATACTACAGAACTAACGGTGTTAGCCGCACAAGACTTTCAATTGTACATTTCAATGAAAGGCTGTGGAAGGAGTTTGGCTGGTTACAATTTATTTTATATGCGGTTGATGTATGATGGTTTGTGCAAGTTTTGAATGGTTTGTGCAGGGTCCAATACGTCATGGTTTAACCTACTTTCTTCTACTCCCTATACCAATTGTCTTTCACTTGAAACTTGTGTCCTTTCTTCTTTTGGACAATTCAAGATTTATTCCAAAGTTTTTTTTTTGTGAAAATTTCGTAATGATTCTATTCTATCTACTTTTATGTCTGTTGCAATACGAGAGACAAACGTATAATTGATTAGTTCTCTGTAAACAGATACAGTGGGGCTGTCAGTTCTGTACTTTCTATGATAATTTTGATTTATGCACTAAAACAAAGGCTTTACACTTATTTTGCAAACACATGAAGAAGCCAATACCCTGATAGCATCCCAGTACTTGAAAGTTTTGGGAATAAAGCTTCTGTCCACTTACTAGTCAAAACTGGATAGGTGCAAACGGTTGTAAACTGTAAGCGATATTAACAAAACAATAGAAACACTCTGATGACAAGAAGAATTTTTACGAAAGGTTATATTGTTTTCAAAACTTACTGTTAAGGACTGCATAATTTTTTTATAAAGATTTGGGCGTAACGCCAGTAAAATGGAAGTTTACATTTGTTATGGTTAGATTTGAAAAGGCCACACCACAGCTACATGACAAACGTGTTAGATAGTTGTGTGACTATAACTTTTAAAATGATAAATCCAGAAGAAGAAAGTGAATTGGAATAGGTGAAGCAGTATTGGTAGTTGAGCAGAGAACCGCATTGTATTCAATACTTCCATACGCTGGTAGGTCACGGCATCTGGTTTACCTGCACTGACACAAGTGGTCAAATACTAACGATTTTGTTTAATTTACAATTACGATTTAAGATTACGATTATTTTACGATTTTATTCACTAATTTTGAAAAGGAATATGTAAAAATTCTCCTGGAATATCAATATACCGGGATTCATTTAAAGGAGTTTAATGAATTTCCGATAATATGGTATTACGCAGTTGTTAAAGACAATAATCCATACTTTTTCAAGAAAGGTAAATAAACATACCAATCAAACTCAGTTGTTAACTGCATATGTTGTTAAAAATGTTTTGAATGTACAGAAGAATAAAACCAAACAACTAACAGTGTATTGTGGTTACAGTTCCTGTGCTTACAGGAAACGAAGTTGCATTTATGAGGAATCTCCAGCAGGAATTAATAGTAATAGTTGGCTGTCTTCTGTAGAATAATGCTGACAATCCAAAAAGTATCGATTGGATAAAATATTAAAGAAATAAAACCAGATTAGGATATAAAATATATCATGAATGTCTTGAACAGCAGGTACATACTTCAATTATATTTTCTGTTTTGAATGGTTATAAAATCATAATATATGAATGTGTTGACTGTGTTATAAAATTCACAAAGTTCTTAGTCATTGTTTGGTTAATGGCGTCCTCATTCTATCCACTTATGGCTTATCATCTCCAGGTACAGTGACCTTTGATCTAGCCCAGGGATCACAAACCTTTTGAGTTCACCCTGTCAAAATTTTAACAAATCGAAAAATAATTTTCGTGGCATGTCACACATCACAAAAGTAAAGACTAAAAATAAAAAATAATTATTTATAATTTTGGTAAGTTAATTATTTGTTTAACGTCATTTAACGTACAAAAAAAAATATGAAACTAAAATTTAACGTTTTAGCATTAAAAATTGAGCATGTTTTCAGAATGTTATATTAATATCAATATTAAAAAATATATTTAAACGCTAAATTATTTTTTAATGCTACTTAAAATGTAGAAACCAAAATTATGAAACCAGAATTTAGCGTATTTATATTAATATTAAAACAATATGCTTAAATGTTTTTAATATGTTAGGAAAAGGATTAAGTCTCCACAGAAAAAAGGATTTAATCCTTTTTCTAACATGAGTGAATACCACACTATAACAGATTGCACAGTTAATGAATGTTTCTAATATGCATATTTGTTACTCAATATTATTGTATTTGTACATAAACGTCTGGCTTCAGACGTTTATTACAAAACGTATTACAGACGTTTATTATTTACAAAAGTAATAATATTATTATTAATAACCAATTTTGGCTGTTATGAGAAACAAATATTAAAATTATAAAGTTTTTTTATCTTTGAAGATGCATGTCACCATATATGAGGTTTCATGTCAACATTGACACGCGTGTCATAGGTTTGCCATCACTGGTCTAGTCAGTGTATGGATGGAGGATGATGGTGTCTACTAATCTGACTTAGTCTTGTAAGTAAGAGTAAGTTGGAGCTTCATCTTCTGATGAAATCTAACTCGACTAAAAGCCTGAAGAACTTCATTGTGCAATGGTTCAGCATACTGCGTAGATATATTGGATAATAACCGCTGTAAACTACATGGTACCTATCACGTAAATAGCTTAGAATACAGTAATCAAGGCTTGTAAAACATTATAGATATGAGCAAGTTACTTAAAATGGGTAGTAAAACAAGTGATTAAAGAAGACGCGAAACGCGAGGTCGCTACTGGTGACTTGACCATAGTCACGTAGCCTCTGGACCAGTGTGACGCCACTAATATCATTAGGCCCCCGCTTTAGGCTAAATCACCGGGGTACTTTACTGCTAGAACTCGCACCCCGGCAACGTTCTCAAGCGACTAAAGGAATAATATCAATTCGAAGGGGGGTTACTTTATTACAATTCTAGTTTTGCATATAGTGTAACAGAAGTTATACACTTAATGAATCAGAATTATGATAATTAAAAATAGTATAAAAGATTATAAATTTCCTAACTAGACGATGAAATGTTTATCAGGTAATAAAAGATGTATACTGTAATATACGAATTTACAGTATACCATCAATTTTGGAGCGAATATTTTTTTAAGAATTAGTATTAACTAATTTGCCAGTGCAATAAAGCCCAAATTAAAGAAATGTTATCACACCTTAAAGCAGCAAAAATTAATATAAAATGAATAGTAAGAAAACTTGCTTATCTGAGAGATGAATGTTGTTGTTTTCTAAAGGCTCACGTTTTAGCTTTATTCTAGGGATGGACATTGTGGCTCATTTATTATTTGGCACCCATTTCAGTAATGAGTGAAACACATTACCTGTTGATTCTACAGTGGGAGTATTAAAGTTTGACTTACTCAAATGTATTTAGAGTAGGGATCTTTAACGAGTACCTGACATCGTACAGGCTAAGGGACCGGCGGTTTAACTTCTGCTTATTCGTTCTATATGTTTATTTATATGTCCTGTGTCCTTTAGTTTAAGCTACCGATAAGGGAATATCGAGTACCTTGTCGGACATTATATTATATTAGTTTTTTGTCTTTTAGTATGCAGTGTTTCTTAGTTATAAGTTAGTTTAGTTTCCACCTCGAGGGAATATTTTAGTACCTTGAGGCGTAGCGATAAGTTGAGTTAGTCTTGATTGTGTATTTATATGTCTTCGTTATATGTGTTCTCTAGTTAAAGTGCATCTGGTAAGGGAATTTTGAGTACCTTATCGGTAATTATCTCCCCATGTTACCTGGGCTTTAGTTTGTCTATTACTCGTGGCCTAGGTACCGTTTTGAGGAGTAACTGTCAGAATTCGTGCTTAGCATTGCGTTGCTTGAGGTGCCCTCGGGCACTTCCATGTTCAATGGAAGTGGCTAAAGGGTAACTTGTCAATAAGGTGGCCTGGCTTGACTGAGCGGTTATGGCACAAAATGCCGAGGAACGCGAAGATCAAAACGGGTTTAACTTCTGCTCCGAGGGACGCAGTGATCAGATTTCTTGACCTCCCAAATGAATAAATCGAGAGCTAGGTGGGTATTGAACAACCCCGAACCCATTAGTTCAGAGGCGAGTACATTAACCACTGAGCTGAGCTGGCCTGACCTCTCTGAGAGCTGAATGTAAAAATGTAAACAACAGCAAATGCCGAATTTACAGAGTTTTAATAATTTATTTATAAAAAGATTTCACATAAACACGTGAAACAACAATGTGGTTTAATGGTTTAATTATGTGGTTTAATCAATAATTTATTTAATAGATTAGTTAACGACAGAGCAGTATGATTGAACAAAAGTGTAGATAATAAAATCAGTAATTGGTAAGGAGTTTTCGGATGTTCAGTAAAGAAATTTGTTTTTAAAATATTTGATATAAATACTTGACTGTCACTTTTGTGTATCTTTTGTCGCATATATTGTTTACAGATTTAGACTTCGACTTAATCTGAGGAGTCACTTTGAGCGGATGAATGACAGATAACGGTATCCATTTCCTTTATTAATGGGTTACACAGAAGAAAGTACAATCTGCTAATTGAACAAAAATAGTATACCACTGACGGGAGTGTTATGTAGTAGTCGTGCATATGACGCTTACACAACACACAGGTTAATAATACGTGCCAACAAAAAAAAATGTTTGTCATGGTGTTAAGATGTTTTAACAATTTTTATCTGTTTTAAAAACGCTGATTACAGAAATTATATCGTTTTTTCTCTATCAGGTCTAGTTTTTCTGTTATGATATACATCTATCTGTAGGAAGGCGAAAGCTACAATAAAGACAGGCAAATCGAAGAAACAATATTTTTATTTAACTTTAAGACACATATTCATTAATCATACCAAAATATTTGCAATACATATAAAATACGTATGCAATACATTAGATTTCAACGTATATTTTCCTCAAATATAGCAAAACACATTTCGTTTGTTTAAGGAATTAAACATTCGCCTAGGAAAGGATGTAGCCACGCTTAATTTTTACTCTAAAAATCTGCAACGCAAGCAGAAGCTTCAAGGTTTGTGACGTCATAATCATTTAACATTTTTCAAAATAACAACCTATAATTGTAATCATGACGCAAGAATGTATTTAGAAATACGTCTAATTTTAAGGTAAAATATTTGGAGTGGCCTACACTCAACTTTACTATAAGTAAACATATTACCATACTTCTTGGGTATATAATAAATAATGTTCCATTTAGGTATAATATAAATTTAGGTATAATCTCAATAACTTGATTAGATGAATGTGAGAACCTTCTAAAAGATATCCAAACGACATATACCCAAGATATACCCAAACAGTCCACACAATGTGCCCTGATTTTATTTTCGTTTAGGCTGTCAATACCCACTCATGGGTACCCTGGAGTCGATTGATAGTCACCATCTCTCAACTTTCTAGCATCCTAGTGTTTTGTCTGTTTTAAAATTAAATACGTAGAACAAAACTTAAGTTGAAAACCACCAATTCTGATTACATACTTATTAAAAACATTCAAGTAATATTGGCAAAGTGTCATATATGGTAGTTCATTATTGAAGTAGATATGCCGGTACCCTTTTAAAAAATAGGGACCTGTCTCACAGTTTGGATTAGATTAAGAACCCCCCACCAAAACCAAAAAAAGTCAATTAATTATTGATTATAAACGTATTGAAGTAATATCGTGAAATTATATTATAATGTTGTATTATAACGTTACTGTCGAAAAAAAATAAATTAGTTAAGAGTAAGTCTGCTGTTAAGCCTACTCGGTGTTAGCGTGCTTGACAGGCCTTTGGATTTAAGAGCCAACTCTGTTGACTGTTCGATATTGTTTACCCCATTTACAGAGCAGAGAAAGCGTTGTTTTATTTCATTTACAAGGAAAGGAATGCAACATAGCGCTTCCATATTGCAGGTCATTTCCTAACAAATGGCTAATTAATCCCTCTGCCCTCAAGTAAACAACTTTCTAATGGCTGTCGGCAGTGAACTAATTCTGTCGCAGCATCGCTTTGCTTGCTAACTCAACACGGCTAGTGGCAAGAATAACACCAATCTGTCAGGTCTCCATTTACAAAATAGTCCAGTAGAGAATTAAATTAAATAAGAGTTTTGAACAATACTGCAAAATTATTAATGTAAACAAAGAAAAATCTTATAAAAGTGTCCTCTGTGAAGTAGAAACAAAATTTATCAGCTTCGATCAGTCTCTCACAAATTTGAAAAAGTATTTGAAAAATAGTTTGTGGATTTCAACAAATGTAGTTTGAATGAACACATGACACTCTATGAATGAATGAATGAACTATGTTCTTGAATGAACAATGTCATGTGTTCATTCAAACTTCAGTTGTTGTTGAAATCCACAGACTATTTTTCTTTGTAAAATAATTTGTAATGTAAGACCAGATCCACTGTGTGCACTTAATGAGCTTCTTTGGAAGCTAGCAGAGTGAGATCTTTGCAATCAGTGGGGATTTGTCGCAGAATCTGTAACCTGTAGCACTCATTAAAGTTGAGACCGTGGCTATTGGCATGTATGGCGATGGGAAGATGGGATTGGTGGTTGACTGAAGCTCTATGATAGATGTATATCTCTATGAGACAGCCACAATACCATGGAAAGCATCAGAAATTATATGTTTTACGATATATATACTAATCTGATTAACTATTATATACTGAAGATGTTTGACATTGGTGGGTGGGTGGAGTATGTATCCAATGTTTGTGGCCACGCTGCGGTCCAGGATCTTTGATGGATCAAATTGATTCATTCGAAAAATGAGCAATACACCTCAGATTTTTAATGCAATATTAAATAATTTATTATCAATAACATGTAATCATTTTGACTTATTATTCAATCTGAAAGATTTTAATCTTTACTTTTGTGTTATGTGACACAAAATTAATGTGTGTCACATATTTGGCACCAAGAAGATTATGTTTTTATTTTTTAAAAACTTTGACACGCCAGTTCACCTGACGTAGCAAGATGCAAGAAAGGGGCTTCCAAAATTTACATATATATTATTACTGACACAGATATGATTATAAATGACTTTTATATTATGTAAAATGAGTCATTATATATTATGTAGCCAAGAAATCTCATATTATGTTTACTTATAGTAAAGTTGAGTGTAAAACACTACAGATTTTTATATATTATATTTTTGTATATTTTATATATTAATGTATTCTTATATTTTATCATGTTTTGTTTTCTTGACCCAATATTCATATGATACAATTTTTTTGGTTGTTGTTGAGGATTGAAGTCTTATGATTGAAACTACTTCTCTCGCCGTCGTTTCGACATATATTTATGTCATCATCAGGTTTCAAAAATCGTACTTTTTTCAACATTCATTCCTTAACTTTCATTACATGGTTTATTAATCTGGGCTAATGACAGTCGTTCCAAGTAGTTTCAATCATGTGACTCCAAACCTCAACAAAAAAAGAAAAATGTGTTATATATATTATATATTTAATATATTAATATTTTTATATGGTTAAATATTATTACATGAGCCACCGAAGGTCTGATAGAAGGAGGGTGTTGGCAAATAAAATAATAACAATTTTAACAATTCCAAGAATGTAAATCTTGAATTAGTTCTTAGGATAATTATAAGTAAAGGAAAAGGATATTTTCATAAAATTGCAAGCAGAGAAGGAAAACTAGAAATATTCTTTATTAAGAATGGCATACCATCATAAAGGGTCAGAAGGTTAGAAATTAAATAAATATCAACACATTTGATGGTCTGACTATCAGTATCGCTTTCTCAAGAATAATGCGTCCACTCTTTCTTTGAGAACTTATTGTCCCCAGTCAAGGGGACACATTGTTTACTGTTGGGAAGAAACCCTTCAGTCTTACGAAACCTAAATATAATTAAAATCGCTGTAATAAACTTAATTTTAATTTATATAGGTCGTGTTTTAATGAAACTGTTGTCCCTTTTCTAATGAACGATAATGAAGGAAGTTTTAGACTTTTTGCTAATTAGCTTTCCTAATTAGTTCCAATATTTAGACTGCTCCCTTGATATCATAAATTGGTTTCAACTCTTAATGACTTTTACCATTTTCAAGACAATTAGTCTACAATCCTTCAACATAATTACAACTAATTAGGGCAATAATTTCATTTTTTTGTTTGCTGTAAAATGAATAATTACAAAACGCACTGTTCTGAGTGGAATAATTCATTCGGTGTAGAACATTATCATTCAGGAAAAACACGTAGAACAAGAATAGTAGAGTGGTTTACTTCACTTATGTAGTTTGTAGTCAATCCCTTTCTAACGCACTCACTCACTCACTCTCTCACACACAATGTATATACACTATTTTTCTTTATGAGGTTCGTCAACCACTCCTCACTAAATCACCCTTAGAACAACGTTTCGTCTATATTTGTAGACATCTTGTAGGGCTATATCAATATAAGTTAATTAAAATAACATGGAAATTCTGACATAATAATACTGATTGTTGTAGCCCTGAAGATGTAAAGAAATATAGACGAAACTTCTGTTTCAAGGTGCTTTGAATATTTATATCTTTACGTAACCGTAAAGAAATCTCCAAACAAACAAATAGTAGCCTGCATGTGTTAATCATGTAACAGTAGTAAATTAAGGTATGCTGCAACATAAACAGATTTCCAAGCCCTGAAGATGACATAAATATAGGTCGAAACGTCGGCAAAAGGACTAGTTTAAAATCATTAGATCTCAACCCTCAAAAAATTACATCATATATATATATATATATATTTATCAGTCGTATTAAAGAGTCGTTATCAGCCTTTGGAGCGATTCACGTCTATTTCTGACGACGAGGACATCAAAATATAGTAGTGAGTTCAGTGATTTCTTTTCTGTGTGTTCTTTTTCTAGTTTTATATATATATATATATATATATATATATATATTTCTTTATAAACCGTTTGATAGAATAGGTGTATTATGTAATCAGGAATCGGTCAATTTTTTAGGTTCATCAAAGAAATTCATGCTGGCTACATTCTAGGTTTATTTAAAACCATTTTCATATGTATGAAATATTACGAAAAATTATTTTCCTGTAAGCTATATTATTTTACTTACCTCTGAAATACATCTACTTGTAATATTCCTCACTTTGTAATAATCTATATACGTATTGTTTATTTGTTGGATGTTTTTGTATGATTTCTTATTATCCTTTGTAGTCTTATGAAAAACGTTTTAAATAAAACTGAAAGGCCGGCAATGAGAGTTGGATTTTTGAACGTAGAAAATTGACCAAATCCCGATAACATAATACATCTATCATATATATATATATATATATATATATATATATTATACAATATATATAAAAAGATATCACAATAAACATGTGAAAATACAATCAATGTTCAAAGCACAATACAAATTTTCATTTGTATTGTGCTTTGAACATTGAAACTAAGATCTTTTAACCGTAACAAGCGGTCTTCGTCAGAGTCAAATCTCAACTGAGTTTGACAACCGTCAGAGTTTTTAAACCTTAAAACATATTTTTGTACATTATTTTATTTTATTTTTTTTTTAATTATGATTTAAAACATATTTTTTACATTTTTTATTTTATAGTATTAATTTTTTTCCTCTTTCTTTTATCTTTTGTATATATTTATTTTCTCTTTTATTTCTTACTACCAGTTTGTTCTATCTTATTTTAATTTTCTAGAGACTTATTCTTAAGTAATTTCCTGTTCATATCTAGTATCTACCTTTTATTTACTATTACAGTTATATTTTAGTGTATAGTATTTATTTATTCTTTTCTTTAGTATTATTTATGATTAATTCATTTTGTTTTTTTATTGCTCATGATTTTTTTATTTAATTTATATATTTTTTTCTATATTTTTTTTATTGGCATACGTACCAGAAAATCAAAAATTCCATTATACTTGGTATTCCAAAATATCATTAGAAATTATAGAATAGTAGAAAATACCATTATTATTACAGTGTTAAGCAAATGCCTCTGTATACACCACATTAGCTGTCTGTTCTTCAGGTTCATGGAAGAACACAGAGTTAGAACCTCTGACTCTTGAGCAAGCAAACTGCAGTTAACCATGTAAGAAAAACTAGGTCTTAGAAAATGTTTAATGAGAGTGACATATTTCTTCTACTTCTTCAAGCTATGATGTTTAAGATTTCATGAAACAAGTCAAGAACGGGGAAACAACCGTATAATTATTTTAAATAGTTTTTAATATTTTTACTAACAACTGATTGGTAAATGGGGTTTGTTATATTGATAATTTTTTCCTCGCAATAGTTGATATTTCTGATTTCCTTTTGAAATAGGTTGTAGTGTTAGAATTATTACCGGCGCTGACTTTCTCTAACCTGGCTTACATAGAAAATGTTTATGTGAAACGTTTCAATGTTCTTGATCAATGAAAAAATAAATAAAGGAGGCCAGAGGTGTTGGCCACATGCTAAGGCGACACGTGAGCACTTGAGTCTTCTTTCTTCTCATCACTGTCCAGGCAGGGAGATCAGTGACAGTGTTATTACAGTCATCCTGCAATGCATGGTGCTCTTAGTAAATCAAATACACTTTGATATTCTTTTTGGTTCACCTCAACAAACATTTATTTCAAACAGACATAATACTGTTTATCTTATTATCATACAGTGATAGTAGGTTATGTTCCAGTGACTATCCTTCAAGGGAACACACATAGGTCGAACATTAGATCAATTGTGATACCACACAATGAGAGTTGATTCTACATTGGGAATCCTAAATTTTGCCAAACTCAAGTATATTTAGAGTAGGGATGGATCTTTAACGAGTAGCTGACATCGTACAGGCTCGGAACCGATGGTTAAACGTCCTCTCTCAGCGACGACGTGATCAGATTTATTCACCTCCCACGTGAATAAATCGAGGGGTAGATGGGTATTGAACCCCTGACCTACCAGTTTAGAGGCTAGCACGTTAACCACTGAGCTAACCTGGCCTCCATAATGATAGTAACTATATCATGTAATAAACATTAATTTAACTTATAAAAAATTAATTAAAAAATAACTTATAAAAAATGCGATTGATTTTTAATTTGTATTTATTTAATAATAATTGTTTTATAATATTTTTAATTTGTAATATGATACTAACAGTAGTTGTTGTTGGTAACTAGTTAAAAGGAAAAAACCCATATTTATACCAGAGCTGTTTGAAAGTTCTAGAAGTTTGGACTTTGCTCTTTTCCTGTTTGCGAAATACATTTTTGAGGTGGTATTAAAATAATGCTATACCGTTAGTAAACGTAATTAGTATCTACATGGTTGGGTATTTATTGGTAATGTGTCATTAAGCAGAGCTAATCTCTTCTTAACTTATAAAACGCCTAATAAAGTAACAAAGAACAATTGTTTTTCCTGTAGTTTTTCCAAAAGCTAAACATATGGCATTTTTTAGACACCTAGAGATGTGTTTGGTAAAGGTGCACTGTATATAAGACCTTTTTAGAGAAATAGGTTTACACATCAGTTGTAAATGTGCTGGAACGTAACTGATGGAGAACTACAGTAGCAGATAAAAATATGAGCTTTGCCGAGAATTGTACTTTGCTACACGGACTCAATATGAAAATTAGGTTCGTCATAACTCAAGAAATTCTTTGTTTTTGTTTACAAATGAGATTTTTTTTTTAAAAATAGTTAAATTCCATGACTAAAAATATAAATTTGAGAGTAATATTTTTGAGCAAGTGCTTCTTCAAATAATAAAACTAAATAAAAACAGCTTTTCGAACAAGTAATAACAATTGATGAATAGTGGAGGTCATGTACAATGTTTAGAACGAAAGAACAGTAGAGACAATGGGACATATTTTAAGAAGGGCTTTTAGTGAAGGGTCGTTCAGTATCATCAGATGGAAAAGTGATTGATACTGTCATTTAAAACTTTGAAGAAATAATTCAAATGGATTAACTTTCCTATGTTAAAGATCAAACATACTCAGTATTACTTCTGTCAAGTTTATCTTGTGCCACCACAAATAAAACTGATTGACAAAGGGGCAACATGTAACGCAGGACTCTGCGTTCCCAGAGATGGGAAGTATCTCTGTTCTTTGAGGGCAGCTCTTTGCATGTGAATGTAATCATGAAGGGCTATCTGAAGATTTTGTGCAGTGGCAGTCATTCATCAGAAAGTGTCCTTGAACCCAAGTTCTTATCACGGTATTATGCAAGTCATTATAACCAGTTCCAAAGGAACAGGAAAGAAACACCAAACATTAAATTTTGGCCATATAACATTGTTACTAAAGTCCCTGACCATTAATGCGAATTTCTCTTTTACACAACTTTTAGTTTAACTTGAGCTAAACATTAGCTTAATAACACATCTTTGTGAAGTGTTTGGATCAAGTAACCAGGAAATTAGCCCTCATTACTACTGAACCTCTGCAGTCTACTACCAACAAACATACATCAACATCAAACAACACCATAAAAAGTACTCAAACATTAACAGTTTTACTGAAACTCAACAAATACACAACACACATGCGCACCTTAAACAAAGACACGTGCTTTTGTTCGGCTTTAATTGTAGAAATTGCCATTTATTTGTTAAACAGAGACTAATTACCACAAATGCAAATACATGTATGAATATACTATCGAAATTACAATAACCTTTGAAATGTTAACATATCAAAATGTATGAAAAAATTCATGAATGGAACAGTGTTTACCGTTGACTTAAGTGCTATGTGTGGACCTCTTTTCGAATACATATGGGGCAAGTTAATAAATATTTATCACTTTGAAAGGCTCTACAAGGGTTCTTAGGCTTATTATCAAAACAACTCGAATTAACATCAGCCCTGTTGATTCTTAAGCCCTCATATTTTAAAAAACATTACAAAACCAGTGAAAAGGAAAGTAATGTTTTATTTATTTTACAAAGGAAATAAATGTTACTTAAATTCAATCTGTTCTTTACAGAACTGTTTTATTCACTACAATATAAATATACAAAGTACTCCCGAAAGTCCCTGTCACTTTCATTCCATGACTCTTCAGATTGTTCAAGATATCTGGAGTTTATATCAGCAGACAGTGTTGCGACTACTAGGATTACTTACTCTTAATGAGTCACTGATTGATTGATTGACTGGAATGTTAGAAAGTTGTGACTCCCGATAACCTGTCGTCTGCAAACTGCAATTCACTGCCAGTTAAACAATATTACCATTTTATAAATCCTTAAATGGTAGTAAATTTAAGGTAGCTATGTTACCAGGATTGATTATGGACACATTATTAACATCCATGTTAAGATTTTAACGTCAAAACATGTTACCCTGCATGTAATTCTGAGAAACTGTGCAGTTGGCTTTCGTTTTCTCATCGTATCACTTCCTTTCCTGAGAACGACCGTTAAAAATTTGAAATATTTAAGTAAGCCCTACTGTATAATTTTCATTTGTGTTTTTTTTTAAAGCACATTGTCATTCGGATCTGCTTCCATTTGAATGTTACCTTTTTTTAAACTGTAACTGTGCCAACTTCTTCTTCCATTATCTCTCAAGGAGTCCTGCGGGGCTCTTCGCCTCCTGATGACGATGATGGTCGAAATACAGAAGTAAGTTATTCCTTTGTCTAACTATGTGCCACCTTCTTTTAAATTGGTTTTTATTTAAAAGTCCACTAGACCGTTTCATTTAATTACTAACATATATATATTGAAATCGTATTCTGATCTTTTTGTCACTAATAGAATTTTTCTATATATTAGTTACTCTTTTGTCTTATTTAAAAACATTCTTTTTTTTTCTATATATGGATTGATTTTCAAATATTTATAACAATTAAATCATATATATTAAAAAATAATTGAATATTTGCTATTTGTCTTTTATGTTTACAATCTGAGGATTACCTCGTATATGACAAAACTATATAACTGAAAATAAAAATTCCATATTTGTGAAACTGAAGGTTTTATTTTACCTCTCTTCTCTAATATAGAAGTAAGTTTTTGTCAGTAGGTTGACTTACGTGGGCGCATTGTTTAATGGTTGATTCAATATATATATATTATATATATATATATATAATTAGACGAAACGATACTTCGAACTGAATAAACTAGAATAAACATAGAAAAGAAATCACTGAACTCACTACTATATTTCGATGTCCTCGTCTTCAGAAAAAGAAGTGAATCGCTCCAAAGGCTGATAACCCCACACACACACACACACACACACACACACACACACACATATATATATATATATATATATATATATATATAGCCACTTAAAATTCGAAAAAACGATCCAAACTGGACGCAAATCAGTTCACAAACGAAGAAAAGCAACACACAGAGAAAGAGACACACTTACAAACTCAAATTTTCGGATGATTTTCGGAAACCCAGGTTTCCTGCCGTTGTGTTTCCGGCGTGCTTGGTCGCCCATTCTCTCTTTTCTCCTGAAGACGGATCATCCAAAAATTTGAGTTTGTAAGTGTGTCTCTTTCTCTGTGTGTTGCTTTTCTTCATTTGTGAACTGATATATATATATATAAAAAGATTTCACATAAACACGTGAAACAACAATCAATGATCAAACCACAATAAGAAATGGGAAAACAAGACTAAGATCTTTCAACCGTAACAAGCGGTCTTCGTCAGAGTGGGTTTCAGTCAGTTGGGTTTTTGACTCTGACGAAGACCGCTTGTTACGGTTGAAAGATCTTAGTCTTGTTTTCCCATTTCTTATTGTGGTTTGATCATTGATATATATATATATAGGTGTGTTCTCTAATCGGGGTTCGGTCAATTTTCCAGGATAAAAAATTAAACTCCTGGAGTTAAATTTTTTATCCTGAAAAATTGACCGAACCCGATTAGAGAACACATCTATTCTATCAAACGGTCGACATATTATTGAATCTGTTATATATATATATAATATATATATATATATATATATATATAGATAGAATATATAATGTATACCAAAATAGATATATATAAAGATATAATATTGATAAAAGTATCGACCGTGAAATAGAAAAAAATTAAAGTTTATCAGGACTCGGTCAGTTCTTCAGGTTCAAATTAAACTGTCATTGATAACGTTTCGGTTTTATCTAAAAACTTTTTCATGGATAGAAGTATAAAATTTTGAAACAGAAAAACTAAGTAATGCATTAATTATTATTTTCCAAAGAAAACTAGTCTGCGGATTTCAATAAAAAATGTCTAGTTTGAATAAACACGTGTCACTTCATCCAGTGTCATGTGTTCTCTCAAACTAGACCGTTGTGTTAAAATCTACAAACTATTTTCCTTTTGTTAAATAATTTTTAATGTAATACTTAGTTTTTTGTTTCAAAATTTTATACTTCTGTAAGTTCTCTCACTAACCTATTGTCTAAATTTCTATTGTAAAATCTTATTCGTAACTAACTGCATTTTTTTATGTATGTTTGATTTTTGAATGAATGAATTATTTCATATATTTCCTGTGTTTTTCAAGGCCTATGAAAAAGGTTTTAAATAAAAACCGAAACGTAGGAAATGAGATTTTAATTTGAACCTGAAGAACTGACCGTGTCCTGATAAACTTTAATTTTGTTTCTATTTCACAGTCGATCTATTCTATTTCACCGTAACAAGCGGTCTTCATATATATATATATATATATATATATATATATATATTATATATAATTTTTAGTGGAGAGTTTACTTAAGAAAGAAAAAAAAAAAGAAAAGGATCAGAGAACTTCCCCTTTCATCCCTTATTTATTTTATTCTTCTTAATTCTCTCTCTCTCACTATTGATTATTCCATATATATATTAACGGCGCCTATCGACCTGGGATTTCTCCTAGGGCTTAGGACCGACTGACTCTTGTGCAACAGCTGTTCACAAGAGTCAGTCGGTCCTAAGCCCTAGGAGAAATCCCAGGTCGATAGGCGCCGTTAATATATATATGGAATAATCAATAGTGAGAGAGAGAGAATTAAGAAGAATATATATATATACAAGTTGGGTTTTTGACTCTGATGAAGACCGCTTGTTACATTTGAAAGATCTTAGTCTTGTTTTCCCATTTCATATTGTGGTAGGATCATTGTATATATATATATATATATAAAGATTTCACATAAACACGTGAAACAACAATCAATAATTGTTGGGTATCAATGATTGGGTATATATATATATATATATATATTTATGAGGATGATTCGGCATGAGTGTGAGCCGTGAGGCGCATAGTATGTTTGTCTCTTTAGGGAGAATAGCAAATCATTAAAAACACTCTGGCAGTGCTTTTGCTAAAAGAACAAGCATTTGACCTGACCTAGGTGGATTAAGAAAATACCGGCGGTTGAATATTAATTGTTTGTTTGCTATTTCTTCACCTGACCCTTGTGAAATAGCCTCCTATGGACTGGTCTCAATGCATCTATTAGGAGCTTTCTTTAAACAGACGCATGCGTTAAGAGTTATGCTAATCTTTTACCAATTCAATGAACAGATTTGAAAATCAATAGAAGAAATACTAACGTATGGAAAGAAATGAAATCAGTAGCGGAAGCTGATTAAACAAATCAGGCAGGCTGTGAAAAAATCACCATGGCAGGTGTGTGGTACTCCATGATATTCATGGTCAAACTTCTCGTAAAAATGACTACAACTATTCCAAAATCATACATCACAATTAAAATTAAGTCAAATTGCAAAGATGATTTAAATTTAATTTTTTTACATGATACCTATAATGAAATCATCAAAAGATAACATTCATTTGAATTTTTTGTTAGAGTAAAGTCGACTGCAGGCTCTAATAAGATTTGACTAGAGACCTGATAAAGTTATTAATATTGACAGTGATTCTTCGTTTTTTTGAAAGAAGTTCGAGTTATATATAATTGAATACAATAGTCAAAAATTCAGTTAAAGTTGGAACATCAGCTACAAAGCACAGGGTCGTATTTGGTATAAATGTTAGAGCCCTGACTACAGAGCTGCCTAATTTGCTACGAAGTTAACAAAGCCAGCACATCGATACTTTATTCTTCCCCTTTATAAATCCGACACGATTCCTCGAATTAATTACTATCTTTGAGTTACACCAGTCATAAAAACGAATCACACAAACCCTTTATAAATTAGTGTACATTTTTAAGGTAGTACTTTAAGGTAGTATTAAATATAATAATAATAATAATATTCTTCTGACAACAAACATATCGAAAAATCGAAAATAATTTTTCTCGGTGAAATACATAGGAAATATTTAAAAGGAAAAAAGTTAAGTTTGATGCTGTTGTCATAAAAGACTAATGAGGCAACCCAGAGACACAGACTGCTGTGGTAACTATTTATTAACCACAATTGCCAGAAAACAGATAAACAAATGCCCTTCTATATTACATAATTTATTCATTACTAATCACTAAATATTAATTTAATTTATATTAAATTATTAAGTAATCATCTTTATTACTAACAGACAGACTATGAAGTAATAATGTCCCACTTTAATAACGCACGTGTCTCTTTTTTTACCTTGTATCTCTTAACAAAAACTACTCTTTCTTACATGAATTGTAAAAATCTCAAACAGTTATTTATTATTAAAGATAAACATTAAAAATGTTAAATAAAAGAAACCCAGAAACATTAAGGCTAGTTATTGAACGGATTCGCAGCATAGCTGGCAGAACGTTTCTTTGAACCAGTTCCGATACATTATCAGACCAGTTCTGTATTATCAGAAAAAAAAGACTTTTTCAATAATTTCAAATATACTGCAATAAATTTAGATCTATTTAACTTTAGACCTGATTTTAAGAGATAGGGCTGTTTCAAATGATTAGAGATTTTATTTATTATTTATATATTTTCTCTTTTTTATATTTTTTCTTTTTTTTTATTATATCTATTTATTTTTTATTTGTTTATCTTAGTTTCTAATTTTATTACTATTTTATGCATATACGTGTTTTTATCAATAAAAAGATTTCACATAAACAAGTGAAATAACAATCAATGATCAAACCACCATATGAAATGGGAAAACAAGACTAAGATCTTTCAACCGTAACAAGCGGTCTTCGTCAGAGTCAAAAACCGAACTGAAACACTAGATGCAGAAAACATCTGGTTAGGGGTTGAGAAAAGTGGGAGGAAAGAGTGGTATTTTGAAAGGGTGAAAGCGCAGGAAAGGACTAATAACTTTGAAGGAAGAATTGTGACTCTGACGAAGACCGCTTGTTACGGTTGAAAGATCTTGGGGTTGTTTTCCCATTTCATATTGTTGTTTGATCATATATATATATATACATATATAAGTATATTTTGGGAGCAGACCTTCATTTAGACATGTTTTATTAAAAAGTATGCCGATCTTCATTTTTGTTCGTTTTTTATTTAATTTCTCAAGTTTTCTAATCTTGGTTTTTAACTCTTCAGGTAAATTAAACACTAACTCTCCGAATGATTTCTTCTTGAGCTCCATAGTAGTAATCCAATAATACACTCTAAAACTAACTACAAAAAAAACTATACATTAAATTATTCCAACGTTTCGGTCACTTTGACCATCTTCAGGGATTTACAATATGACGATTAAACAACTTAACTTAAGGAAAAACACTAACAATAATTATTACAAACAATCTAGTCACGGATTATTACATAGCTAACATAATGAATTGACAACATCAAGACAACGAGGAGGTTACAAATATTGGAGGTTCCAAAATTTCAGGTTTTCCAGTTCTATTCATCAGTTAATTAAATTCACTATAACACTATGAGGCTGTCACTGACTCGAGGTTGCTATTTTGTTGGTGTCCTACGTGGAGCTTTAACGTATAGCGTATACGTTACGTATAACGTATAACGATATACAGATTAGTATTATATATATATATATATATATTATATATTATATATATATATTATATTATATATATATATGTATATATATATATATATAATATATAATATATATATTATATATATATATATATATAACGATATATATATTATTAGTATAATGTATACAAATAATAGAGATTTCTAACCTCCTCATTGTCTTGATGTTGTCAATTCATTATGTTAGCTATATAATAATTAGTGACTAGATTGTTTGTAATAATTATTGTTAGTGTTTTTCCTTAAGTTAAGTTGTTTAATCGTCATATTGTAAATCCCTGAAGATGGTCAAAGTGACCGAAACGTTGGAATAATTTAATGTATAGTTTTTTTTTGTAGTTAGTTTTAGAGTGTATTATTGGATTACTGCTATGGAGCTCAAGAAGAAATCATTCGGAGAGTTAGTGTTTAATTTACCTGAAGAGTTAAAAACCAAGATTAGAAAACTTGAGAAATTAAATAAAAAACGAACAAAAATGAAGAGCGGCATACTCTTTAATAAAACATATATATATATATATATACACTTTTTCGTTGGAAATACTATCCAAAACGGACAGATATAGTTCAATATATAAAAAGAAAAACAGAGAAATCAAAAGAACACACTTACAGTCTCTAACTTTTGGTTTGAACCGTCTTCAGGAGAGATAAGAGAGGGAAACCAAGCGCACTGGTTCAGAGACGGTTGGAGACGGTCTCCAACTGTCTTCCACGAACTAAATAGATATAAATATCAGTTCAAAAACGAAGGAAAGCAACACACAGAGAAAGAGACACACTTACGAACTAGATTTTAGGATAATCCTTCTTCAGGAGAAAAGAGAGTGGGCGACCACGCCGGAAACACAACGGCAGGAAACCGTCCCAGCAACCCAAGACTAATATATATATATAATTACATAATTGTAGTAATAACATTTAATCCGTATTTAATAAAATCATGTGCCCTCCAGCATGTCTATCTATCTGTCTCTCTGTATGTTTTGTAGCACTTAAAAACCAATTATTTCATTGGCTAAAGTGGTTGAAAAAGAAAAGTTTTGTTACAATCCGTATAAAATGAAAAAAAGAAAATGTTAATGCATAAGAAGTTGCGTTTTTAGAACTTTTTATTGATAACTTATAAAGAACGTACTCCATGTTCAAATGTTAATAAATAATCAAAAAATCTAATAAAATATAAAGAGATAAAGATTGCCTTGATGCCTAAATTATAAATATTATAAGTGATAAAAGATAACAAATTGATTGTAAAATATTCATAATAAAATATTTAAAAAAGAAATCATTTTAAAGAAAATTTGAAAAAACCTAGTAGATTAGAAATTTTATTCTTTGTAACTTTTAATCATAATATATTTTTATGTGACTTTATTTCAGGTCTCGAAATTTCAAAAAGCTGTAAATGTGCAAAATGGGTACCATTTATAGTACCATAAATTTCTTGATCAAGTTGTCATGTAGAAGGGATGATTATTATAATTAATGTGACATTGAAATATCCTATTGGAGTGTGGCCACTTAGCTCTTTGAGGAACGGCATGCACTCTTTGTCTCCCTCCGATTTAAAACATTTAGGGGAGTGATAACAATGACACCATTAACTGGTATGTGTGTTTAGTTCTAAATGGAGCATTATCTTGCATTTATTTGTGATTTAACTTTCGTCTGTTTTGATTTTGACTATGTCGTCATTGGGGATGGTGAAGGCTTTGAGAATTGTTCAGAAGGGCTTTTAGAGTTGCGTTTGCTGAGGACACCACTGTCCAAGACGACCCTAGGAGGGGGGGCAGGCAGTCAGGCCTCTCTGGAAGGGGACCAACCCCTCCCTTCAACACTCCCGGGTCACAACTCCGTCAAAGACGCGCACTCCAAGTGCCATTGTCTCCGCGAACCGGCATACTCTCTTCATCCATCTTCTTCTCTTCACGCAAAGTAAGTCTTTTCCATATCTCCTCAAAGTAACATTTCCATATCTTCCTTCCAGAAGGCAACATTACTACAGCATTACCTTATGATGATTTTCGGCTAGTGTGAGTTCCAGGAACTGACCTGGGATAACACTCAATCACCAATCATTAGACTTCAAAATATATAAACACCTACGAGTAAACATCCATAACATTTTAAAAACAAGTCATCAACCTTAGCGAAGTTAATATACAATTACTCTTATCTCTTCTGTATTCTGTCCTCCAAAATAATCCTTGGGTGATTACTCTAGGTTCTCTTCTCGCACCGTTTCCTGATGCTTCCATTAAATCAGTCATATTTAAGACCGACATGTCCTGCACATTTCTTCGTAATATTAGGGGAATTGTTAATTGATGGATACATATGAGCTATGAATTTCTAAAAACATTTGTTCACAAATTCAAAGAATTTTTGTATAGTACCCACAAATGTGTATACACCACGCACTCAGTGAGGCTCTAATGACTAAATTGTCATGAAAATGAAATTATTACCTTTTTGTTAATTGACACGCAGTTAAATGCCATTTAATAATATATATATATATACATATTTAATATTCTAGCCTTATCTTGTTTCGTAGTCCTGATGATGATGTATAAAAATACATCAAAACTATGTCTTACAAAGGAGAAGTTCATTTCCAAAACCTAGCTCTCAAGAAACTTGATAAATACTGTGTTGAATGAAGAGGTCAAGAATAATTTGACTATATATATATCTTGAGTTTCTGTTTCATTTCTGTGTGTTATTTTTGTGAAAGTTATATATATATATATATTATTAAATAAACAGCAGCTTCTGCATTGACCAATTTCTTGTTGACACTCTCTAGTTTTCGTATCACTTTGCGGTGAGACTCTGGTAGCTTCCAAAGAAGGTTAGCGAAAGACATTAACACACACAATAAACTTTAGGTCAAACAGAAGCTGCTGCTTATTTTAATAACATATGCTTAAGGAAAGACCTGCTGCCATTGTACACAAATATATATATACGTTTGACAGTAATCTATACATACAGAGTAAAGGAAGAACACACACTCTCTAATTTTTGGTTGAACCGTCATCAGTAGAGTAAGTACTCCCTTGACTGTATGTGTGTTCGTCCCTTTACTCTATATCCATAGAAAACTTTGTGGATTGTTTTCCTGTTGATAATATATATATAAAGTAGTAATAAATATATAAAGTAGTAGAATTGAGAACTCATTGCTCTGACAATTAAGTCATTTTGCTAAATCCTAAAAACGGAGAAATCTAGTTTTCCTAATTAAGGGAGTTTATATATTACCATATTCAGATTATTTAGTACTCCAGGGACCCAGTTATTGCAAAATTACTTCTCGTATTCTAAAAATTCCTTGATCAAGTTGTCATATAGAAGGGATGATTATTATTAATAATGTGACATTGAAATATCCTGACAGGAGTGTGCCCACTTACTTCTTTGAGGAATGGCATTCACTCTTTTTCCATCTCCCATTTAAAACATTTAGGGCAGGGATGGACACATTTAAAAAAAAATCGATCCCACTTGAGGCATTCAGTTTTTCTAGTACCAAATAATTTTTTTTTATCATATTATTTCGTTAATTTCTTACGGCATAAATCTAAAAAAAATATTAAAAAATAAATATATGACCTCAGATTAGTAAAGACACATCAAGAAAAGAAAGACGAACGATATTTAAAAAATTGTAAATCTTTTACCAATTTCAAAAGAAAACATCATATAAAACAAAAAAAAAGGAAACAAGAAAGTTTCATAGCATGATATGAAAAGCTGAAAAATCAATTTTACCACAATTGATCCCCCCTAAAAAGGATGTAAAGAAAACGTTGATCTGTTATTTCCCGTGCCTGAAATAAGACTCGTTCGATACGATTTCCAACTGTTAGTTACTCATCATCTGGCGACATGATCAACATTCCATTGCAATCGTCAATTCCAAACCTCCATCACCAGTACTATGCCCTTACAACTCTTAGGAGCCATTTGCTGCATTCTTTCCCAGGATTCCCCTGTATTTGTTTCATTACGATAGCCTTCATAACTGTTAGAGAGTCAAGTTCTTACCTTGCCCAGCTATGAAAGCTTATTGTTACGGTAATCCAGCAAGCAATAAACCTTATCAAAATTTTGATTCAAGTTTTCAATGGAAACCCAAGGCTTTTAGTCTCCTGAGCCCAAGAAAATAGATTTCACAAATTAGTTTTTGTCTACGTTCTTTTATATGTTCCACTTTATGGTATTACATGCAAGTTATACATTCTTTTAAATACATACTTTAACACTTATATGACTTAAAACTATAATTTAATTAGAATATATACAAGATTTTTACACATAAAATATTAGTATTATTAATTAGACTATTTATAGTTCTTGTGTAATATTATCACGTAGAAAATATAAGTACTTCTATTACACAAATATCTTATAAAATAACATTAATAACACAATTTGTATATATATATATATATATATATATATATATATATATTTATATATATATACCATGATAAACGAAAAACGGTCCGGCAGGACAAATAACAATAAAATAATCAGTGACACATAAACAGAAACACAACAAAGACTCACTTTTCAATATTTCGACCGTAATGGCGGTCGTCCTCAGGAGAAGAAGTGAATTGACGGAGGGACGACAGTCAACATATATATGTGTGTGTGTGTTGTGTGTGTTTGTTTGTTTGTGTGTGTGTTTGTTTGTGTGTGTGTGTGTGTGTGTGTGTGTGTGTGTGTGTGTGTGTGTGTGTGTGTTTGTGTGTGAGCAGAATATTTCGAAAACCAAACAGTTATAATCATAAAATATATATATTAAGTTACTGTTAGCCTCACAGAGCAGAAGGCCACACATCATTATTGTATTTTAAGGAATTGCTTCGTCAAAAAAAAAAAAAAAAAATCAGTTTTCGTGATACATGCAAGTTAAACTTTCATTTAGAATCCAAACACACATACCTGTTAATGGTGTCGTAAAGTTCTATGGTACCAACTTTCCACATTTACAGCTTTTTGAAATTTTCAGACCTAAAATAAAAGTCCATGTGAATATATTATGAATAACAGTTATAGAGATTATAATTTCTAATCTACTACGTGTTTTTAAATTTTCCCTAAAATGATTTCTTTTTTAAATATTTCAATAAAATATATTTTTATAGTTGTAGCTTATATGTCATTTAATATATATATTTCTCACTTTAGATAATATGCCATTCGTTTGGACTTCTTGCCTTTGGCACTCGTATGTTTAGAAGTGATATTTAATCAACAGTGATTGTTACAAATAGTTCTTTTTAAATATTATGCGTATAGTCGTACAAGTTTTATTTACTAGAATTTATTATGTTTGTTTTATGGAATAGTTTAATTCAAACAAATTCCAATACGCTTGAAAACTCTTGATATACACTACAATAATGAAATCGCAAAATTTTTAAAGAAAAATGTCAAATTAGTTACTATAATATATCTTGCTTGTTCTGGGAGATTTAATAGTTAATAATAAAGTAAATAAAAGCCGTGGGGAGTCTCAAACTAGTTTTTTAGGTAAAAATATAAAATATATGTCTTCTAGGAGAGTGAGGAAGTGATGGACGAAGCATTCGATCCATTTAGCACCCTTATTGCGAACCCAAAAAGCAAATAACCGGTTTGATTCTATATTCACATCACTTTTGTTAAATTTATTTGTAGGATAGAGTTAAATAATGAGTATCTAACATCGTACAAATTAAGTAATTACGGTTTACATTCCCCCCAAGGAGAGCATGCATAACATCTTTCCGCTTATCGCATGAAACGCTCTACTGACAGAATGTCTTACGAACATCAGTTAGTGTCATTTGATACCAGTACTGCTCGCAAACAATTGAACCATAATGGCCACACGCCGCAGTTGTCTCAACAACATTTCGACATTAAGAAAAGACCAGTGGTGAATACAATTCAGAGAAAATGTATTCAGTGTGACTTACCAAGTCACCATTATATATATATATATATATTGGTATAAATAGGCAGCAGATCTTCTTTTAAACAAGTATCATTAAAATTAACCGCAGTCTCGCCATTCACGGTCTTAAGACTGAGAGATTCGATCCTACGAACTAACCTCCTGCTAACAGGGTTCAACTGGAAAAGGAGTTGGCCAAGTGACATGTTAAATTAAAATCGATGACTCATGCTTAGTCATTGCTATAAATAGATTAAAAGGATAGTACAGGTTAATATAAAGAGAAGGTCAAAGGTCAATAATGAACAAGAAACAAGTGGTTAGAATAAAAGAGTTGAAAGTCCAAGAAATTCAAGAAAGGCCAAGTGACAAGTTAAATTAAAATCGATGACTCATGCTTAGTCATTGCTATAAATAGATTAAAAGGATAGTACAGGTTGAGAAGGTCAAAGGTCAATAATGAACAAGAAACAAGCGGTTAGAATAAAAGAGTTGAAAGGTCAACGGTATAACTGGATTAATAGAGAATAAATAGATTAAGAAAATTAATGATAATAATAATAATGTTAATATTAATTAATAATAATAATAATAATTAAGATTAATAGTAAACTAGAAAGGATATATTAAATAAAGAGTTGAAAGAGAGTAAGAATTAATAGGGAAGGTATAGTTAGTTAGAAAAAGAAAGAAAAGTTCTATATATTATATATATATATATATATATATATATTTGCGTCTACAACGTGCTTGGTCTCCCATTCTCTTTTCTCCTGAAGACGGATTACCCGAAAATTTGAGTCTGTAAGTGTGTTTCCCTACTTTGTGTGTTGCTCTTTGTTAATCTCGAACTCGTGTATATATATATATATATGTCCCTCTCTGCCGGTGCAAGTGAACGCACGTACCTCTTCTTATTCCCTTCTTCTCCCTGACGACGAACTTCAGTTCGAAATATCGATCCAGTAAGTTTTCTCGCTTCTTCTATTTGTTGTCTTTTTTTCATTTATATATATATATATATATAAACTTTCAAACTACAATAACGAATAAAAAAAAAAGACTAACATTTTTGTTATAGTCAAATCCCAACTGTCTGGGATCCAAAAATCTCAGAACTCATTTGGAATTTGACTCTGACGAAAACCGCTTGTTAAGGTTGAAAGATTTTTCACATCTTTTATTGTGGTTTGAATGTTGATAGTATTTCACGTGTTTATCGTGAAATCAAATTATCAATTATTTCACAGTTGAGTTTTTATATTTTTCAAAACTGTGACAAATTATCAATTATCAAATATGAACAGTACTTCACATGTGTGTAAGTTAAATTGTTAATTTATTTGAATGCCCCAGGTGAAGTTTTGCATTTATGGCAATATCATTATTTTGTAAATTTCTGACATAGTATAATAAAACAAATCGTAGTAAAACAAGATTTTTTTTTTGTAATAAATGTTTTCTAGTTCTAACAACTTTATTTCTTAAGTGAAATTTCTTTGTATGAAGATATAAAGAAAATAGATTTCTTCCTGGCTATTTTAGCTGAGAAAGAACACTTTTCATGTTCAAAACGCGTTCTTTTCGTCAATCTCTTTTGCATCAAGACTTTTTCTTTGGTTCAACTATGGACTCAGTAGAGAAAATGACTTAAGGAAAAAAATCAACATTCAGAGACTTTTTTTTTATTGTTTAAACCGATCTCCGGGTGATTCCTTCAGTCGTTTTAAACTTCCTTTGGTAACTCTACAGATTCTACATTGGGAGTCCTAAATTTTGCCTACTCAAGTTTATTTCACGTTGGGATCTTTAATGAGTATCAGATGTCATACAGGCTAAGGGACCGACGGCTTAACGTCTTCTCCGAGGGACGACGTGCTCAGATTTATTCACCTCTCGCGTGAATAAATCGAGGGCCAGGTGGGGATCGAACCCCGGACTGCCATCCCCGAGACGAGTTCTCGGACAGTGACAAACAACTATTAAATTATCTAGTTTTAAAAATAAATGGGTTTTAATAGATGCTAATTTGTAATTGTTTTACTTAAAGACTAAGGTATTGTTTAAACAACGTGACCTATCTAAAAGTGGAGTTGATTTAGACTTGAGGAGTCAAGGTTATCATGAATCAGCTGGTTTGACAGTTCTGCAGAGACTGCTTTTAGACCACTTGGCCTTACAATTGGTGTTGGAGTCTAGGAGTACATTGACTTGCTGTTCACCCACAAATCAGGTCTGTCCATTACCACTCTTTACTCAATAAATATTATATACATATATATTATATATATATATATATATATATATATATATATATATATATATGCATATAATATATCACATAAACACGTGAATTAACAATAAATGATTAAACCACTATATGAAATGGGAAAAAAGCATAAGATATTTCAACCGCAACAATCATCAGATTGTTGGGTAAAAACAAGTCAGTTGGGTTTTTGACTCTAACGAAGGCATGGTTAAAAGATCTTAGTATTTTTCCCATTTCATATTGTGGTATGATATATATATACCAAATTAAATGAAACGGTTCTATGAACTAAATAAACTATATTACAAAAAGAAGACAGAGAAATGAAATCGCAGAAACTCACATCTATCTTCAAGATGACGATGCCATGAAAATATAGTAGAGAGTTCTGTGATTTCATTTTTCTGTGTTTTGTTGTTTACATTATATATATATATTATATATATATATATATATATATATATGTGATTTCGTGAAAGAGTTGTCCCAGAGACATCAAAGAAATAATTTTATAGCTTACTCAATAATATATTTTTCTATTTAGAAGCTTTCGATTTCACCGAAATCATCGTCAGGTATGAATGCGGAAGTTGCCATCTACTTTAACCTGACAACTCCTTCACGAAATCACTCCCTACTAAAGAAAACTAGTTACAAAACTAGAAGACACCAGCAAAAAGGTCGTGAATTGTTAGCTGTCGTCTACTTTAATAATATATATATATATATATATATATATATATATAAAAAGATTCAATAATATATGGACCGTTAGATAGAATAGGTGTGTTCTCTAATCGGGGTTTGGACAATTTTCCAGGATAAAAAATCAAACTCTCTTTGCCAACCTTTTTCATAGGCATCTTCTCCATACAATTATAGTATGGTATAGTAAGTGTATGAAAAAGCCTATGAAAAAGGTTTTAAATAAAACCGAAACGTTGGCAAAGAGAGTTTGATTTTTTATCCTGGAATATTGACCAAACCCCGATTAGAGAACACACCTATATATATATATATATATATATATATATATATATATATATATATATATATATATATAAATATTGATAAAAGTATCTACCGTGGAATAGAAACAAAACTATAGTTTATCGGGACTCGGTCAGTTCTTCAGGTTCAAATTAAACTCTCATTGCCAACATTTCGGTCTTTATTTATAACCTCTTTCATAGGCAGAAGTATACATTTTGAAACAGAAAAACTAGTATTATATTACAAATTATTTTTCTTTGTGAATGTATACTTCTGCCTATAAGAAAGGTTTTAAATAAAGACCGAAACGTTGGCAATGAGAGTTTAATTTGAACCTGAAGTACTGACCGAGTCCCGATAAACTATAGTTTTGTATATATATATATATATATATATATATATATATATATAACAGTCCAAAATTGAAGATAGGTAGCACAAAAAGTAAAGAAACACACTTACAAACTCAAATTTTCGGGGAATCCGTCTTCAAGAGAAAAGAGAAAGAGAGGCCAATCAGGTTGTAGACGCAACGGCTAGTAACCCAATTATTGTGTTCAGTTTGGATCGTCTTTCCGTTTATCCATTATATATATATATATATATATATATATATATATATATAGCACCTATTAAATAGGTAGCAACGAATGAAAGAACAGGACAATAACTGGAATCAATATTTCAAACCACATATAGTCGTCTGGAAGAGTCTAGAAGAAGAATAAGAAAAAGAAGAAGAAGATGATGACGAGATATGATCGTTCCGGATGACCGCTGCAGACTCAAGTCTTCACGGTCCAGATGCACAGTTCATCTCGAATTATCATATCTCTTCTTCTTTTTCTTCTTCTTCTTCTAGTCTCTTCTTTACGACAAAATGCGGGAACATTTTGACTATATAGCATGCGTTGCTTTTATGTGAGAAGCATAAACGTTAGACTCGTGCTTGCGTTCTCGTTTTCTGCTGTTGAAAAAATATTGAAAAAAAAAATATTTTTTTTTTGCTCCAGTTTGTACCACACTATTAACATTTTAAGAATTTTTGAGCACCTAATACCATTTTTTACACAGAAATCATTACAACCGCTCTGTTCTATTATTTAAAACAAAATAAAATCGTCGAAAACGCAATCACTCGTTAACCTCGTCTAGCCTCTAACATAAAGTCAACACATTCTGTATAGTTAAAACTGTGACCATTGTAACAAGTGTACCAACATAACAGAAATTTTGAAATTTCAGTGTACACATCACGCAAAATTAAAAAAGTCATCTTACTTATTCATCACACTTCATAATTTAATCAGCACGAATATACAGATGCATTAACCTATAATAAATAAGAAAGATTCCAAGGAATTAATATTTCTCTTTTCTGAAGTTAAAATAAACCTAATGGAAAGTGCCCTAATTAAATCTCATTTTAAAAAACTCATCAGTATAAGTCACGGACTATTTTTGCCAGATAAATTTTTAATTCAAGGCATAGTTTTTTGTTGGATGATACTAGTAATTTTCCTGACTTCTTAGTGTAGTTTAGATGTTGATTTTTGATTTTACATGTTTATTGTAAAATCTTCTTTTATATATATAGTTCAATGTACATAAAGAAACTTAGAGAAATTAAAAACACACACTTAGTCCCTAATTTTCGGTTGAACCGTCTTCAGGAGAGATAAGAGAGGGAAACCAAGCGCACTGGTACAGAGACGGTTGGAGACCAAGACGGTTGGAGATGGTTGGTCTCCAACCGACTCTGTGTCAGTGCGCTTGGTTTCCCTCTCTTATCTCTCCTGAGGACGGTTCAACCGAAAATTAGAGACTGTAAGTGTGTGTTTTTAATTTCTCGATGTTTTTTTATGAACATTGAACTGTATTTGTCCATTTCGGATCGTATTTTCATCGAAAAAGTATATATATATATATATATGCACAATACAAAAATGAAAATGTCTACGAGGACAATCCCAAAAATTACAAAAAGAAAAGAATATATTACTTTTCTATATTCATAAATTTGACGTCATAAATATGTATACAAGAAAGACTATTCATGATGTGCGTAGATAGAAATCAAATACCTGGATGACATATTTCTCTCTGTAAACAATTCATCCAAGAATAATGATTGTTTTTTTGTTGACTCTGCAGTGAATAAAGAGCTGAGCTTAAAGAATACTATGAGGCCTTCGCTCAGGCCTACTTCATATTTAAATAAAACCAGATTGTGGTTTAAACTAAGGTAATTTTATTGTCACAATAACACCAGTGTGCCACATTGTTATTTGATAAATTTTCCCAACAATAGGGTGAGAAAGAGGAATTCTTAACACAAATAGAATTAATTCCATATGTTGAAACAGATATTATTCGTCTTTTACTCATGTACTACCTCCTTTGAGAAAACGTTTTTTTCACTCAGTTGACTCGGGATTTCTCAGAAACTTTTCAAGTTTGGATCCAATATCAAGTCTAGTTTGTTTGCCTTGATTTTGACTAAACATAATAAAATACGATGTGCTGTTATTTTTTCCATCGTATACCATTTCTTAAGCATAAGTTTTTCTAAAATAGAATTTATTTTGTTTAGATGTTTTTACTTAACTGTAAGTAAAGCGACAATCTTCAGTGATATGAATAAAGTCTTGTTGTTTATATCCCTTACAGTTTAAGGCCTTTCCTATTCATTATATTCTTTTGGGTCGGAAGTTGTGGTTCATTTTCTTATTGGTACCCAATATAATTCTTAGCTAACCTCAATATTGTGCTGATTTTGCATTGGGAGTTCATTAAAGTTTAAACTGTTCACGAGAATTGACTGAAACAAGCTTGGACCTGCAGTTTCAGGTCCTGGTATGCATTACATCTTCTACAAGATGTATCTTCTCCAGAAATCTTGGCACGCGCAAGACTTTCCACCCATCTTCAATGAACAGTATTAAAGATAAACAGAAATAGTCCATACATGACCCCAGGAAAATCTTATCAGGAAACAATACGTTTCAAACAAGTCATGTTCTCCTTCATGGCGAATCTCTATAGTGTACAATCAATCACTGTATGGTATTTACTCAAATACACCTACATATAGCCTGAAGAAGAACCCTAACGGTCGAATGCTTTGCTTTTTCGTAAATTCTTCTGTTTGGAGACTAGTTTTCTTAATTTCTCATGATTTATTAGCATATAATTGACTAAAAGCTAAGCAGGGATTGCTTGCACAAATAGTGAAGCATAAATTAGTTATTTTAGAAGTATGCATTCTTCTGTATAAAATAAATGAATTGTAAATTATGTTCAAGCACACACATGTACAATCAGTGGCTAAGCCATTCTCTAAGAGCATGACAAACATACGGGGAGTGCAGTGGCCTGTGTGGTGGTGGGCTAGCACATTGAAAAGAACTATGATTGAGCTCAGTGAATCTTCCATTTACTTTTACATAAAGTCCTTCATAGTCAAAAGACCTGATAGTCTTTTTAGTGCTATTCAAACAGATCTTGCTGAAAGGAGTGTTTAAAAGGGGTTCACTTTCCAAGCTTATATAGAGATCTTCAGTTGTAAAGCTTCACTGCCTTCAGTCCTTCAGTGTCCTAGTACCCATTTAAGTCAATGTTTCAAAACTTGAATGGCACAAATCACTCTTATAAGGTTCTAGTTTCCTGCACTCTGCACAATGCATATGACTGTGCTGCTGAGAGCAATCATCTTGAGCAGGTTTTAAACAACAGAAGTCACATATAGGATAGAACACCAGAAATGTAATAAATGTAAATGTAATACATTTTCAACTTTTTTATTAAGCAATGTTTTGACTTATTAGTCAATAGCGTACTAAGCGAGTAAGGAATGAAGAACAAATAAAATCTGATTTTGATTTGCGGCCTTCAGATAGTCGTACATACTCGGGTGGATTGCAGACCATGTTCTGATCAACAGCTATAGAATATAGCGTTACAACACATACCAGTAGACTGGGTGTTTAGTTATATTTCGTTCTTATAAGTAAAAATTTAAGTTTTTTTTATCCAGTCACCAACAAAGGTGCAAAGAAATTAAAGACTAATTGCTGCCTCTTTTGATTAGATAGTAAGACAAAGCATGCCTTCGTATCGAGGTCACCATTCGTCTCCCTTGACTTCAGTTTTTGTTACCCAGATGTTCCATTACTGAGATCAATCGAGAATAACAGCATTTGCTCAAACATCTATTGAAACAAGGTTGTTAACAGGTGTATAATATTCTAGCCCACCATTATTTAAATAGTTGACATTTCTTTGTTAAAACTTCATGTTTGTTAAAACGACTTGTGAAATACAAAAAAACTACAGTTCACAAAAAGTTTTTAGTCATTCCTTCATTTGTAATAGATTTAAAATGTCGACTTGTTAAAATTATTGGAAAGTTAGTTTTATTGGAATATTTGTAATATTGATTATTTTTTCCTGCTCTAAACAGTTTAAATTAATTACTTTTAATATATCTTCATATTCCTTAATTATAACATATTATTATCTACAGAATCTGGACTGGACTGGACTACACTCAACTTTACTATAAGTTAATATAACATCAAACTTGTTGACAACTCACTGATTTTTTTTTAATGTGTTTGTGCATGCATATTATACAAATATATATAATTTGTTTACATGCAGTCATAATCATTTTATCAGCAAAAGAATGATTGAAATCATTGATCAATTTGAGATGTTATTAATATTGTTTAACTGGCATATGTGGTTTGTTGTTTAAATATGGGCATAAATCTCATCCGGATCCGAACAGTCTGCTTTCTAACCTACCATATTGTCGTAACTAAATTCAACTTTCAATTTTAGATTCTTTAATGACCTTTATAAATGTACATAGAGAAGTATCACTCACTTTTATTGTTTTAGATGTTATTTGACCACAATCTTTACCCTTTAGAAGGTAACTGGCTCGTATTCAAATATACCGCCGTCCAAGGTTTCTATCTCTTCTAGACAGTATTCCGTATTCTTCTTATACTGTCAAATGGAGCTTCTATTTATATTAGTTAAGTAGACAAATTATTAATAGATGTTCAATTTTCTCTTTGAAGGTGGTATTCTTAACAAGTTCAAGTTTAGTGGAAATACGTTTCAAAATAAATCTGACACAGATGTTCTTTCCACCTGTTTACTGCCACTGAATAACATGTGATTTTTGATGATCACCAGTAAAAGGATGGTAGCCTACCGATTGTGTTGCAATAAATCTACGTGCTGCACCCATCAACATAACTAATTATCGGATATGATGCTCTTAGTGCCTTTAAAAAGCCCATTGTCTTGTTTAACATAGATCATGGGACTGTAACTATACGTCTACTAGTTTATTACCAAATCTCTCGTGATTCAACAAACATAAAACACCCTATTAGGTGCTATCTTACTACCAATATTACAACATAGAGCGGGTAATATTACATTAAAAATGACAAATAATGTAAACATTTTAGGCAAGTAAAACTATTCAGAAGGAACAATGCTTCTATAACAAGGGCAAATATAAAATATATTTTTTTATTTAGATTTCTAACATCCAAGACGGCTAACTATTTGCCATCGGGAGCGAAACTGTGCGGACGTCGAGGTTGCCTCACCTGTCCGATTATAAACCCCCAACCACACTTCACAGCTCCCTCCCATAACACACACTATCCTGTTCCGATTGACTGCTCGTGTACCTCCAAGAACTGTGTGTACCGTTTGGAGTGTACCAAGTGTGATTCGTTCTACGTAGGCCAAGCATCCACCAAGCTTAGTCTCCGTATGAACAATCACAGAGCTTCAGTCAACAACCATTCCCATCTTACCATCGCCATACACGCTAATTCCCTTTAATGAGTGCTACAGGTTACAGATTATGCGACAAATCCCCTCTGACTGCAAAAACCTCACCCTCCGAGCCTCCGAAGAAGCCCATATTTGGTTGCTCAATGCGCGCAGTGTACCTGGCCTTAATATTAAGAGACAATGCTTCATTGTATTAGTTTCTTGTCTCTGCATCTAGTTTTTATGCTTTCATCTTATATATTTTTCATTTATTTAATTTATTTTAAGTTTTATTTTCTATTTTTTATTAAAGTTTAGTCCATAGTTTTTAATTTTTATTTATTTATGTATCATTTCTTCTGTTCATCCCTCAGTTTTTATTTTTATTATTTTTTATTATTTTATTTGTTTTTTATTTACTATTATTCTTCATATTCCTATTTTAATTTAAATTGATTCTTGTCTACCTTATTCTCTATGACCGGGCGCGTATGTGGCAACATTGTTGGTCTCCAACCGTCTCTGTACCAGTGCGCTTGGTTTCCCTCTCTTATCTCTCCTGAAGACGGTTCAACCGAAAATTAGATACTGTAAGTTTGTGTTTTTAATTTCTCTGTTTTTTTATGTACATTTAAGTGTATTTGTCTATTTCAGATCGTATTTTCATCGAAAAAGTGTATATATGTATATACAGTTCAATGTACATAAAGAAACGTAGAGAAATTAAAAACACACACTTACAGTCTATAATTTTCGGTTGAACCGTCTTCAGGAGAGATAAGAAAGGGAAACCAAGCGCACTGGTACAGAGACGGTTGGAGACCAACAATGTTGCCACAAACGCGCTCGGTCACAGAGAATAAGGTAGACAAGAATCAATTTAAGATTAAATTAAAATAGGAATATAAAAAATAATAATAAACACAAAAACAAATAAAATAATAAAAACTGAGGGATGAACAGAAGAAATTATACATAAATAAAAATTAAAATTTATGGACTAAGCTTTAATAAAAAATAGAGAATAAGACTTAAAATAAAAGCATAAAAACCAGATGCACTGACAAGAAACTAATAAAATGAAGCATTATCTCTTACGATTAAGGCCAGGTGCACTACGCGCATTGAGTAAACAAATATGGGCTTCTTCGGAGGCTCGGAGAGTGAGATTTTTGCAGTCATTTTCATCAAAAAAGTGTATATATATATTTGTAAAAGTTGGAAGCAGTCCTTCATTTAAACATATATTGTTAAATGACGCCCCATATTTGGCTTGTATCTGTTTCTTACACAATCTCTCCAGTTTCTGGAATGATGAGACGAGGAAGGAATTCCGGAAACTGGAGAAATTGTGTAAGAAACAGATACAAGCCACACTGATTAGAAAAACAACTTCAATTGTCCCCAAACCCAGCAACACATTCCACCTACGAGTATCTTATATAAAGCTTTAAACTTCAAAATGCATTCATATCTTGATAATGGCAGAGGACAGCAGAAACATGTGTTCATTTAGAATGCCGATTGGTAACTTACTATATTCTGTGGATACAGTAACAAGATCGTGTTATTCTGGAAACTCAAGAAAGTTATGAAAAAGCAAGTTTCAGCTAAATATGGTCTAATTTTTAACAATATATATATATATATATATATATATATATATATATATATATATATATATATACGAGTAGAATAAAAGAACACGTAGAAACAACACACAACTCACTTCAGAAGGAAAAGAAATAGCAACCCTTGCTGTTTGGCAGCCGAGCAGAGCTCATCTTCTTTTTTCTCCTTCTCCTGATGAGTATGTGGTCGAAATATTGAAGTGACTTGTGTGTTGTTTCTACGTTTTCTTTTATTCTAATATAAAAAAAAGTCACTATAGCTATGGTTTTAAGTAAAAATATGAAAAATGAGTTTAAAGGATTTAATGTTTAATTATTTTTCTTTATAATTTTATTCATTGAAAAGAGATGAAGTTAAAGTAACATTGTCTTATCTAAAAGTATTAATTATATTTCAAATTAAAATGCAGTTGTCTATATTGTTATCTGAAATAAGTTGTCTCATAAAATCTCCTTTGTGTGGCGACGTGTTCTGTAATTTTCCAGTTAAGATTAAAGACGAAGTGTAACTAACTGCATCACTACTGTTCATAAATACTGCTGCTTTTTGCACTTTAAACCTACATTGATTAATTTTGTTTAGAGTTTCTAACATCTCTTGTTGTATTGAACCCTTTGAAAACATGATCCACTTATATGAAACTAACTACGGCTATAAATATGAAGAAAATACTAACATTAGTACTTTGGTATACCAGTTACTCAAGGTGTAGTGAAATAAAACTTTCCACTATTATTACGATTATTGAATAATCTTGTAGTTATTGAAACATATACTTTATAATTTAAAGTAATAAATTATAGACAGTAGTTAATATTTTAAAAGAAACTGGAACATAAAGAGAAACTGTCCTTAAATCTTAATGAATTTCAGATATTTGCTGATGATTAATTCATAAAATTAGTTAATAAAAAATTATTAGTTTATGAAAAGTGTTGATACAATTTCATGGATCAGAGCTGTTTTTTTTTTTTTAATAAAATGCATACAAGTTTTACATACAGTTTTACAAATTTATTTGAAGTTTCAATAATAAATACCATTTGTTATTGACTCGCAATTTTATTTCATGAGTTTTACTGATATTAGTCAACAAATAATCTATGTAAACAAAAAAAGTGTAAGTTATTTCACACCTTTAAAGATTTGTTTCAGCTGATATGAAAGATTATTTGTTCAAATTTTTGAAAATCTGGTTGTGATTTTTCTTTTTAACATGGTTATTTATTGGCTTTCACGTTTAATGATGTTCTAAAGGTAAAGTTGATCATTTTTTTGTTATTTAGCGTCAGTTTTTAGTTACGTTACCAAGTTTTTTCTAAATCGAAATTTCTGAATTTGACCTGTCTCATGTTTATAAGAATAGGGATCTTTAATGACAAACTCGGTAACAGGAAGTTTCATCTTCACACCAAAGGACAGCATCAGTAATTTTCTTTATAGACAAGATTAGAAGCTTAAATATTCAGTAATAAACCCATACATACCAGCTGATAAACTACACACGACCCACTCTCTTCACCAAGTCGCAAATTTCTCTTTATCTTAAACAAATTTCCATACCACTTTTAAATGGCTGGGTTGATAGTGTATTTTAAATTAATACTAGATATATTTATATTTCTTGATTGTAGATCAATCTGGTAATGTTACTTACCTTTAACAAGAACAGGTGCAAGAAATGAGTGGACCATACTTTCCTCCTGTAGAATAGCATTAAAAATTAATGCCTCTCTGCGAGGGTGTTAACATATTTTTGAATAGTAATAAAACTTTTAAATAAACTGTTTTATTGGTAGAAGGGTAATCGTAATATTTCGTTACGATTTAGTCCGGGTGTTCTCTTACATACATACATAGGAAAAGACAGATTTTTCAAAATAGATGAAACATTTAATTACTTAATTTGATTACTAAGAATTTTTGTAAATTAAGTTATCGTGGAAATGACTAGCCTATATAAAGTATATAATGTAAAAATCTTCTTTGAATGCGATTAACACTCTTAACCTTATGTTTACCTGTCCAATTTTCCGTACTACTTAGAAAGGACGTGGGCGATAGCGTATTTTAATATTCCATTGTTTAGGGAAATAGTACAATGGGAATAATTAAAGTGAAATGCTGCTTTGGCGTTGAGTGGCGTGAAGCTGCGGTGAAGTAGACTACGTGACCTAGGCAGGTCGGCCGATGTCCGAGTTCTTCGACGGCAATGAACTTGGCATTCGCTTTCACCTTCCGACTGGGCTTATGTAAACTCAACCTGCTGTCGCGCTCGCCACCTTGCTTATCAGCAGCAAACGATTTACTATCTCTTAATGAAACAGTGCATCGTAATCCACGAATGGATGCACAATTCATAAGCTTTTTTAGTGCTAGGGAATCTTACTTAATGAACATTTACAAATCAAACTGACAATACACATAAACCGTTGTTAAATAAAAAAAAAACTGGCGTATCCTACATTCAACTTTACTATAAGGAAACCTAATATCAAATTTGTTAACAACCAACGGATATGTTATAACTATAACCATTTTATTAGTTATAAAAGACTTGAAATCACGGATCAATCTGACGTGCTATTAAAATTATTAAACTGTGGGTTTGAATCTAATAGGACTCGTACGCTCCGTGGTTATACCTGTCATATTGTAAACACCATTCTTAAAACTAAATTCAACTTTAGATTTTAAGTTCTTTATTGGCCTTCATAAAACTACATGGGAAGTATCTGTGTATATAAGGCCTATTTTGGTATAAAATATGAATTTGATCCATCAAATTATGGATATATCTATAATATATCAATATACCCGTTATACATCGGTTATGCCGGTGTCAGGTCGGGTAGGGTTGTATTTTTTATACCCGATCTTACCTCTGCTCCACAACAGCAACAAAATACTGCAGTCTGAATGTTTTGAAGAATTTATTTCAAAATTTATAAAATTAAAAAATATCAAATAAGCCATTTGTAGTAGAGTAAAACTTTTTTCGTTGACAGTTCTTTATGGACTAAATATAAATTAATGTGGGCTAGAAATTCTAGGCAGATCAGGTATATGTTCATAGAAGTAAAATTATCACCTAAGCCAAAGTCGCCCAAAACAAAGAACAAAAAAGGGATCTTGACTGGGGTACACTGGAGGGAGTCAAGGTGAAGGATCAGTGTTACCTGTTGCTTCACTGGTGGGGCTCAGAGTTATGCAACCCTGACTGTCAAATACTAGTTACCCAATCCTGCAGACAGTCGGTTAATGTCAACCTGTGTCTGCTGATGACTTCACTTCGGCAGCAAAACAGCCTCCCACATACTAAACAGACACCTCATTAATAATTATTATTGCCCTCTCTTGTGTCTTCAAAGAAATATTTAAACAGTTATGGAATACTGTTTAAAACTTTTTTAGAATAATGATCAGTTTTAAAATAGCTCTAATGTTTAATTCAGTTTAATGCAGAACGTTTCTTAACTTAATAACTTAAATATTTCCTATAAATTTGATTTTTTTTTTTGTAAGGAGGTGAAATGTACTTACGCACATTGTGCTGGGCTCCCAGTAAACCAGACTATCAACTAAAACACCCCCATTTCTTTTAGGACACTAACCTGGAACTGTCCTTATAAACCAGATGGAGCACATGTAAATCGTGATAATTATAGAGTACCATACATTAGATTGTGTGATTCAATCTATTCTTAAGCAAGTTCTTATGGGTATAGAAGCATCACAAGAAGAAACGGACTGTGATGGGAACTTACAAACCTTTCCAGAGTAAAAAAGTAAGGAAATGTGGCCTCTTCAAAAGGTTTTGTTGTTAGTTTATTATTTTTATTTAATACTAAATTAACAACGAAATTGATCTTCTTTAGGACTGCACTGTCCTAAAGGAAGATTAATTATAAAACGAAAATGGAATCTTAAAAAAAAAACTGTCTGGAATCAATAATAACTGTCATTTTTAATCATATTTTCGATATTAATTAGTATTGAGAGTTTAAATTTGTGTATTATTTTGTAAAATTTAGTAATTACATTTATTTTTGTTTTTAAAATATCTTGCTCTTTCACAATTTGAACTATAAATCTGACAAATTTTATTATGGGGTTTGAAATGGTGTTTGAGATGTAATGTTTTTGTAAAACTTATGATATATGTACGAGGGTCGTCCAGAAAATAAGTTCCGTTTTGGTCTGTAGGGCGGTAGGAGTGGTTTTTGCCAAATCCGGCAACACCGCTCGAAAGAGGAGAGGTGGGGGAATAGAATGAGAGGTGGGGGACCTCAGTCGGTCAATTACCAACGTCAGGGCAGGTAGTTGAAATGGAGCCCTCCATGTCACGTCCTGCCACCTCGATCCCGTTCTCTCTCGAGTTGTTTTGCGCGGAGTGATTCAATTTCTTTATGCACAGGGTTTCAAATCAGTTCAAATTCACGAACAGCTCATTTCTGTTTATGGAGAAGGTGTAATGAGTGAATCAATGGTGAGGAGATGGGTACGTGAATTTAAGGCGGGAAGACATTCACTTGAGGATGAAAGTGGGAGAGGCAGACCCTCAGTTGTGACGGACGAAATTGTCGCAGAAATCGACAATGCAATTCGCAAAGATCGTCGTTCAACCCTGGATGAACTCCACCTGAGTTTCCCAGACATCTCACGATCCCTCATCCATGAGATCGTCTCGGAAAAACTTGAATTTCGGAAAGTTTCCGCCCGGTGGGTCCCTAGAGAGCTGAATGTCTTCCCGCCTTAAATTCACGTACCCATCTCCTCACCATTGATTCACTCATTACACCTTCTCCATAAACAGAAATGAGCTGTTCGTGAATTTGAACTGATTTGAAACCCTGTGCATAAAGAAATTGAATCACTCCGCGCAAAACAACTCGAGAGGGAACGGGATCGAGGTGGCGGGACGTGACATGGAGGGCTCCATTTCAACTACCTGCCCTGACGTTGGTAATTGACCGACTGAGGTCCCCCACCTCTCATTCTATTCCCCCACCTCTCCTCTTTCGAGCGGTGTTGCCGGATTTGGCAAAAACCACTCCTACCGCCCTTCAGACCAAAACGGAACTTATTTTCTGGACGACCCTCGTATATCCCAATAATAGAGAGGAAAAAATAATTAAAGGCATACAAGACTCACTACTATATTTCGACCGCCGTCGTCATTAGGTAGAAAGAAATACTTCTGTGACAGTTGCAGCTGACTATATATATGTATATATACTTCGAATAAAATGAAAGGTCCGTGTGGACAACAAAAACTTTAACACATAGGAAAGAACACAGAAAGTCTCTACAGAACTCACTTCGCACTTCTTCCCGATGACGACAGATGTCAAAATATCGAAGTGAGTTCTTTAGTGACTTTCTGTGTTCTTTCCTATGTGTTAAAGTTTATATATATATATTTATAAAATTCTCGGAAAAAAAAATAAAAACATCCAAACTGGATTGAAGCAGCTTGAAATGTATAAATAAAATCCAACCAAATTCAATTCATGCAAATTCTACGTTTAGTGAAGGAGATGAAACTTAAAAATCAAATCATTACGAACCTACTAATAATTTATTTTATGCATATTTCACAAAAGACTACTACTGTTTTTGCAGTTTTAAGACTTCTCTAAGCTAATTTGAACTTTTTGAAGGAATACGTCCCGTCGCGCTGGGAATCAAAGCTCACCGGAAGGAGAGTACTAGTATCTCGCTAGAACTGATCCATCTTCACTGTTAGAAGTGAAGTGCTCCTCAACTACCACGCCACCTAGTGGACCAGTACTGTTCCCTGGTTTAAAGCATGCATATAGACAAGTCGAATGACAAAATGTCCATTGTATTGATCACCAGAATATGCATGATATTTTATTTTAAAGGATGACCACATTTCTACCTGGTCCCCCTTTTTGACACAGCTTAATCCCAAAATCTAGCCAAAATGACTAGTTGTATTTTATGTAAATTTTATAGTATTTCAATTTTGGGTTGAGTAACATAAACAACAAAATTTTTTTTCTACAATAATTGCGTTTTTACTGTTTTATACTGCAAAAATGTGTCGTTTCCATTGATGCACCCTTGAATTCCAGTTCCTGAGAATATATTTTTACAATAACCGGTCTGTGGTATAAAAACATTTAAAAGATCACTCCTCTAGCTATGTGTCTGTTGATCTCCAAGTTAGTTGCAGAAGGACTTGCTTCCGACACAGCGATAGAGAAACCTGAAGGATCCCCCTAGTGTCTAAGCCTCCGCGAGGTCCAACACCTCGTGACGGAGTCAGGGACCCAAATCTTTGGAGGCGAGCTCATAGTTTTTCATACTACACAGTCACGGTGTAAACTACACGGTCACGGTAGTTTTAACCGTTACATCCAACCCTCGCACTATACCGGTATCCAGGCTATACTAATTTCTCCCCAATGACTTGCTCCATCCTTTACATCTAGACTTCTACCTCTAACATGTTTGGTTTATCATCGTAAACGGAAGCCTCTCAGTCATGTCATAGATTTTTGATTTAATCAGGAAAATATCTGATTACGACAGCGCTTAGATCTGCGATCTGTTTACGACTGCGAGGTAAACATCGGGAATTAATTATCATCCACACTAGAGTTCAGAGGAGTTTCTGAACTCTGCCACCAAATACTCTTGTTATATGTAAGTGCTTATATAGTCAAAATATTTAATTAGCTAGTCTTATTAATATAGTCAATATTAATTATAATGCCAAAAATTTATACAGCATGAATTATAATTATATAGTCAAAAATTTAATTAGCGATCCAAATAGACACACATATGTTTTTATCTCCAAAAGGAACAAAAAGTAACTTTTAACGTCTTTATTTTCAGGTAATATAATGCATTTAATCTACGTACAATGAAAAAACAAGAATGTAATCCACGTTGGCCAACCTAATTATTTTGTTGATATAGAATTTAGATATGAAGGGAAATGAGATCAGGAAGAGTTAGAGTGGCAAGCCTGATTTTTAATTCCCAGCTGTATTACTAATTATTCTACTCTGTTTTGTTTACATAATTTTATTTAGCTTTCTTAAAACTATATTTTGGATTAACAGTAATTATTAATTGTTTCTATATTACTTTTCTATACTTGGTACTTTTCTATGATATATTACATTGTTTCTATGTTCTATATCACTTAATAAATTATTATTATGGAGCCTTTTCTGGAGATAAAATATTGTATGCGCTTTAAGAATAATGAACTGTTACTGCCTCGCGTAATTATCTACGCTTAGATAATAATTATTTATTATCGGTGTTTATTTGTTATTTCTTCGGCGTTTCTTCAGTAATCAACTAAAAAACTCACGAAATAATAGATCTCTTCCTAGGTGCATAAATATATATTTTATCAACAAATAACGCAAAATCGAACAATAACGGTATTTTAAAGAACATTTTATGGTCAGAGGAAAATTAGAAGAGAAGATGGATATTGGTAAACGTCCTCGGTGAACTCGATCTGTGTTTATTAGCCCAGGAGAAACAACAGGAAGTGCTGCACCGCAGGATCTTGCCGTATAAACTGCCGTGTCATAGTGGGCATAGAAATATATAGCAAAGTGGAATTGAAGAAATAATTATTGAACATGAAACTTACAGAAATAATATAATATATACACATAATTGTATTGAAAAGGCTAAACAGCTTTAGGAAACATTATTATCTACTGGAATTATAAGCAGGTTTCCTACTTCAGAGCATCAAAATAATGTAAGCCCAGTTCATAGGAAAAAAATGTCTACATTGAATTTTTTTAAATTGTTTAGCTAAAATACTGAAATATAATAAAAAAAATGTATATACTCGTATATGTTTTTTTTTGTCCATTAAATATAGTTGAATGTAATACAAATGTTGATGAAATATTTTTGTTGTCGATCTGTAACTGTTTTACGTCCAACTGGTTAAGAAATAAGAAATCCTTGAGATGACTTCTTCTGTGTTCTGTTGCTACATTACGAGTATGTTTGCGAGCCGGCAAGTCATAAGTTCCAGCCTTAATAAATTTCTGGGAGCTGCCCTTCTAATAGACACATATTAAGAAACTTTATGGTTATTTCATGATTGATTACTCTCTTGAGAGCTCTTCTGATGTCCTTAAAGACTTCTTAGATTGATCATAAGTATAAAAGTAAAAAAAAAATAATTTTATTCTTTATTTTCATTTGCTTAATAAATAATTAACTAAAACCTATTGTTTCACCTTACAAGTTATCATCTTTGACGATGCAAAATTGATTTACCTAAGTGGTACAAAACATAATACTTGTAATTGAGCCAAATCTTTTTGATCAATCATTTTTCTTGGACCTACCAAATTTTCATGAATCCTTGATATGTAGGAGGCAGTTAAATGGAAATGGTGGGGCGCTTTGAATTCAAAGTGGAGGTTAAACTTTCTGTCAAAATTTAGATGATACAATCAAGATTATATTTATATACTTCAAATAAAATCAAAGGGCTGTACGGATTATAAACACATAAACACATAGGAAAGACCAGAGAAAGTCACCACAGAACTCTCTTGGATGAGTTGCTTCCAGAGTTCGCTCTTCGCTCTTCACACCTCCTGATGACGACGATGGTCGAAATATCGATGTGAGTTATGTCTGTGTCTTTCTATGTGTTTCCTTCGTTTTGAATTTATTTTATTTTGTTTTAAAAAAGTCCGCTGGACCGTTTCTTTTAATTGTGTATATATATATATATGAAGTTTTGATAGTTGTAAATTTTCAATATCAATATTCGTATTGATAGTAGCAAAAACAAGAATGAAAAAGTAACACTGGTCACTTACTATAAAAGGCCACCTGTGAGTAGCCTGCCTATTAAAAATTATAACCAAGACAAAAAATCACCATTAAAGGAAACAAATCTAGAGTACGAGTATACATGTACTAATGGGGACTGTGAAACCCAAAAACATTCGTACATTGGTATGACTACCACTTCCCTATCAAGAAGGCTTAACATGCACTTAATAGCCGGAGCACCCAAAAAACATATGCGAGATAAACACAACGTTAAATTGACCCGAGCAATGCCGGATACAAATACTAAAATAATAGAAAAAGAAGTAAACCACCATAAACTGGGAATTTTTGAAGCTATAATAATTCAAAAACTGAAACCACTCCTACATATTCACGTCAAAAATAATACCGTATTTTAAAGCTCTTTAATTCACACCAAGGGCATCCAGAAACCCTTGCAGGTAGTAACTGAGGCCGAGAGACCACTCACCATACAAGATTAACGACCAACCTATCTTAAACTTGAAGAAAAACAAAACCTAATATCTTCACTTTGTGTAGATATAATAAACCAGAAAATTCACCCAAGAAGTTATACGTTCGAATGATGAATGTTGATCATTCGAAACACGTCGAGTATAGGAGATGTACTTTATTGCGTAGACGAAATAACCAGAGTGTTATTTAGAAAAATCGAAAAACTTGTTAAGAAACAGGTATGAGCTAAGTTAGGTGTAATTTTTAATAATATATATATATATATATATATATATATATATATATCGATAAAAGTATCGACCGTGGAATATACAACTGACCGAGTCCCGATAAACTAACCGAGTTCGATAAACGAAGACCGCTTGTTACGGTTGAAAGATCTTAGTCTTGTTTTCCCATTTCAGTTTGTTGTTTCATCATATATATATATATATATATACCATATATACAGTCTTATTCCTCAATCTTGAGATTAATACCCACCTTTTTTCAATGTCAAAGAACAATTAAAACAAAAGTTCTCCAAAAGACTTTTGGATGAATTCATACAATAGTATGGATGAATATGTGGATGTAAAGAATAAATAAATCTAAAAATAAAAATCAAATGAGGAAGTGAAAATGAAAAAAATAAAATAAATGTAATAAGTTATTATTGGTGGGTAGAATAATTAAATAGCGTGTTTAAGCGAAATAATATAAGGGAAATTTAACAATTTAAAGAGAATGACTGAATTGATAAAAGAGGAGGACATTTATGTTGGCAAGACATATTATAACTTAGAAAACACATGTAATGGTCGTAAATCAGAATGAGAGAGCAACCAGATAGATAAAATACAATGAAAGAGTTAGTATGGACAAAGACACCAAAAATGTATCGTAAATAAGTAAATACAAGTTTTTTTTATTAGACAAGTTTTATTTGTACATGCATTTACGATTTTTTCGTCTGTATTAATTTTACCTGTTTATTTATATTGTTATCAATGATTAAACCACAATATGAAATGGGAAAACAAGACTAAGATCTTTCAACCGTAACAAACGGTCTTCGTCAGAGTCAAAAACCCAACTGACTCTGACGAAGACCACTTGTTGCTGTTGAAAGATCTTTGTCTTGTTTTCCCATTTTCTTATTGTGGTTTGATCATTGATAGTCATTTCACGTGTTTATGTGAAATCTTGTTATATTGTTTTGTTTATATCTTTTATTGTTTTATAATAACTTTCCTTTATATATATATATAAATATTGAGAAAGATGAACTTGTAAGACTGTTGTTGTTTAGGTTGTCAGTAAATAAGATAAATGTCTCAATGCACTAATGGCCATAGCAGGCAAGGCTGTGGTGTTGAAACACCCAAGAAATTCCTAAATACCTCTATTGAGTAATTGACCGGGGATGGGCTCCGATTCCACACCTTTTGTCCCTAACTTTTTCAAGTCCTTTTCTATTCTCTGTTTCGTTTGAACGATTATTTTTTATTCGAAAGTCTTTCAATTATAATTCAGAATGTATTACTTCCTTGTTTAACAACAAATAATATTTAGTTGTATTTGTCAACAGTACAAGATACATGAAATTACAGTTGAAATAATTATTACATTAATAATACTAAAACATGAGTAGACTTAAGAAAGAATAGCAAATGAATAGAATTTAATGATCACAATAATGGAAGCATAAATAAGTATAGTAAATAATAATTAAAATTGAAAATAACAGCAGTTTTAAAAATCCTATATATTAATACTTTAGTAACTACGTGTGTCACACTTTGTCTTAATAGTGATAATGGGGCAGATTTAATTGCTGTAATTAAATTACAGCCACAAATCAAAGTCATCATAATGGCTCTCTCTCTCTCTCTCTCTCTCACACACACACACACACGCATATTATCTGAAAGGAATCAATATATTCTCTAATTAGCATTTAATAGAGCTTAAATTAAATAGTATATTTCATGAACTTTCTTTTACTTGTTATACCTAAAAACAGCACATTATGAGGAAGACTTCAGTAATTTTTTTTTAAAAATTACATTAATAAGAAAGAGAGTTATAATGTCTTTTTAGAAATCAAGATCATGTTTTTTTAACGCTAAACAGATAACAGTGAAATTTTGTGAAATAATTGAACCTGAGATTAGCAATTTATTAAAAAAACTCATAATATTCCGATTTATAAAAATTGAAATTTTATTTGGAATAATGAATCTCCTGCCCTACTGGTCGAGTTGGTTTACATTGACTTAGAAGCGTTTTAACGTACGTGTTGTGTGATTGCATTATTTGAGTAAGAATATTTGTTTAAACACATATTCTTATAAGTATTCTTATAAATAGATGGTTTGCGGTAGCAATTTTAATTAATTAATTGACATTAGTTAATTATTAGTTCACTTCAAGTGAAATAAAATTATTTATAGGTTTATTAAAACAAATTTTAAATGCTCTAATGAATTAAGATATATGTTAGAAGAATTAAATTGTTAAATATATAAAGTTAACCCCAATCAAACATGTATTTTCTGATTTATTCCATGGTGCGATGGATGGTTGTCGAACAACTGCTTGACTGATCAAACAAAACAAGTTTGTTCTTGACGAGTTTATTATGTTTACTTATAGTAAAGGTTGAGTTTAGGCCACTCCAAAGTATTTCTCTTAGTATTTATTCCTGTTGAAATTACATATAATATAGGTAAGGACGGACAACATCTGTCAGGTTAGCTAAATGTTAATAATTAAACAACAAATTAAGCTTAGCTGAAGGTAACACGACATTCTCCGACAGTTGGCGAAGTTTTCCGGGTCAGCTAGTAGATAATGATTAGTCTAACAGTAGCTAATTGAAATAGATAAATAGTACGATAAGACGATAATAGAATCCTGCAGATTTGATGTGGTCTAGTTTTAGAGATTTTGTGTTAATACTACATCTGAGGTCCCAGTCTTGCTCGTGAATATGAATTTCTGTGAATTTTTACGATATTCTAATAAAAATCAGTAAAAAAATTGTTGGACTTTGATGTATAATCAAGCCGTTAATATGAATCAATGAAACCTGAAATGAGTGCCTTCATCTACAACTAACGGACTCACTCTCCAAACCTAAAGGGTCACTGAGGGTGAAAGCGAGTGTTAACATTGGAAACAGTCTGTAACACAAGTATGAAGGAGACTTTTCAACAACTTTTCAAGTATGTTGCATTTCAACCACTAAGAATTGTACCTCATAATGGTTGAAAGTACAATTGAAAAACTTCTATTCATTAGAATGTATTCAATAAAAACTTTGCCTAACTTGTTCCACATAAGGAGGCAAATAGAATATTAAATTAAATTTGAACAACTACAACATATTTCTGAATAAAACCAATATTCTGTTTCAGATTTGATTTTGCCTGAAATCTGCTTTTATCAAAGAAAACAAGGTAAGATTTAACTCTCTAAACAGTTAACATTAGTAAACCTTAAAGTTTAATTATATTTGTTATATAATAATATTAATAATATAATAATATATAAATGATCAAACCACAATATGAAATAGGAAAACAAGACTAAGATCTTTCAACCGTAACAAGTGGTCTTAGCTTGGACAAAGGTCCAACTAGACTACCAAATCAATAATGAAAAACAGAAAAACAAACATAGGCATACATAGAGTGGTTTGTATTTTTTTTTTTTCTATGAAGTTTGAAATAATTGAAATAAATGCCGTGATGACATAAATTGAAAGGCCATAGAGCATTTATTCTTATTGTTTTCCTCTTTCCTTGTGGTTTAAATTTCATTGGTTGCATTATGTGTTTTGTTTATTGTAATTTTTGCTGAAAGTATAATTGTACTATATATATTGATAAAAGTATCGACCGTGAAATAAAAACAAAATTAAAGTTTATCAGGACTCGGTTAGTTCTTCAGGTTCAAATTAAAATTTCATTGCCAACGTTTCGGTTATCATTTAGAACCTCTTTCATAGCCGGAATTATAAAATTTTGAAACAGAAAAACTAAGTATTGCATTAGAAATTCAAATTAGACAGTTGTTGCTGAAATCCACAGACTATTTTTCTTTGTACAATAATTTCCAATGTAATACTTAGTTTTTCTGTTTCAAAATTTTATACTTCTGCCCATGAAAAAGGTTTTAAATAATAACCGAAACGTTGGTAATGAGAGTTTAATTTAAACCTGAAGAACTGACCAAGCCGTGATAAACGTTAATTTTGTATATATATATATATATACAAAATAATTAGTAAATGTGGTAAAACAAAAGAAAATCTACTTTTACTTGTGGTTTCCTTTATTATAGAATAGCGTGTGTTTACTGGGACACTATATATATTACTAGCTGATCTACCCGGCTTTACCCGGGAAACAATTTAATTCCAACTCTAATAATAAATTACATATAACGAAGACAATTTAAATTTCCTATAGTTCCGTTACACTTAACGTTTTTGAGATAATCGAAATTAATACAGAATTAAAATTATAGATTACGCAAAAAAGATATAATCTAACACTGATTATAAATTGTCTAATACAATTGGTAGTTGATAGATTAGATTAAACAAATAATAAAAAGAATATTTTTTGCCAAACATTTCATCAACAAATGTTGAAAGAAGTCTAAGCTCATTAAATGTGATATGTCTTATCTGTTAAATATAATGATAGGAATTTTAAACCCACAAATCGTTTCAATTAGGAGCCAGTTAGTTGAAGAGGCTAAGCCATATCACATTACATTTCATTCAATTTGAAGACTTCACACAGTTTTAAATGTTTAATTAAAATTATATCAGTAAACAAAATTGTCTCTTAAAAGTTTGAATAACTATATTTTGATGAAATATTATTTGTTTATGGAGAAGCATTGTATTGAAAAGTGTCAATTGAGTTCTAAATGTTAAATTCTAAATATATTTATACTTTACTATAAGTAAAGTATAGTGATCGTGAAAAAATGCGATCTCGATATTTTGACGGAATTATATGTTTTGAGGTCCCAGAAGTCGTTTTATTCATTACGTAATGTTAAGAGTTATGTTAAGAACTGTATTTATACATACAAATATATACAGTGATTAAGTTTTATATCTGTGCATTTTGATTTAAATATTTCTTCATCAATTTATGTATTCGCTTATAAGTTTTACTGATTTAGACATTCATAAACGTCTTCTAGTTGGATATCATCAATATATATGACTTATCATTTTGCCTATATGGAGTAGGGCCGGATACTAATTACTAATAATTAAATATTTTAAACAAACGATTTAACCAATCAGGAATAAATAAAGAAGCCTTACATCCATTAAACTTTAACAAAATACTTTAACTATTCTTTTAAGATTAGAATTAATGGTCCAAATAATATCATTATTATTCGTAATACTATCATGCATACTTAAAGTCAATAAGTTATTATTTAACGCATAACTTTCTTTAATGCTTAAAGTAAGTTAAACAAATTAGATATGAAAAGTTAATTGCAAACTATTGATAATAACTAAAGCTTTGTTAAAGTTAATAAGAAACCCATATAAAATTACAATAATTGTCTTTAATATCAATCTGAAAACAATAATATAATCTCTGGTACCTGGTTATTTCCAATTGAACAGAGCATGCGCAAATATTATAAGTTGATTATTCATAAAGAATAACCTACCTGCAGCCGCCATTACCAATTAAAGTCAAAATGTAAACTAACAGGTTATACAGCTAACCTTTATCTATTATAGTATTTTTGGGATATTACCTAAACCACAACTCTAATTTTTAAAAAAAATTACATAAACCTTCCCGGAGATATACCCAATAATTTCCCAAATTTTTACGGCGACTGGATGTATGGTTTTCGAATCTATCGAGTACAAACAGACATACATTCATTTTTATATATATAGATTAAAGATATAACGATGCTTGGCTGACAGGTATTTCTTCATCAGCCTTTCCATTTTCCTATACTATCTGGTGAATGCTTCTTCATGGCCTTTGGCTTAACAGTGTTATTTAAGAAGGTTGAAAAGTTGATGAAGTATCGTAGGTCTTATTTATAGTTAAGTACGTAAGTTAAAAGTTATAACTAAAAAAAAACAAAGTGAAGAGCAGTTTCTACATTTTTTTACTATTTTTAACACAACGCTGCTTTCAGGAGATAAGTAAAGTAAACAGAGATAAAATCTGGAACTTATATCTTTCTAAACTTCATAGAACATTACTTTCTATGGAGCAATAAAAAGTTATATTTTTGGTAAACGTTCTGAGAACTATTTACTTTTTTCTTTACGTTTATTCTACTATTCCTCTTATTAGATTGATATCAGTTCACTGATATTGTAAGAAAATGTTATTTGTTATTGTTTTTAACGCCTTTACTTCCAGGCTTTTGTCTTTAGTGTTCTACAGGCGGAAAATGTGATTAATTTAATATTTTGCATCCATTTAATAATGAGCAATGATCGGTTGCAAAACTGAGCAAAAGAATTCCAGAATTTTGCTTATTTTAACGTTTCTTGCTTTTTAAATTGTGTGTTACATAATTTTATGAGATTTACTGTATATTCTTCTTGTTATTCTACACTTTGTGTTATACTTAGTAAAAACTAGAAATGGTTTCATATTTTAGCTTGTTTGCAGAATGCTCTCAAAGAAAAGATAACGAAAAGTACTCGTGGATAAATTTGTTTATTTGAAATGTCTGCTAAAAACCCGAGTAAACATAACTTGTGTAGGATGTATACGTTTACAATATTTGTTTGCAAAGGTAAAGTGTATTTGCTTGGCACAGTAAACACTTTTTATTAGCTACATTTTGCCTAGATTACAGTGAAAGTTGCCATGTAAGTGATCTGAGTGCAGGAATAATTGAGGAACTCAAATCCATGTAAGGCTATTGAGGCCACAGGGCTTGTGATTCCACGACTGTACAATTATAAAGTATACAATAGTATCCGCACAAAGGAACCACAACACAACTCCATGTCTAAAGTGCTTTTCAAACAAACTCTGGCTCGCATGGCAAGAAATAAAAAAGAATCAGTGCATGCTTTCAAGCAATAAAAATCAGAGAAAACAACTCAGTCTGTCTTAAGAGAAATTATAGTTTAAAGGCTTTCACCTAACATCAATATTATTTACAATTACTAATTAAAAGACAATATCTTAATGTAGCATTAATTGCCAAGACTGTTTAGGAAAATATTCCTCATCTTGAATTTTTCATTTGTAAAAAGTAGACATATTGTTGAAAATATGAAATTTTATAGCACTTTTTGTAAAAAGCATTAGCTTATATAACAAATAATTGAAATCTTAATCAAAAACTGATACTCCCACTTCAACATTCTTACTATAAAACAAAATACTTAAAATTATATTAGCTACAAGTCAAATATTAAATTTTCAGTAAATTGAATGAGATATGTTCCTTTTATATTTTCAACAAATTGGGAGAATTTATATTACATTTCACAGTTTATGAATTAATATTCCTGGATGATCTGAAAGTCAGCATTAAAACCAAACCTAATGAGCTTCAATGCCTGCTCAACAGGTCCTTCAGTGTGCCTTTTCACGATCGCTTGCTCTAATTTTAGTTTTTTAACCGTCAAATTAAACAAACTCTATAATCTCTTGTGCTATTATACATGCTTTCTTGTTATCTTTAAAAGCTTTTTGTTGTTTTCTTTCTGTTTTAATCTTCAAGAAGAGTATAGGGTAGACAGGATCGAGATTTTGCGCCATATCTTGACTATTATGGTTAGAACTATGAATTATTTCCTCTGCTTATCCCTGTTTTCCTTTTATCTTTTCATTTTCTCTATCGTATAGTTAATTTTAAATTGATTCCTGTCTACCTTATTCTCTGTGACCGGGTGCGTGTGCGGCTACATTGTTTATCTCCAACCGTCTCTGTACCAGTGCGCTTGGCTTACCCCTCTCTTTTCCCTCCTGAAGATGCTTCAAACGAAGTACTCGCGTTGAGAAGCAAACTGTTACTCTCATATATATATATATATATATATATATATATATATATATATATATAAACGAACATTTAAACATTTTGCATGTTTGCAAGTGTTTTTGTGTTTATGGGTATGTGTGCGTGTGTGTGTGTCTATGTGTGTGTAAGAGAGTGAGAGAGTGACAGAGAAAGAGAAAGAGGAGTTTATTTGTTTGTTTGTAAATATATATATATATAAGGGGAACCAATGCAAGATGTAAGAAAGAAAATAAAAAACTGTTATCAGAAACAAAACGGCATGAGTCATCTGTTTTCATTACTGAAATAGAGCAGCATATGAAATGAAAAACTTGATGTGAACCATCGTGGACTATGTAACTAACTTGGTATTTACAGCCACAGCCAGGGAAGGCCGTACCGTAAGCGGGCTGTTGGCAATTCGGGCCTAATTAGGGTCAAACCACGGACATCGTCCAAATTTCTAACTGAAGCCTTACGAAAACCCGGCAAGTTACTCAACCCAGTCTTGTGTTTTTAATGTGGCTTGCTAAATGTTGTATGGCACAGCTTTGGTTTAGGGATCAACACAGGTCAGTTTGTCACTGAACATACAACCCCTAAACTTGGAACTTCTGTTATTAAATAAAAAAAATACTAATAATGCCATCATGCTTGCCATATTTAAAACATATATTTAAACTTGAAATAAATTATTTCGAATGAGCAAAGAACTATAAAGAAAAACTCTCTAATTATTGTATATTTACATAGATATTATTTTCTGATAATTTATTGTTCCAGAAGAAAATTGTAGCAAATTATCAAAGGCTGTGAATGTAATCCGAATAATAATAAGGAATAAAAATATTATTGATTTATATAAGAATATCAACGTCTAAGCCATAGTAAGAAATCAGAAAAGTATTAACATCTTTGAACCAAAACAAGCGCTCTTCCTTGGTTTCCAACTGACGATGACCTCTAGTTTTGTTTAAAAGATCTTAGTCATTTTTCTGGTTCCTTGCTGTGGTTTAGACGTTGATTTTTATATTACTGCCATCAGGGGAGAAGAGATAGGGACACCAAGCGCAATAGGGAGGCCAACAGTGTTGTTACACGCGTGCCCAGTTCAAGAGAAGTAAGGAAAATAAACTAAGAAAGTGAAAAACTGAAGAATAAAATAATTAATATGGAGCAGCGAACATAAATAAGTACTAATGGAATGAGGAACTATAAATATTACAAAATATAAAAATAAATTTTATGTGAAAATTAAAAACAACTTAAGTAGTATAAATAACAAAATAAAACGGTTAGCTAAAAATACTTTTAAAGATAGCCCAGTACACAATAAAAAAGAAATAATAAAATTGAATTTGATAAATAAAATAAAAAATAAATATAAAATAAAATTTAAAAAGGAAAATAAAATAGTATGAAAAAATAAATATAAATAATTGTATAAAATATATAAAAAGAGACATATTTACAGGATATGTGTGAAATGTTTTGTGTAGCTGTGGATGATAGAGAGAGGTTTGCTTGATCACAAGACCCAGCATTATCAAGAAAGCTACTCAAGGCCAAAGGTCATCACGCTAACGCTCTAACGAGTCAATTCACTCTCAGTGGTGCGACTTTTTCTTTCAACCTTTCATATGATGTTACAAATTTTGATATGAAAACTTATAGAGAAATATATCAAGGTTGACTTTCTTTATTATATTGCATTATGGGATGCTGGAAACCATTTTCTTACAGACTAGCAGACTTATCAAAAATACATTTACTAAATCTGCCTATTCGATCTCATTCGAATATTCGGGTCATCAAAAATATTCATAATCTAAATTTTAGCAGCTTTCGTTTAATATCTGTATTAAATTAATCGAGCGTGTTCTAAAAGTAGTTTATCTCTATTGTAGAACTTCAGAAAGTTCAATACTGATGTAAATATTACTTTATTCTCAGAGCTAGTAGTAACTTCAATGTCAAATTACATTACTTTGCTTATTATATTTTATTTTTTTTATATATATTTTGTCTCCCCCCAGCCCACTATACGCGCATATATTATATATATATATACACACTTTAACACATAGAAAAGAACACAGAAAGACACTACAAAACTCACTTCGATATTTCGACATCCGTCGTCATCGGGAAGAAGTGCGAAGTACTCGCGTTGAGAAGCAAACTGCTACTCTATTGAGTATATCTATTGAGTATATTGAAATATCGAAGTGAGTTCTGTAGTGTCTTTCTGTGTTCTTTTCTATGTGTTAAAGTGTTTATTGTCCACACGGACCTTTCATTTTATTCGAAGTATATATATATATTATATTATAAATGAAAAAAGACAACATATAGAAGAAGCGAGAAAACTTACTGGATCGATATTTCGAACTGAAGTTCGTCGTCTGGGAGAGAGTAGAAGAGAAGTCGCTCTCTGCCGGTACAAGTGAACGCACGTACCTCTTCTTCTTCTCTTCTACTCTCTCCCTGACGACGAACTTCAGTTCAAAATATCGATCCAGAAAGTTTTCTCGCTTCCTCTATATGTTGTCTTTTTTCATTTATATATCTGTCCGGTTTGGATCGTTTTAATATTTTGATTTTATATATATATATATATATAAAGATTTCACATAAACACGTGAAATAACAATCAATGATCAAACCAAAATAAGAAAAAAACAAACATCCTTTGTTTCCCCAAACATCCCTTTCTGGACATTAGTCCTTTCCTGCGGTTTCACCCTTTTAAAATACCACTCTTCCCTCCCACTCTTCTCAACCCCTCATCAGATGTTTTCTGCATCTAGTATTTCAGTTGGGTTTTTGACTCTGACGAAGACCGCTTGTTACGGTTGAAAAATCTAAGTCTTGTTTTCCCTTTTCTTATTGTAGTTTGATCATTGATATATATATATATATATATATATATATATATATATATATATATAGGTAACTCACCACAAATTAAAGAAGATAGCCGCTCTAAGACCTAATTGAAGGAGTTATCAAACAAATCAAGACTATTTCAACAGTTATAGGGAAAAATACTGTCAATGATGCCAATCTTTCTCCTTCTTTAAATCAAAATTCATAACCTGCTTACAGCTTGTATTCACTTGCTCTCTGACGACGTGAAAATGAAAGGTCTTAGAGCGACTATCTTCTTTAATTTGTGGTGAGTTACCTGAATATTTATATCACGTGTTATTGTGACAATTTTCTATATATATATATATATATATATATATATATATATATATATATATATATATGTTGAATGCCAGATTAGATATTGTAAAAGACGAGCCAATCCCTGTTACGTATTACTTTGGCACTTCTTATTGTTGTGGGTGTTTATTCGTTGAACACGTTTCTCCTTAGCACACTCCGTCTGCTCGGCCGCCTCAGCCTTCACTCGGGAGAGGGCTCGCAGTCCTACTTAATTTTCAATAGTTGGATGAAGGTCTTGGCGTCCTGGCTTGGAAGTGTACCTGCTCGAACTCGGTGTTTACTATGGGCTTAGTGGATTTCATTAGATACTGGTTGTTGGTGTTTTCTGTAAATTCTATTGATGTGGTGTATGTAGACCTTTTCCCGTCGGTTTCTTAACACGCTTGGCTGCATCCGCCGTCCTTCCTGAGAGGGCTCGCAGTCCCTACTTTAATTTCACAGAGTGCAGGAATGGCATAGCGTCCTCACGCAGAAGAGTTCCTCGTAAGAATCTGGTCCTGGCTATGGGCATTATGATTTGAAGTTGAAGTTGAGTGTGTGTGGTGTTTGTCATTAGACCCCTTTACTGCAGTGTCTCTTGAAGAATGCGTGGCGCCTTCCTCGTGTCGTTGCGACGTTTCGACCGAGGAACGGTCGAAACCGGTCGCAACGACACGAGGAAGGCGCCACGCATTCTTCAAGAGAACACTGCAGTAAAGGGGTCTAATGACAAACACCACACACACTCAACTTCAACTTCAAATCATAATGCCCATAGCCCGGACCAGATTCTTACGAGGAACTCTTCTGCGTGAGGACGCCTATGCCATTCCTGCACTCTGTGAAATTAAAGTAGGGACTGCGAGCCCTCTCCAGGAAGGACGGCGGATGCAGCCAAGCGTGTTAAGAAACCGACGGGGAAAAGGTCTACATACACCCACATCAATAGAATTTACAGAAAACACCAACAACCAGTATCTAATGAAATCCACTAAGCCCATAGTAAACACCGAGTTCGACGAGGTACACTTCCAAGCCAGGACGCCAAGACCTTCATCCAACTCTATTGGAAAATTAAGTAGGGACTGCGAGCCCTCTCCCGGAGTGAAGGCTGAGGCGGCCGAGCAGACGGAGTGTGCTAAGGAGAAACGTGTTCAACGAATAAACACCCACAACCAATAAGAAGTGCCCAAAGTAATACGTAACAGGGATTGGCTCGTCTTTTACAATATATATATATATATATATATATATATGCTAGTTTCTGTTTCTTTTCTGTGTGTTCTTTATGTTAATGTAGTTTATATATATATATATATATATATATATATATATATATATTCACACACACATACACATACACAACAATTTGTTCAACCGATTTTATTAGACTCATTGAGCTTGAATTCGTGTAATTCTGTTGAAAATTCGATATAACAGTTTTAACCAGAGCAAAATACTTGCTGCCCTCTATATTTCATATAGAGGGTCAAATAAATAACTGAAACTTCATTGAAATAACTGAATAACTGAAATAAATTAAATTAAAAATCGAGTATATCAGAAATGAGAAGAAAAGAGTGAGGTTTGTGACAACACTGTATGACGGAGCACTTTCATACACTGTTAGTGTATACCTTCAGTCGCAGCTATGAAAATATTAGTTCTTAATCCTCGTACAATTAATGTAATTTTTCTGTGGCCGATCGTTAGTTTGAGTGTATGGCTTTCTTGTGTAAATTCTGACTTTCTAAAACAATTTAAGTTTGTATAAATTATATTCTTCTTGATAGTTCACAGTAGTTGTTATTGTTGGGAATGTAACAGGCTTGTAATCAAGGATTGTTTGTGTGTCAAATTTTATAACGATTCGTCAAGCAATGAGATATATGGCATGCTTGCACACTTTATCGACAATTAAATATTATAAATTGATTTTCGCGAAGCTAAAAGGTGAAGAACGTTCAGAAAACGCGAAATTTTAATTAAAAATACAGAATATTATAAAAAGTGTTTGATTGGTTTGATTGTAGGCATTAATGAGGAGCGACACATTGCTAAGCCAAGTACTTGTTGAGTCACGCTGAATGGACATTTCGGTTAGGCGTTAATGCTTCAAGTGTGTTAAGCGACTCTGGCGAAACATCCCTGACAGCCTGCTGTGCTTGCAAATCACTACAAGTCCTTTTATTTCTTTTTAAAAGGCATCGTCTGAATGAATAAAGTCAAGCCTTCATCTGACCGCTGACAGCAAGCCTCTAGAGAAAGTCGTATAATCCCGTGGTACTTCATAAAGACATCATTCTGCCAATGTTGACGGGAATGTGCATAGTTAGATGCTACTATTAGCAAAAAATTAAACATACTATTTCACCAAATAACATTGTATACTTATTGATATACCCATTACCTACACTATGATATATACTGTTCATAATTTTCACTGATGAAATGATTTCTCTAAGACTAATTATGTAAGAGTTTATGTCTACGAGTATTTCAGGAGCCTGGTTAGCCCAGTAGCAATGTACTCTCCTCTGGATTGGTCGATCAGGGGTTCAATACTCATTCTAGCCCTCGATTTATTCACGCGAGAGGTGAATAAATCTGAGCAAGTCGTTCCTCGGATAGGACGTAAGCAGTCGGTCACAAGCCAGTAAGAGGTCCAGTACTCAATAAATATCCCTATTTTAAATATATTTGGGACAAACTTACATAATAGATGTAAGTTTACAATACTATTATGTTTACTGACCCCAATGGTTATAACAACATGCATGTCTTGAATAATACTAAACATGAAGTTCTGTATACATCTGCAGACATAAATGTTAGTGATATCTACAACTTAGAAAACTAGAACTTGTTCGGATTTCTGAGAAGTCTACTTTTTTACAGAGTAGCTTTTGTTTTGATTTGAGTAGTCTCTTTATAGTTTCACCCTGTTTCCATTCCGTGCAGGAGCCAATTTCCTGAGATTCTGTTGTTACTTATTACTCTCTGACCACTCTACAATCTTTCAGCATAGTTTTTTTATGTAGATAAAGTTTTATTAAAAAATTAATTTATATTTTCTTTCATAGGTAATCTATTTATAAAAACCTATATCTGTTTTTATATTGAAGTATTGTTTCAGATTAACTTTTAGTTTCACTAGATATTTGTATCATTTGCTGTTCAGGAAGCTTCTATAAAGTAATTTAGTCCTAACAGTTTTTAATTTTGAACAAGTGATTTAGTTTTGCGTACTTTCTGTTGTTACAATCATGAGTATCAATAGTTTTATAATTATATGTCCGTTTGGATGGGTTGTTTTCAATTCGAAGTGTTACATTTATAATTGTGTTTTTGATTCATTTTTCAATACTTGCCACCTTTTACTGTGGCGGCCTACAAGATTTTTAGTTATAAGAGAGTTTGCTCTGAAGCATTGGCATTTATACTACTCACGATATTGATATAAGACAATAATGTAAATGTTACGACTCAGAAATGAAAGTCCTATGAAAGTTTCAATCTCTAGAAAGTAAAAGCACTGAAGGTTTGACTGAGTGTTGAGGTCTTGCTGATGTCTGCTTAGTGGGTCACGAGCGAAAGTCCTTCCTTTTGAGTTTAAACGTCCTACTTGCAGATCCCTACAGCTCCATCTCTCCATGCAAGCCTTCAAACTCACCTAGATCGCTTGACTGCAAGTATACCCTGCGAATTCCTATATAAAGCTAGAAACACCACATCAAATAAGATACAAACAGAGCTATCCCCTTACACGTTCATATGGACCCAATCTACTGAACTTGGATTCTTTTAGGCTACTTCATAGAGCAAGGGTTCTCAGCCTCCCTTGGTCCATTCACCCCTCCCTCCACCCGCCCCCCTTCTTTCCAAAGTAGAAAATAAACTTTAACAAGTTTACATTAATTATTTTTATAATAGAATTTTGCAAATTAAATATCAATTAGTATTTATACAATTGATTGATATAGAAAATATTAATTCAATCAAAATAATATTTTTTAATTTATAATTAAGTGGTCAAAACTTATAATAGCTTTCCTCACTCTGTAAACTTACTGTCGTTACAATTCACCCCCTGAAAATCCAAAATTTATCGCCGGGGCGTGAACGTTACCCGCAATGAGAACCCCTGTCATAGAGCATCCATCCAAAAAAAACCAGCGAACAATAAAATCTTTCTACGGAAGTTGAAACTAGCAGCCACAGTTTATGAACCGACTAAAATGAATTTCATAACTATTTTCTTTAAAGTTGCTTCTACTCATCTACCGATTATTTCATTTTCCACTTAATGTTTGACTTGGGAATAACATAACTGTTTGTTATTTTATTAAGTAGTGACGGACGTTTTTTAAACAATACATTACGGTTTAGTTGATTCTTTCAAATTCATAACAGAATATCTAATATATTCATAAGTCAACTTAGACATACTAAAAAAATACATATAAGTATAAAAAAACTGATACAAATGACTTCTATATGTTGACCCTTGTCATTATTAGAAATAGAAGTGGCCTAGTTGTGGGGAGACAATGACACCCATCGTTACTGGCTTCTTCTACTTTTGGTGAAGGCAGGTGTCGAAATATAGAAGTTTTTTTTTTGCGTAATGTGGTGTGTTGTTTTCGATGGCCGTTCCTTTTTCGTTTAATATATAGATATATATATATATATATTCAAGATGAAATATATATATGTATAGTATGTATTACAATATAAATGTATATTTATAGTATATATTACAATATAAATATATATATTTATAGTATATATTACAATATAAATAAATAATATATATAGGTTAGATGTTGAGTTCAGAAATAGAAGGTCTTTAATACTATTTTGTTAAAGATAACTTGATAAATGGATCCATTGAAAAACAGATGTATGAGAATCTGCTTTGCTGGGCGAAATATTGAGAGTTGGGATTGATTCCAGCAGCCTACTAACCTTTCGTTCAGATTAATCATAGCTGGCTTCAAACATCAATCAAGCCTCGCTTTCACACCGCGGCACTGACTCCGCACAATACCATCCTGCATGCGACCCCATCAAGTCCTCTGAACAGTGTGCCCCGTCATACAGTATCTTACACCGGCACCCCATACTTCACAAGCATTCGTTGTATAAAGAATCAAATTGATCTAGTTGTCATAATTATATATATATCAATGATCAAAACACAATATGAAAATGGGAAAACAATACTAACATCTTTCAACTGTAACAAGCGGCTTTGTCAGAGTCAAAAACCCAACTATCAGTTGGGTAATGAAATTACTAAACGATAAACCTGACAGATAAATTACTGAAAAGAGAACAACACTTAAAGAGCGAAAACACAGGGATCAATATTTCAAAACAAAGTTCAACTTCAGTAAGTGAGTAGAAGAGAAAAGGAAAAGGTTTGTTCATTCAAGATTGTCAGTGAAAAGTGACTTTCCACCGAGAGGCTTGAACAAACCTACCTCTTCCCTTCTACTCTCTTCCTAAAGACGAACTTCGTTTCGAGATATTGATCCCTGTAAGTGTTTTTGCTCTTTATGTGTTCTTTTTTTTCAGTTATATATATATATATATATATATATATATATATATATACAAATTTATGGCTAAATATATTTATTATTAATTAATAAGACAGAAGGAAATTTCAGATATGTTACCGAAAAAAATTTTCTTTTCTGATTAAAACCAAATTCAGTAAAAGACAAGTTGACGATAATTTTTTGAAAGTTACTCCCAAATTTCGTCATGTCGTTCTTGGACTTGTCACTCTTTATTAGTATATCTACAGCAAACTTCTTCAGTCATCCTTGTGGAGGGCCATTCTTAAATTTCTTGAAAGCTTCAATTCCTATTCTTCAACATTTAAAATCATTGTTTCTTAATAAATCTAATTGAAATGGAATTAGAATCGAAGAAAGGAGAAGCGATGTAGGGAGCACAAGTGGTTTGCATAAGACATTGGCAACACGCAGACACCCTGCGTCTGCCACCAATTATAAAGGTAAGGCTTTCAGTTGGTGTAACTCAAAGCCGAGGCCCTTCCACCGGATCGCGCAATCACACTAATTTTGAAACTGTTCGAATCCTTACATAACTAAGTATCGTCTGACCATCGACTGAGCCTCTCAAGAATTGCATTTTAACTCCCATTCATTACTTATGCAATTGCTAAATTGATTTTTTTTAAAGTTTTTTAAAACCAGGGAATTGAAAAGAAAAGTCTATCAATGTGATTCATTCATTGTAAAGCTGATCTTACTGACACATTAATAAACTGTGTTTAGTTTGGGATGAGTACCCCTCATGCTGATTAATATTGGGTACAGTAACATGGGGTCTGCCCGGCATTAGGGACTTGTATGCCTCACTTCTAATACCTCAATTTGAAATTTTACAAAAAAAAACACGTTTCTCGTTTATTTTACATTATATATACATTCAATTAAATTATAGTACATTGTCAATAAAAATTATTGAACAAATTTCCACATAAACAAGTTTTGTTTACAAAAAAACGAGTTTCGAACGCATAGTATTCTTCATCAGACTTACTTCATCTAATAAGAAGTTGGAGCTCCCATTTCTACATTTTCCATTCATGTGGACATGAAAACAGCACTGAGAGTTTGAAACAAGTTTTTTTTACTAAGTTTTGGTTATGTGGAGACTTTATCTATAATTTCCAACACCATATAGTTACTGATTACACAAATATAGAATAGTACATTAAAAACAGTCATTCATTTAATAGATCTAAGCATAAAAGATTTTAAATGCATCCATATTGTTAGCAGTATACTTGAAATGAAGTGACTACGTCATCCCACGCATAGAAGCAGTATTGTTCGATAAGTTTTGTTCAAACAACAAAAGATTTATCCTGCTAATATCAGGCACAAAATATCTGTCAACTCCCTCATTCAACTGGCAAAACTGAAACAGCTATCAGCGTTTAAAGAGGCATTCACACTCTGAAAAAAACTAGATTATTCAATTAAACAAGAAAACTCTTAAATTCATTCATGTAATCTTGAGTTTTAGTTTGAAAAATGACTAATTTTTAGTTATATTCTTCTGTTGCTAAATGCACCTTTTTTTTATAAAATTGTTACAGTAATAATTTTTTTTTATATTAGCTATGTAATAGATTGTCAAAAAAAGTTTTTTTTTTAGAATGATGTCAGTTAAATATCAGTTAGTTAAAATGTTTTATTTTTTTTTAACTCTATAAATAAACCTTTATAATGACGATTAAATGATGTATTTATATAAATTAAACAGTAAATACCTTTTTACAGATATTTAAGAAGTCTGTGCTTGGACTCTGTACGGTATTGCCAGTATGCACTGGTATCGGACTTACATCGGTAAAAGGTAGTATATACTCGCACCGTTCTCAGTGTCAGTATCCTTGTTGGTATACACTGTATACCAATAACGACAGTATATACTGCAAATAGGTATCGAAGATTTAACTCACATTAGACTTAGTATAAGTACTGGAATAAGTATTTCATTTTGTACTAGTATCGAACTCTTTATTGATATTGTTGGTATGCATTTGTATGTATACGAGCTATATTTATATCTGTATTTATCTATAAATGTTGGTATAAGTCGTATTGACAGTAAGCACTGGTATGTACGGTATTACAGTATGCACAACATAGGAGGTTTGCACTCGTATCCCTCTCGGTCAGTATTCTTATTGTATATGCGGTATACAAATACCGACAGTATACACTGCAATCGTTATCGGAGATATTCACATACATTGGACTTTGTTTAAGTACTTGAATCAATGATCAAACCACAATATGAAATGGGAAAACAAGACTAAGATCTTTCAACCGTAACAAGCGGTCTTCGTCAGAGTCCAAAACCCAACTGATGATTGATTGTTATTTCACGTGTTTATGTGAAATATTTTTAAGTATTTGAATTAGTACTGTCAGTACATAAGCACTGTTTTCGGACTCTTTATCGATATCGGTGCTATACACTGGAATTGTTCTCGGTGTCTGTACTTGTATCGGCATTAAGAATATGCACTCGCATCGTACTCGGAATCGATATAAACACTATACCCGACACATATCCGTATGAAACTATGCATACCTACCATCGTGCTATCACTAATTATAATGTTTCTTTATAATAGTTCGTTAAGGTAACCTTTTGTAATGAGTTTAAAACTAATTTAAATATTTTAATTATTACTAGAAAACGTGCCCGTCTTTGACGAGTACTTCTTCAATAATTTGTGGATCATACATGGTATTCCAAAATATCATTAAAAAATATCATTATTAGTGTACAGTATTAAGTGAATGCTTCTGTATACACCACGTTAGCTGTCTGTCCTTCAAGTTCAAAGAAGAACAAAGAGTTGGAACCTCTGACTCTTGAGCAAGCAAACTACAGTTAACCATATGAGAAAAACTAGTGTCAATGTTTCAGCTTGCTATGTCTCATGGTGGCTGAGTTTACTTGTGACAAAATTTTGTGCTCTAAAGGCCCATAAATTTGCTTCTACATTGAATTTTCAATCCATTTAAAGTTAAATTTTAAGTTAGACATACACAAATTTATTGTGAAAGTTTCAGCTTGCTATATATTATGGTGGCTGAGTTTACTTGTGACAAAATTTTGCGGACAAACCGACAGACAACAATTTTTTTAAGGGTCGATTTGGTTTCTCTAATGAATGAAGCGTAAAGGTAACTTGAAATGAGTCAGTTCTAAGCAAAGTACAGACAAAACATTTCTTTTATTTATATAGATATGAAGGCTTCTGAATAAAATATTATTCTACTTATGCAGATTCGTATATCTTTGATGTCGCTATCACCATGTCAAGCTCCAATAAGAGGTGCATTTAATTTGCGTTTCTGATATACTTTGTATATTCTCGTTTCTGAATGATGCAATACTTTATTATTCAGGTTATTTCATTCACTTTATTATTCAAACATCACGAATTCACAAACTTTTTTGTCCCTCTAAGAGACAATTGAAAATGTCATACCTGTTTAAATAACTGTCAATATATAACACACTTGCACAAACAATATGTCAATGTAGAAATATTCTTTGAAAAGAGTGTAACATTAGACAGCGCTTAGAACTTTTCTTTTACTACTTTTAGTGGAATTTTCAGTGATGTTCATCCATTTATAAGAACATTTCACATTAAACACTTGAAATAGCAGTCAACGTTCAAACTACAATAAGAAATGAGAAAAAAGACTAAGGTCTTTCTTCTCATTTCTTATTGTGGTTTGGACGTTGATCCATGTATAAATACATACTTTTACCCAATTCAAGTTTTCAGTTGTATTTATTTATACATGATACATCTTGGATAAATTTGATTCTTATAAAATTCGAAACTCTTTTGGTAGTTTTCTTTCCCATGGCTCAGCTGCACTATACTATATATGAATACATGTGAAAATGGGTACAGTGTATTCTGTACGTCATATATATATAAGAAAAACTTCAACTACGCTACTTCATAATAGTTTTTCACGTTTTGAACAATTCATGACTTGTACAATCTGTTATAGTGTGGTATTTACTCATATTGGGGATTTCAAGAATTACGTCCCCACACAAAAAGTTTAATGAAACTAACAACGTGTTTCGAACACTTACTGTTCTTCAGGTTGACATCTAAAAAATATACATATCTCTGAGCTTTAAGAACATCAGAGTGAATTATTTGCAATTTAATACAATATATGAATGAGCTGTTGAGGTTTTTAACAAGGGAATTAGTATGAAAAATGACTTAATTAATCCTAAATCTTAATAAAATTAAATAAACAATCCATTAATATATTCTAATCAATTTCTTAAAACTCACAGATATGTATATTTTTTAGATGTTAACCTGAAGAGAACACTAAATGTTTACAACGCCTTGTTAGTTTCATATTAAACTTTTTGTGTGGAGTCGTAATTCTTGAAATCCTCCCTTATGAAGGATTGATGGAGTGAGTTGTGTCATCACAGTCGCACTTACACATGAACTGCTTAAGGTCTCATGTAACACATAGGTATCATCAGTAGTAAAATACTTATGATCCAAGCCACATAAATATTATTTAAATTATTACACATTATAAGTTTTGCTTAGTTTATTTATGTCAGTATGTTATTAGTTAATATAACTTTCTGATTCCTTTTTGAGACTAATGGGTCAAAAGCTTTGTAGGTGAGTGAATGCACTAAATCAACCTTTCGCTACGGTCAGAATTCTTCTTCAAGAGATGCAGTTTAGAGGACAGAGACAGGAATCGATTGTGTGTCGTAAAGAGAGATAGCGAGAGTGAGTGAGAGAGAGACCGTTAGAGGTACTGTTATGCTTTGTTGGTTGATGTATCTCACCTCGGGGAGTTTTTCTGCATTGAACTTCTTTATCCCAACTACTGAGCTGTGTCCACAGTTTTATGTTTATTATTATTCATTCAACTGAATAAATAAATACATTTCTACTTAATATATTCAAGTACATACTGTAATACCTAATAGCATTAGCAATTAAATCGCCATTAAAAGTAAAAAAAAGTTACGGAAGAAAAACATAAATTTGAACATTTGTTCATTTTCTTGACAAAAGCGATCGAAAGGTGTAAAACTTTCTTGTTTTCTTCTTAACATTATGGTGATTGCTGTACATTACATGTTATATTTGCGATTCTGCACATTATAACTCTGTCTTTTTTTTCCATCTATATGCTATGCGAGACAAATGGTTCCATGAAAGTTTGCATGGTAATTTAGGTTTACCCTTGAAAGGTTGGAGGCAGGTCGAGTGAAGGTATAATCCTTCTTTTACCTTTACCTGTTGTTTGTTTACATATGGGCATATACCTGCCAGACAATACAAGTTTTCTTTCTACAAAGATGATAACAATAAAGCATTTTATTTAAATAAAACATATTTGCAATGCTTTCCTTTATCTTTGAAGCCCCTAAATGTTTATACCATGAAGTTCAGACGATCCTACACCAAAAGAGGGAAAGTCATTAAAACACTGTGTTATGGTTCTATTAAGGGAAGAAACACATTTGAAATAAAACTCTGAAGTTAGAGAAATGAGACTAGGAACCAAAAACTTTGAGGATGTAAAGTAAAAGAACTTTAAAACTTCTTTACGAAGGTATTGTATAATTAGGAGATAAAAACTATAAGGTAACAACCAGCAGTAAACTGAACCCTGTAGATATTTAACTTCACAATCCATCGTGAAAACATTCAGTATTTTGAAAAATAACAGTAAATTTTAATACAGACCTTATAAAAATATGTTATATGAGCAGAAGGCAGGTACAACACTAGTAATAATATAAATCATAATGTCAGTTTGAATAACAGTTTGCAGTTAGAAAAAGGTTAGAAGAGAAAAAGGATCAGCTGATCACTGATTTCAGTGATTTCCTTTCCGTGCGTTCTTTTGAAAATTCTAATTTTTATATATATATTTTATATAAGATTTCACACATGTGGTCTAACCTGAATGTCATATACACTCTTTGAGTTTGACAATATCTTTTCTTCTTTTCAACTCATTTAATATTCTCCTGATGATGAACTGCTGTTCTAAATATCAATCTTAGTAAGGGAAATATAGTAGTGAGTCCTGTATGTCTGTGTGTATGTCTTTCTCTTTTCGTTATTGAGTTAGTAATCCAGTTAGATATATATATATATATACTTGAAGCCAGTCGTTATCAGCCTTTGGAGCAATTCACATCTATTCCTGACCACGAAGAAGGACATCGAAATATAGTAGTGATTTCAGTGATTTCCTTTCTGTGCGTTCTTTTGAAAATTCTAATTTTTATATATATATTTTATATAAGATTTCACATAAACACGTAAAATAACAATCAATGATCAAACCACAATATGAAATGGGGAAAAAAAGACTGAGATCTTTCAACCAGCTGGGTTTTAACTCTGACAAAGACAGCTTGTTACGATTAAAAGATCTTAGTCTTTTTTTCCCATTTCATATTTGTTTTGATCATTATATATATATATATATATATATATATATATATATATATATATATATATAAGGTCCAACTAGACTACTGCTCAATAACGAAAAGAGAAAACCATAAACAAAGGCATACGGACTGAATTCTATATATCACTTGCTAAGAAATATTAATACAAAATATTAATATATAACTTTTTTTTTAAATTATATTTGTGAGAAATCAGTTGGTTTTTCAGGTTGAAATCAAAGTTCAAAGTTGTGATTTAAAATTCCGTAATAAGGAGAAGTATAAAGTTTTTGAAAGTATGTTGCAATTAACTATTACATTAAAGGTTTGAAATTAATAATTTTAGAATATATAAACTTCAATACAACTGTAACATAAACAAGTGCTTTACATTGTATGACTATGTTTTGTGTTATACGTATTATTGTATCACATAAGCTCATAAGCTACACTCCTCTGCGGTTGTCCATTGTAGCCTTCCTGTTGTACTAGACAGTTGCGTTGAAGTTTTTATTTCTGAAATAATTTATTTCTAAACTCCAAATGTAATAGTTGATTGACATGACCAAGAGATGTTTAGATAGTTTAGTTTAAATAATAAAGCATTTGATTCTGTAGAGAAGGCACACATGCTGAGACAAAAGAACTACAAATTAAAGAGTAAACATTAAATAGTCTTAGTTATTTTTTATAAGAAAAGAATGTCTGACTCATGTAAACATTGCCAGCAGTTATTTTAGAAGTATTAGTCATTCATACAAAACAATTCTAGGAACACAGTTTAATAGTCAGCAATATGTGTATGAGCCTTGATGAATAGGATGAGTGGTGATGAATAGGACGAATGGTGATGAAGAAGACGAGTGTTGATGAATAAAACGAATGGTGATGAATAGGACGAGTGGTGATGAATAGGACGAGTGGTGATGAATAGGACGAGTGGTGATGAATAAGACGAGTGTTGATGAATAAGACGAATGGTGATGAATAAGACGAATGGTGATGAATAAGACGAATGGTGATGGATAGGACGAGTGGTGATGAATAGGACGAGTGGTGATGGATAAGACGAGTGTTGATGAATAGAACGAATGGTGATGAATAAGACGAATGGTGATGAATAGGACGAGTGGTGATGAATAGGACGAGTGGTGATGAATAAGACGAGTGGTAATGAATAGGATACGATTACGAAAGAATTTTATAGAAGCAGTGTTGCTGAAATCGAATATCTGTAAAAAGAACTTTCAAAGATGACATCAGACTAAATAAAATGTAAATGCACAGTTTGACCTATCAATTGGATTACCATTAATTCCCACCACAATTCGCAATATACAATAACGGATACCCCCAACCAGTGTCTATTAAGTTCAACTGCTCTTAATTAATACAATACAAGGACTAATAAAGTTAACATTAGAGAGTTGAAATTAAAGATCCTAGTGGAATGAAAGCACGTCAAAACTGATGATGAAGTAGTTTGCGAAATGAGGCCGCCGATGACTTGCAAAGCTTTTGCAGGCCTATGCGGAGCTTGATTCAATATTGAATTAGTGTGCTGCGGCGCAGAGGCACTTGAATGACCTCTGAGAGACCTGTGGCTTCATCACCAATTCTTTCAAAAATATATCTCTCTTTGATTGACAATGTATGTATCAATCATTTATATATATCCAGAATAAAAGCAACACTGCTAACTTTAAAGACACGCAATAAAAATAAATTTGTCATAATAATTTGATCTATATGATAAGAAGCACGCGAGGTACAGAACAAAATGTTTACACTGTCAGACTGAGGCGTAGCACTCATTTACGCCCCCGGAGCGATCGTGCGATTCGTAGGATTTGTTTTTTTCTGAGAAAATATATATTTCATAAATTATATATATAATAAATGTTATAAAAACGTTACGACTCAAACACCATTTCAAACTCCGTAATGAAATTTGTCAGATGTATAGTTCCAAGTGTGAAAGAGCAGGACATTTTAAAAACAAAAATATCTGTAATTACTAAATTTCAAGAATCAAATATAAAAATTTAAACTTGTTATACTATTTAATATTGAGAATAACATTCAAAATGACCGTTAATATAGAATGCATGTCAGTTTTTTTTTATTCCACTCTAGTTTTATTATGGATTATTTGGTTCATTTTTACGAGGGAAGTAAAAATACCAAACCATAAACACCACATAAAGAAAAAGAAATCTACAAAACATAGGCATTGTTATTGTTATTTAATAGAAAATATGTATTGTTTAAACATAATTACTTTTTTTAGTTATTAAGGCCAACAAACAAAAAAATTTGAACAGATAAGTAATACTGCAAAATAATTCTGCGAGGATACCTCCAATAGAGCATTCAAGGAACAAAGAGTCAACTATTTCAAACTATGTCAAAAACACAGTAAGCAAGAAAATTACAAAACAATGCAAATAAGCAAAATATAAACAAATTGAGAAGGAAAAAAAATCAAAATGATTACCTTGTTTTTAAGGAAAAACTATTACAACAGAAGTCCTAAATGTTGTATTTTCCTATTTCATCATTATTAATTTTACATGTTTGTTTATTAACTTTATTAAAGAAAGATAATTCTAATTTCAATATGTAATTTATTTTTAAATATTCTAAAATCATTTGTATAGTTATAAAAGCTTAGAAATCATTGGGTTCTCCAGCTTGCAGTATAGAAAAACTAAGCTTAAGAATGAACAGGATCTTAGTGGTTTTGACAACTTACTGTTGGTAAGTTGAAGATGCCAGATATTACGAACCGTCTGGAAGATTAATGACGCACATTCGAAGACTATTAGTCACAGAATTATTATTTCTTCAGCTTAAATAATTGATAAAATGGAAGTAGGTTATTAAAAATAAATTAATTAAAATGATATATTATTTTGGATAATTGGTTTTTCTTATAGTGAAGTTGAGTCTAGACAATTTCAAATTCTCTATTTGCGTCTGGAGTTGCAATAAACTTGCATATTCATTGGCAATTACTCTGGTGACAAGGTAAGAGAATATTGATTAATGTCAAACAGTCTGCAACGCTAATAAAACAATGGTCTAATTGAAATCATTCTATTGTGTACAAACATGACTCCCACAATAACACAGAGGTGTCCAAACAGACTCCTGATTACAATAATGAATACTTAAAATACCGCTCTAATTTGCAGTTAATTACTAACAGCCGCCCGTGCGCTCCAAGCAATGTTTAGACAAATGAATATGTTAAATTGTGATTATTTAAGACAGTTTTTAAGAAACTGTTTGATACCTCGTACTTCATTGTTGTACTAGAACAAAACATGTACATGAACTTGATGGTTTCAGGTGTCATCTATCTTCAAAAACACTGATCTAAGAGGCTTGTCGTGACATATCTGAAATCTTGGAAATATATAATATAGTAGGGGCCCAGGTTAGCTCAGTAGTTAACGTACTCGTCTCTGAACTGCTATGTCCGGGGTTCGATACCCACATGGCCCTCGATATATTCACGTGGGTGGTGAATAAATCTGAGCATGTCGTCCTTCAGAAGCCGTCGGTCCCGAGCCTGTACGATGTCAGGTACTAGTTAAAGGTCCCTACTCTAAAGTCACTTGGGTTAGGTAATATCTAGGTCTCCCAATGTAGAATCAATCTTCATTGTGTGGTATCACAAAGGGACCAATGTTCGGCCTATGTGTGTTCCCTTGTGAGACAGCCACTGCAACCTAAAGGGTTGCCTACTACTACTATAAGGCAGAATAGGTTGGTATTATTGGTTCATATAACCTCTTATTTTTGAGGTAAAATGTTTAGTAAAAATATACTGTCTAGTATGTGATTTAAATACTGACAACTAAAGAACAAGAACAAAGTGAGAAATTATACAATCTTTATACTAGTTCCAGCAGAATTCACTGAATAAGTCTCTTCTTATAGAGTAGCTAAGTCTTGTATGAGGAATAAAAAATAGTAGAATGACAGGTATTTGCTACAGTAAAAGGTCTACAAGACAAGAAGAAAAGAAAGACCTCTAAGACTGGTTGGGTGATGTCCAGGATGACCTAAACAAGCCAAGGGTAATGCACTGAAAGGGAATAGGATCGTACGGGGATATATCGAAAACTTTATGACAAAAGTCAGAGCCACTCCAGGTTGTTACCAATGGAAGAAGAAGAAAACACGCTAGTAGCTGTAAGCTGAATCCATATGTTTCAAATAAACTTTAAAAAAACACATTATTTGTAAAGAATTTAACCATCGCAAACAAAAGTTATAAAGTTTATAATATTTAATTTATAAAAATCTTGGCAACCCTAGAGTATAAACTCGTTCTAATTCACTTGCCTGCCCCTCTTGATGACGAACGATGTCAGAATAACATAGTCAAATTTTGTATTTTCTTTTTTTATTTTTGATCTGTAATTATATGCTATTTAGTAGAATTGTTCTCTAAATATATTATCTAGAATATATAATATATATAATCGTCTATATATATTTATTGGTTTTAACGACGGAGTAAGAAATCAGAAAAATGACTAAAATCTTTTAACCAAGACAAGTATTCTTCGCCAGAGCCACTAATACTAACAAATACCACTTGATTGGTTTGAAAGATCTTAGACATTTTTTTGATTTCTTACTGTGATTTAGACGTTGATTTTCATTTCACTTGTTTATTTTGTAATTTCTATTTCAAGATAAAAACTTATAAAAAAATTATAGTATTTTGAAACTGGTATAAATACTATATATAATAGTAATATATCAAGCTATAATGTTATATAATAGCACATTTATGTAATTTATATACATAACTAATTAAAAAAATGGTTTTTTCCCCGACTGTCTTTTTTAGTCTTTTTTCCCATTTCATATTGTGGTTTGATCATTGATTGTTATTTTACGAGTTTATGTGAAATCTTGTATATATATATGATTATAGTTACTCGTGATATACACTTACTGACTATATATGAAGATGTACAGTGTGATTAATAACGTCTAAGAACTGGTTAACTCCCTTTCTAAATACCATTGTTAATTTTCCGGTTTCAAGTACGTTGGGCTCTTTTTCGTTGTTTACAAGACGAGTGCTAAGAAAGGTTTCTGTTTGCAGATGGCTCCGAACGTGACAGGTGGCACAGGCCTCCTCCTAGCAGGAGCTGAAGTAGTGAGTTCGGAGAGCTCGCCTCCAGTCCGCCCTTTGCCCACTGTCAAGGCCGCCTCCAAGGTCAGCTCCGAAGACCGCCCCCTCTACACGTGGCACGTCGTCTGGAGGAATGTCATCGCTTTCATCTACCTCCACTTAGCCAGCCTCTATGGGATCTATCTCATCCTTACTCTTCAAATCAAGTTGTACACCTTTCTTTGGAGTATGCAAAGTTCAAAATATATATGATTAATATTAGTTGAATTCAATTCTATATAATTTACATGCTACTGTATAATATAAGAAGAATAATATTCACTATACTACAGGATGGCTCAAAAAAAAAAAAAAAAACAAAACAAAATACCCCAGGCCTTGATAAGCCCCATTTGATGAACTATTAGCGATAACTAGTTGATAGTGTTATAAACATAAGAGCCTTTTGATTTTTTTTTCTGAATCACATGTTTTAGATGACCTCTATTAAGCTCTGTGCTTTTCTAGGAATACAGTAGTAAGTCCATGCATTCCTTTCTAGCCGAAAAAAAGAAACTCTTTCCAGCTTCAAATTCCAGGAGATTCTTCCTATATTCTTTAGTAAACCATTGATCTCGGGCTGCTGGGTCTGAAGTTTTGATAGTTGTAAATTTTCAATATCAATATTCGTATTGATAGTAGCAAAAACAAGAATGAAAAAGTAACACTGGTCACTTACTATAAAAGGCCACCTGTGAGTAGCCTGCCTATTAAAAATTATAACAAAAGGTGACCATTAAAGGGAATAAATCTAGTGTACGAGTATGCATGTATTAATGGGGACTGTGAAACCAAAAAACACTCGTACATTGGTATGACTACCACTTCCCTATCAAGAAGGCTCACCATGCACTTAATAGGCGGAGCACCCAAAAAACATACGCAAGACAAGCATAATGTTAAATTAACCCGAGAGATGCTGGTTACCAGTACTAAAATAATGAAAAAAGAAAGTAACTACCATAAACTGAGAATTTTAGAGGCTATATTAATCCAAAAACTGAAGCCACTACTGAATATTCAGGTCGAAAACAGTAGCCGTATTTTCAAGCTGTTTAATTCACATCAAGGGCATCCAGAAACTCTTGCAGGTAGTGACTCAGGCCGAGAGGCCACTCACCCCAAAGGATTAACGCCCACCTTTTCTTAAACTTAATGGAAAATAACCCCTTCTATCTTCTCGGTGTATATATAATAAACCAGAGTTTTCACCTGCGATGTTATTCACGTCCGGATGATGAATGTTGATCATTCGAAACATGTCGACTATAGGAGATGTACTATATTGTGTGAACGAAATAACGAGAGTGTTATTTAGAAAAATTGAGAAACTAGTTAAGAAACAGGTATCAGTTAAATTTGGTTTCATTCTCAATAATGAATATATATACATATATATATATTGATAAAAGTATAGACTGTGAAATAGAAACAAAATAAAGTTTATACTGTCCTGGGTCAGGTTGAAATTTGAACTTGAAGAACTAACCGAGTCCGGATAAACTTTAATTTGTATATATAAATATAAAATAAAGTTTTTTTTTTAAACAAAATCCAATTGTGAAACTACATCTGCTTCTGACCATAGGCCTCTCCTAGCTCCATCCACTTTCTCCTTTCTTGAAAGACTCTGAACCACGTTGGTGATGTTCAAGTAATAAATAGCCGTGTTTATGAAATGTGTTTACTTAATATTTCTCACATTTATTGTCATTATACATAGAAGGTACTAATTGTGATTGATTTGGTTAGCGCTGCATGTGTTTCCGTGCAGACTGCAGTGATGGTTTGTGTTGCGGTTTCAGGCCTCCTGGTGGCGCTGTTCGCCGGCTTTGGCATCACAGCAGGCGCTCACCGCCTCTGGGCTCACAAGGCATACAAAGCTCGCTGGCCCTTGCGCCTGGCCCTCTCCCTACTCCAGGCTGCCGCTTTCCAGAACCACATCTATGAATGGGTCCGTGACCACAGAGTACACCACAAGTTTTGCGACACCGACGCCGACCCTCATAACTCCAAGAGGGGTTTCTTCTTTTCTCATATTGGCTGGCTAATGGTGCGTAAGCATCGTGATGTAATGAATAAAGGAAAAACAGTCGATATGTCTGATTTGGAACAGGACTGGGTCGTTATGTTTCAGAAAAAGTGAGTAACTCTTGCTATATCAATGTTTATTATTTGAAAGTGGAACTATCATAACAAAGTCAATTAACTTCTTACACTTTATGGTTCAGAAAGTTTTGAATTCTGTTTCAAAATGCCTAGGGTTACCAAATGATGATAAAAGCGATGTATTTAGCAATGTTGAGTTTTCGAAAGTGTTCTCTGTGTCTAGATTCTACGCAGTGCTGATGCCGCTTTGCTGCTTTGTCATTCCCGTCTGGGTTCCCACGTACTTTTGGGGCGAGGGTGCCTGGTTGTCCTGGTACACTGCTGGTGTGATGCGCTACACTTTATCCCTCAACGGCACTTGGCTGGTCAACAGTGCTGCTCATATGTGGGGCACCAGACCCTATGACAGGTACTCCAATCATCTGCTACCTAGCTATAAAAGAATAAGGTACATATTAACGCATACTGGTTTGAGATTTCCCCAAACAGAAGATGTTCGTGGTTGCCATAAGGGATCAAGGCGACCTGATTACCCGTACCTCCGATCAACCTGAGGACCTGTATTCTAGAAATCACCTCCCAGACAGAGTCATATATAATGGTAAAGTTCAAACATGGGTTTCTTCAGGATTTTTTATAAACACCACATAAAGAAAAAGAAAACCACAAATCATAAATAGTGTTATTGTTTTTAATAGAAAACATATATTGTTTAAACGTAATTACTTTTTCTTAATTATTAAAGTCAAAAAACAAAAAAAAGTTAAACATTTAAGTAATATTACAAAAAATAATTCTACGAGGATACCTCTAAAAGAGCATTCAAGGAACAAACAGACAACAAAAACACAGTAAGCAAGAAAATCATAAACAATACAAATAAGCAAAATATAAACAAATTAAGAGGAAAAACTACAAAACTACTACCTCATATTTTAGGAAAACAATACCACTGTCTCTGTTTTGTGGTTTTCTTTTTCTTTATGTGGTGTTTATGGTTTGGTTTATTGTGTATTTGTTTTCTGTAAATGTGTTTGTTTTCACTATTTACGTCGTCAATAAATTTGTTTTTGGTCTTGAAAAAGCCAAACAATTTTTGGTAAAACGTCGGCGTGTAAAAAGGAGTGTTATTTCTTTAGACCAAATATCCTGAAGAAACCCATAATTGAAGTTTAATGATCAGTGATCAAGAAGCTATATCAATATAATGGTAAAACTTGAGATTATTTAGCCGTCAATGGTTACTCTAAAGGTAAGTGTTTGAGAAGATAACTGTTTCTCACACAGTAACGCTCAACCACAATTTTATATATCTTCGTTAACGATTCACTATAATCACGAGGAAAATACCATAAAAGAAGTCCTGGAAGAATGTATTGTACCAATCCCGTGACCTATAGTACTCAATGTGTATCTGGGCAGTATATCTGAACGAAAAACTCTTTGAGATAATGTCTCAGTCAACCGCAAGCATTGAATTTTTAGATAGTGTTTTTTCAATCGAACAATAACACAATAATCGGGTGAAAATAGATCTGTGTTGAAACCATTTGGGATAATCAAAGATAATATCTCCATTACTCAACATTTATAGAATGCAAATGGGGAAGTTTAATATTTCGTCATCCATAAATATTCCTGTGCACCAATACATGGTTTACATTCTAATCGAATTATAGTTTAGCAACAAGATATTTTTTCAAGATATATCAGGCTTTCCTTAGCAAGAGAGCATTACTTTCTAAGCGAGTTCTGCTATCTCATTACAAACACTTCCCAATGATTGTATCACTTATTTTTGTTAGCAGAATAATACTGTGCACAATACTAATATTATAAAAAAAAATAAAGCATCTTGTGAATAGTTGCAGTTGTCAAATTTCTCCCCGACAATGTTAAAATAAGATTGTACTTTCCATGAGAAGAGTTTGTTTAGATCTTTATAATACTACAATCTAATAATTTAATGAATTAATTCCAGTTCAAATAGTGAATGTTGCTTTGTTTAAGTTTAAGTATAAACATCTATCAGCACATAAAAACTAAGTTTCCATAACTTTGTATCTTCTTCAGAGCACAGCTAGAACAAGATTTTCTATCTTCCACTGGAATGATTGTTTCTCAATTTGGTAGCATTAACAGAGTTTTTTTTTCTTTTTAAACTTTATTTTACATAGTCACAACAACGTAAATGTAACATTACCTGTGACAATGATGAAAAAAATATATACGCTTTCACATAGAGGCAGGAGGGAATAAATAATCCAGCGATTATACTTCTTGGCGTGAAAAAAAGTTATAAAAATTATATTAAATTTATAAGTCACTAGAATAGTTCACACTAATAAGTCTCTTGGCCACTTTCTCTTCAGCCACATTTTTAGTCCTAGATGTTTAGGACTAAAGTGTTATTATTACTAAAAAGATTTTTGTGGAAGGCTTTGTAGAATGATATTGCTACTTGATGCACTATCACAGGAGTTGATTATCATGCATTCAGTTTGGTGACTGCTTCTTCAGTTGCATATCATCTTCATTTGTTATGCATATAGTTTAAAGACTCATTTTTCTATAGAAATACACATCAATAACACTCGTAATACATCTAGTTTTATAGCCTTCCTAAAGTTGCACATTACTCTTATTTAGCATGCATCAAATTTTAAGGCTACCTCAATAGTTTTATATCATTTTTTTGCATCATTTATGTTTTACTTGACTGTTAAAGTCTAATTTAATTAATTACAAGTGAAATATTGTACAAGATGTGTCAAGAAGGTAGTGAGATAAGTTGAACAACTCTGTTCAAACACCAGTGTACTATATTTATATATTTATTATACTTCTAAGCAATGACTGGTTTTCTTCATTGCATTAACTGGTTTTGACGCTACTACTGGCGTTTCATGCATGAAGAGAAGGTAGCCAAACACCTCTACTTCTACGTGTAAGGACATACTTTGTCAAATCATTTCCCCAACGCTGGTATGAGCTTAGAAGTTTAGCGCATACACACTCTGTGTATAACTGGGATGTGTGTGTTATCAACCCAGTGCTATAGAAATGTGCACTCCAGTAATTCTTGCTTCCTCTAAGAAAGAGATTTTCTGAAATAGAAAGTCAAGTTTCTTCACCTCACAACAAACTCTTTCCGTCATGTATAAGACATATATGTATAAAACAAATAACTCATGTTTTTACTTTTACTTCAGATCAAAGTGCAGATATTCTAATATAACTAAAGTGATTATTTTTAAAACAGCTTAAAGTGAAAGAAATGATTTTTGAGACAATGTTCAAATTATTTTCATTTCTCACAATAACCAAATATGAAGACATTAACTACGAATTAAATCACATCATCTTTATATCATCGATATATAAATTCTGTACTTGATAAAAACTTGTATACGATAAAATTGATATAGCATCGAAAAATCATAACCCAAAGCTCTCATGAAAATGTTGCATATATATTTTGTTTATTTTATTTTTTTTTCTATTTTACGGTAAACAAACTTTTATTGGAAAAATATTAAGTTTTGAAACTTAATTTAATCACAGAACTTTTTTAACTTCTTTATAATTCTTTTGTAAAATAGTTGCCAAGAAGGTAGTCAGATAAGTTGTACAGTATTGTCCAATATTGCACCTGTAGTATCAATACTGTGTTTCCACTGTTCTTTAAGCCTTTGTTGTTTAGTAGCACTGTAGTCCGAAAACGTAACAAGTTAGCAGATAAGTCAGATGAGTCAGCTAGAATCCACCATATGGTATTTGCGTGTTTCTTATTTATTGACATTGTGCTCACAGAACTATCAGCCCAAGGGAAAACATTGGAGTGGCTATCCTTGCTTTCGGAGAGGGTTGGCACAACTACCACCACGCCTTTCCCTGGGACTACAAGACCTCTGAGTTCGGTGACTACACCTTCAACTTCACGACGGCCTTCATCGACTTGATGGCAAAGCTAGGTCTTGCTTACGAGCTCAAGTCTGCACCGCTAACCATGGTAACCACTCAGCTGAAATAACCTGAAGTAATGAACCTCATTGCAGGCCAGTCAAGGAATTGTCCGTGAAAATTACACTACCATATAGATAGTAGATCATACTTCGACAAGTATAGTATTCATCACATTATAATATAAATCCACCCTACATCTTCAAATAGGACTCACTATTTGAAGATGTACTACGTGTAAAACTGGTCGGACTCTATAATAACGACTCAAGAGTTAAAACTGATTTATAAATTCATAAGATCTTTACTACCCTCTGTAATACTAACAGTATGCTTGTATATATAGTATTACAGCAGACTTGAATGCATATATATACTTGAAATAAACTGTGACACATAGAAGAAAACGTAAGAAAGGACTCACTTTTCAATATTTCGACCGCCACAACTGTTCAGTTTTGAAGATGTATTTCAATCATTCTGGCATTTCCTCATGAGGTACAAGTTGGACAGTCAACAACACCTATGTTATGGAGATGTTCACCGAGAAAATCGTGACCAGTAGTAAATTCGGCAGAAACTACATAGACACTTATATGTAGAGTGTGAGGAATTGGATGTTTTGTTATTACACTATATTCCGAAGGCCTAAATAATTACTTCTTTCGTGTTGTCTACGTTGCCAGCTGATCAGCCCTTTCATTGCTCATTGCGGTCTGTACTGTGTACTATATACTGTGCACTGTATTCTGTGTACTATGTACTGTCCACTGTGCCTGGGAATCCACTGAAGTACAATAATCCCACCAGCTGTAATGAAGCTATTAGAGCTCGGCATTCTGCAACGTCACACAAATAACTTTCATTTGGTGGGGGGGGGGGGGGGGGGATGTAGGCCCAAACAAACCACTTGAGAATCTACAAACATTACCACCTGTACAATAGTAGTAGTAGGCAACCCTTTAGGTAACAATGACTGTCCCACAAGGAAACACACATAGGCCGAAAATTATTGATTATACATTGGTAGTGCAAAATGTTGCTAAACTCAAGTGTATTTAGAGTAGAGATCTTTAACGACTACCTGATATCGTACGGGCTCGGGACCGACGGCTTAATGCCTCTCCAACAGACGACGTACTCAGATTTATTCACCTCCTACTTGGATAAATTGAGGGCCAGGTGGTGTCAAACCCTAGACCCACCAGTTCAGAGGCGAGTACGTTAACCACTGAGATAACCTGGGCCCTATTAACACTTCTTTTGGTACGTTTGACGTCAGTATATATAACATATACTTACAATATATATATGATCAAACCACAATAAAAAATGGGAAAACAATACTAAGATATTTCAACCGTAACAAGCGGTCTTCGTCAGAGTGAAAAACCCAAATGTTTTGGGTTTTTGATCAAACTGACTGAGTTGGGTTTTTGACTCTGACGATGACCGCTTGTTACGGTTGAAAGATCTTAGTCTTGTTTTCTCATTTCTTATTGTGGCTTGACCATTTATTGTTATTTCACGTGTTTATGTCAAATCTTTTCAACAATATATATATATAACTTAGATTGTCAATTGTCAATTGTCAATTGCTAATTGTCAATTAGCATTCTTTCTGCAGTTTCCGATTATATCTACCTCTAAAACCCTAGGAGGGGATGAACAAACACACAGCCACTACATTTTCGATAACGCCATGAAAAGGCATTAGGCATTTTTAATTTTTGTTTTACCATTGCAATGACTTCTTTTATTTTTGAGTCACATATGTTAATTATGGAAGTTGTGTATAAATACAAAGTATCACTCTCAAGCAATCTGGTCGACTCTTCACTTCTTAACCTTTGTCCACTATTCACTTGTCTAAAAGATTGATTTCAAAATAATTGAAAATCGTGACTCTTTGTGTTTCTTTGGAGATTTTGAGTTTAATTTTTTTTAAATAATACCTTTCATTTTAATAGTAAGAATGTCAGCATTGAGACTAAGATCTTTTGACGAAATAACGCTCCTGGCCAGTCATGCGATTTACGGTGTTTGACGACTGACATGCAGTACTCATAGTCCAAGTTATAGTAGCACAGTAATGAAGCAGTAGAAGACCTCTGGTCTGAAACTGCTAGTGCGCAGATATATTTGTTGGTCGTTGGTCGTTGATGATTATTACGTGTTTATTGTAAATTTTAGTTTTACATACATATAAGTATTGAATAATATGTTGTCAAAATTTAATTAATATAAAATTTAATCAATTATTAGTCTATTTTAATTTAAAGCAATGCTTTAGGTAAAGAAGAGGTCAGCGAGAACAGGGGATGGAAGCAGGAAAGAAGTGGAACATTCCCACGAAGGAGAACTGTGGGGATGGGGCGACAAGGACATGTCCAAGGAGGAGGCAACAATGGCGAATATCAAGTACAGGACGAACAACATTGCGTCGACCATCAGTGTTCATCCCATGATGTGACGACAGTCAGACAAAACATCGAGCCTGTATTCCTTTTAGCTTTATGCCGTAGCATTCGGGGTAGTAACCACAAAGTGCATGCAGTCAAAAACAAGCTTCTTCAAAAACAACAAAGACGCTTTAGATTTTATTTAATTCTATTTATAATTTCTGGCATATTTGAAAGTTAAAATTAACAGACTTTTGCTCAGAAATATATTTCAAGATATCAAATTATTCTCTAGATAATTTATAATCAAATATAGTAATAGTAGAATATGATAGCCTTTTCAGAATTGCTCCAGGGTTAGTCATCAAATTAAAACATGTTTTCATAAAATTTTCTTCACTGTATTTTTTGTCTTTCAAATCATGAAACTGGAAGTCAAAAAAATTATAATACAACGAAAAATATGTTTTTTTTTTCGGCTGGCAAACCCTGGGATCAGAGGAAAACTGGACCATGTACTAAGATTTTGCATGTAAAATCATGAAATCGTTCAACAGAATCTTCAGTTTTGCATAAATTTAAAATGTCACTTAACTGTTTATCATACACTGTATACGAATGGATCCTAAACGTATCCAATCCCAAGGCATATTCTTCAAGATTTCTTTCTAGGCCTCTTATCAACTATGACTATTTGACATTTGTTTCCCAGCTCAAAAATTTTATTTGGCACTAAGATTTAGTAAATATTAATTAAAAAATATGGCTGCAAATATAAATAAAATGCGTATAGATGGCAGATAAAAAGTAGATAAACCAAAATTACGTTTTATTATTTGGAGAGTAAATGTAGAAAAAAAGCACCTTGATAATTTTATAATTTTAATATGTATTCAAAATAATGGTTAGGAAAAGAGGATTTTGGCAAGAAGAGAAGAGAAAAGCTAAAAAAAAAGTGGCACTCTTGGAGGAAGGTGAACTGTGGAAATGGGGGAAGAAAAATATATATACAAAGTCATATTTTGATATTTATCGAAAATAAAATATTTTACTTCAACATTTGGAGAGGACAGTATATTGGATAGGAGTGGGTGAGATCATTGCTCATAGGTCACTAACAGGCCCTTTGGGCGAGCCCTTTATAATGGGAGCAAGGAGGGAGGGATCATTTACTAAGGCACCGATGAGCCCTTTGTCAGCCGTTCCGTTGTGTTTTGATTAAACCTCAATTAAATGTTATTGTATTCAGTAATACAATGGAAAGTCACTAGCGACAGATTAAACATTGCAGTTTAATCAGCTTTTAAGTTTACTGTTTAACCTTTGACAATCATTTGGCAGAAGCAGCTGTCTGTTTTAATTTCTCCAAAGATGTCTTTGATATGATACTTGAAGGTACTAACTCTTTGAGACCTGATCTGGTTGAACAATAAATATACCATAATCCTTCTGTATATAGCAAATGCAGTGTCATGTCAAACTATACTATACCAGCCTAAGATACAATGTAATAAAATATTTTTCAGACAATCATTTTCTTTTTGATTTTTTGAAAATATTGCAATATTTATTGTAAATATGATAAAATATATGCAAAACAAAACTTGTTTTGTAAGTAAAATATTACAATATTAAAATATTGTAAACAAAACGTTACTGTTGTTTCTAAACGTTGTTTCTAACCCTCATATTATGGTTTAGTGGCCATTCAACTAAAGCATATATATATTGTTTTAATAAGGACCTCGAGATAAGCTCTGATAAAAAAAAGCAATTTATCCTACTCTTAACCTTCATCCAACGAATGAATTTATTATAAAAAAAACAACGACATATAATCATAAACATGAGTATCATTATTATTTTTGAAATAAACAAAACCTAAGCTACATCAAGCCTCTAGTTTTCTATATAAATTTTAATAATCTTGACCGTTATACTTAATGATTCATTATATTAATACTTCCTTGGATTTCCATCTGCAGATATCAACAAATTTAAACTTTTATACGCCATAAAAGTTAAAAAGCTTGTAATAATTTATTATTTATAGCAAATGCAGTTTCGATTATATTAGAAATATAAAAAAAATATTAGAATAAAATCAAAAATTTAAAAAAATATATGGTTTCAAGGCCTTAGTTCCTATTGGAGTAAACACCTTTCTAATAAAAGTTCCACAATTTTCCCCTAATTTTTATTTCTTGAATTTGCATAAGAAAAAGCCCAATATCTTAAAAAATGTAAATAGATTATTTTGAGAGGAGTTTCGATAAAATTTACGGTCACTTCCGTTTTATTCACATCGATTAAACCGAAATGAAATGAGATATAACTTAAAGATATAAATAAAAAAAGTATAGAATTCCTCATTCACCAGTCAGAGTACATTATGACAAGTATACATAAAATAAAATTCCTGTATACCCCTGTAATTGTGTGTTGCTCGTGTACAAAAAAAATTTTTTTTCTAAAATTAAATACTTTAATTTGAAGAACTCTATATTGCAAAGTTTAAAGAAGAAAAAGTTTGTTTCTGTTTAAAATAATATGATTAACAATATATTTTAATCATTCTCAAGTTACAACCTTGAAAAATGTGCTTAAAATTTAAATATACTCTTACTTATTTATTACAAATGTATTACTCGTATTAATGAATAAAACTAGTTAATCTCTAATTCATTTAATATTAAGTAAAAACGCTATTCATATATGTTTACAATAATAGTATATTTAAATTTTCAGTAACTTGTTTAAGGTAGTAGCTTGATTATAGATTCATGTATGGCTGAAATACATGGATATTAAAGTACCACAGATGTACGTGTTATTTTCATCAAGAGTTCAGTTAGAAGCAAGTTCTTTCTCTTTAACCATTATCCTGTTAAATTCCACAAAAAACTCTTCTACAACATTAATACATCTTTTAAGTATCATAGCAGGAAAGTAACCACAATTAAAAGATTACGATAATAAATTAGATTCAGTTTCATGTTTTAATATGTAAATTTCAGTTTCATTTAGATAAGCACCTAATTTTCTGTTTTATAAATAGTTCGTCATATGAATAAATGTCTACTCCCAAATAAACATTTTAATAAATTTGAATACATTATGAAGTTTATGTCACATGAGTACTGCAAATTTGGATTTTCATACATTAAACTCTTTTTACACAACTTCTTTCATTAAGGTTTAAATACTAACAATATTAAAAATTTTTATTATAAATAGGCAAGTTAATCTAAGAAATATACAGAATCTTATTTTTTTATTTTCAAATCATTTAGTCTATTATAAACACATAACTTTGATGATAAAAAGTATTTAAAATTAAATTAACTGATTTTTATTTTAAAGAATTATTTATCTAAAACTAATTAAGTCACTTTAATTAAAGCATTAAACAGTTTTTTTATGACTGTTTGAAGAATTGTAACAATAGTTAGCTTTGATGTCCATGAACTTTGCCATTTTTATAGTTTTCTTGCTAAACTTCTTCTAGACTCTCCAATAAATATGAGTTATGATCTTATTTATAACTTATTAAAATATAATACGCTAATATTCGCTAATGCAGCTACACAGTTATAGGCATTAATCAACTTATTGCCACAAATGAAGCCATGTTTAATTAACTTTCAAAGAACATTTAAATTATTGCTTCAGAATTGTTTGAAGATAAATTATTACTAAAGGATAAAAAAAGATAATTTATTATACTAGGAATGCTCAAAGTTAAATGTAAGTGAAAGAATCAACAAAGCTAAATTATTATTCAAAGTATGTTTAAAGTTAAATTATTATTTACTCTATTTTCTGTCTTTTTAAGTTCAGTTTATAGAATAAATGACTACTGATATTTTAATTAATGCCTGGGACATTTTGTTTTATGAAAAAGGTATTTTCCACTTATCAGAAATTTATCTAGTTACAAATGGTTATTAGAAATACTTACAAGAATATGTAAATACATGATACTTCACTTATATGGTAAAAGGCATTCCTAAAATCTTGAAAAATGATTATATTTTTATTAAACTTGAAAAAACAACAAACAAAACAATGATACAAGTATTTTTAACGACTGCACAATATGTCTCCTCTTCAGCAAAATGGCCAATAATTTTCATTTAAGAAGCAAGTAATTTATCATTCCCATACAAGACTGCGTCACTAGTTAGTAATTCTAATATATATTTTTAAATTATAAATACTGAAATAATAAATGTGTAATTTTTAATTGTTTTTAAATGCCCCATTTAATGGATTCAATCAAGTCAATAAAATTTGGCATTTTTGTTATAGACATATGACAAACTAATCTCTTATATGTTATAGGTTATCTTGTTCCTATGTTATCTAGTTACATATTAATGTTATGTTTTAATTTGAGTTATGCTAAATTTGTAAAACTAAGTTGTTTTACAGGGATGTTTATAAAAAGTAAGTAAATACAGAACTAATTACATCAATAATTGTAATTATATCACAATCACGATATATATATATATATATATATATATATATATATATATATATAAAATATAATTGACAGTTAAATGAATGAATCATGTACGAGTATACATATTTTCATTAATTCCACATAAAGGAATGAAGTTTCTTTAAAAATCAAGATTACTGCTGTTTGAATATTGCATGGTGTTTAAAGAAAAATACATATCTTATGTTTTAAGGACACTCCAGCACTCATTGCAAAAAAAATTAAGAAAGTCTGTGATACATTACTTTGAAAATAATAAAACCCTTAACAATTTGTGTAAATTAAAAATGAAACAATGGATGTGTGTATACTAATATAATGAAAATTTATCAACTTTATATTATTAAAATTGAATATTTACGTCTATTAGTGTTCAAGCTACATATAAGTATCAAAAATGAATTTCGTTGATATATAAAGCAAATATTACATACTTGAATATTTGTAATACTCTGTTCATTTGTTTAAAAAAATAAATAACGATATAAATTGCTGTAAAAAATTGTTTAATGCAATGGGGAAAAATATGTATTTTATTGTAAAATTTAATGTTTTATAATTGAATGTACTGTAATAATGAGATCTCAATACTAATTACAAAATTATTATCTTTGTTTTCTTAAAATTGAATCTGTTACTAATATCACTTGTTGTAATTGGTTATTTCAGTTTATTGAAAATATTTAATGTTCAGCATATTAGTAAAAGATAACTGTGTTATTTACTGTTTTCAATTTTCAGATTCAAATATTTTCCAGTTTTTTGTTCGTTTCCAAACGAAAAGAGTATATATTTTTTTTAAGTTGTATATGATGCTGTGTTGACAAAGAATTCAAGAAAATGTTAATGTGAATTATGTATATACTTGTACTTTATGTTAAAATGTTTTTATTATTATTTCAACATGTATATGTAATATTTATTAAAATAAAAAAAAATAATAATTGTTGCTTACTTTACAACCTTAACGTTGGTTTTAATATGGAACATAACATAAATTATAAATTAGTAATGACTGTGCAGTTCAAATGAAATGTTATCAGCAATAATTAAAAATGGCATTTACCTTCAAAAATGTTGTCTGCAAGTGATGTATCATCAAAAATAAATAGTTCAAATGATATCAGCAAATTATCCAGTCATGGATCTTTTGTTGTATATTTGCGATAAAATCACCAATAAGTAAATAAAAGTTTCAAATGTCCTTGAATTTTACAACTGACAAACGCAGTGCGTCGCGTATCACTAACTCGAGCACACTAACAGTGAGTCGAATAAAAAATAGACTAATTAGAATATGTATGATTACTATAATACCCCAAAAATAGTATCAATAGAAAAGATATATAATGAATGCAAATAATTAACATTTAAAATTAATTAAAATTAAAAAATGTATAAGAAATAAAAAAATGTGTTATAATAATAATATGAAATTTCTATTATTATTGTTAATGACACAGAGGTTACCAAGAGTAACTTAAGAAGAATACTGGTAAACTTTTTTCTTTAATAGACCAGTTTCAGATCTTCTTCCATCTTTTAGAGAATACTGACATTTAAAAGTATCCATCTGAGAAAAATTAATGAACCAAAAACTGAATGAAAACTGTTGAGTAAAGAAGAAAACTTACGAAGTAAGCTGTAACAGTTTTCATTCATTATTACAGCTTTTTTTCAAGAAATGATCAATGTTATTATGTTAATATTGTTAGATTTTGAAGGAACTGCAGAAGCAAACAAAAAACTACTATAAACTAACATCATATGTGAAAATTTGATTAAAATCTATAAATTGATAACAAAAAACTTACTTTCTTTTATATTGTATTCATATGTAGAATAACACAAAAGAGTATTTTTATATTACCATTTATTTATAATTGATTATTATCATTTAAGTTATAAACCATAGAAATAAATTCTTTGTGTAGAACTTGCTTCTCTCATTTGGACGAAGAAAATAATAATACACATAAGTTAGCTAATTCTTTATTTGTACACATGTACAAATAAAGAATTAGCAATTGTACAATCCTTATTTTTTTTATCGATTACATCCCTACATTGCCAGCAACATATTTCGTTGCTATTTTTTTTTCTTCTTCTTAAAACAGTACACCTTTACTTAAACATAATATTTTAACCTTAAACTCCAAATTAGAACAAAAAGGTAGACTACTTTTACCTGACTTACAAGTGGACAATACTGGTTTTCTTAAAATAATACAACATTAAAACATCTACAATATCGAAACAAATACAATTTCTTTCTTTTCAAATGATGAACATTATAGTTCTGTTTGAAATATTACATCATGACATTAAAGCACATGGGAACAGGCATTCATTTTAATTTCCATATTCATTTATTTCCCTTAATTATTTACATTTATTTTTTTTTTAAATAACATAGTGAATCTAAACTATTCATCATTTCACTCTTCAGTTTTGTTCCTTGTACTGAATTTTGTCTTCAGAGGTACTTTGTACAAATGAAGTTTGTTTTTATTCAGAATTATCCTTTTTTAGACTTTACAACGTAACTTAAATCTATATACATTAGTATCCTACCTAACTCATTTGAATACTTAATTACCAAACTTTGTTGAATTGATATGAGTTTGGTGATAATAATGTAACAGTTTGGATGTTAGCGTTAATTGATAAAACTCGCCAGTTCTTTATTATAATATACGTTGGCCTTGAATGTGCCTTGTGATGGAAATAAAGTTTTTAACTTCCACCAAACAACATCTCATTCAGATATATTTATTTCTCTTTAATTTCCACTCAGCCACTCAGTTAATTTTATTGGATCTCAGCCACTGAATTCGCATTTCCTTGATAAATATTTGAGTGTCTCTGTTTTTCTTAATGGTTTGAGTAAAATAACCATTTGATTTCTAATAGTAAATTGTTAACATAAAGTTTTCTCTCTGTCTCCCTAAAACAAGACCTCTCTAACCACCTTTATAGAGACTTAATGACATTCTGGCTGTACAAATGGCTAAAGTTTGGCTCATTTTTAATTTGATACTCATTTAAAACCATGTGTTTACATTACAGCAAGTGGAGCCACCAACAGATCAACTTCGGTGATCTAACGACAGCTGGGTAATTTTAACAATACAATAATCATTGCGTGATTATAAAATATTCATGGAGTTAACGAAAGGTCTGATTGTACATATAAATAACCTGGTATACATACGTACACCTAGATTTATACTATGTGTACATGGTTATGAATCCAAACAGATTTATTATAAGATAAATCTTTTTCAAAAACATAGTAATACTTAAAAAATTCCAACATGCTCTTTTGATAAGCCAGCTATTTTGAAAGTATGATATTAATTTATGAAATCTTCTTTTTTATCCTTCAATTTGAAATAAACTAAATTTATCATTTGTTATCAGTCAGTTCATTGTTATCATATTCATTAACTTTACCTCCTTATCAATTTTCATTTCTAAATTATTGACTTTCTTCTTTGTCAAAGGTAAAAGAGGGTCCGACATTAGTAATTGTTTTCTTTTTTTTATGTGACTGTTATACTGTAAGGTTATGATCTTAATTTTCACTTTTATAATCCTTATTAAGTGGCATTAATTAATTAGGACCACTGAACACATGTCTTAAATATTTACCTGCACTTTCTCCAAAGTTGCAAATACTGTATCAAACTTAATATATCTAGTAATAAAGCTTCTCAACTACTGATCTTTAAAGTTCAAAGAAGGGTTTCTTGAGGATTTTTGTTCTAAAGAAATAACGCTTTGACGTATTGACAAAAATTGTTTTGCATTTTCAAGGCTAAAAATAATTTATTGACGATACAAGTAGTAAAAACAAATACATCCACGGAATATCAACCAATAAAAAACAAATTTTACTTTATGTGGTTTTATGGTTTGGTTTATTAAGTATATTTTTTGTTTTCTCTTGGTTGATATTAGGTGTATGTATTTTGTTTTTACTACTTATGTCGTTTTTAGCTTAAAAAATACCAAACAATTTTTGGTGAAATGTCGGTGTATTAACGGAAATTCTCAAGAAACCCATCTTTGAACTTTAGTATTTACATAATGCGTTGATTTTTTCTAACCAAACAGAACTCTTCTTCCTCTTCTGATAATGATGAGGTCAAAATATTGAAGAGAGTTGTATTATTTTCTTGTAATCGTTTGATATGTTGTCCTAACGGGCTGTTTCAAGTTTTAAACTTAATATATATTGATTTGTTGTTATAAATATATTGTTTAACCTTACCTTGTACTTTTATTCATTACAGCTATATAGCGTTTATATATGTCATCTATGGAAATGATAATTCTATTCAAATCTCCTGTATATTTGTTGGAAATACATTAGATAACTTGTGGCTCAGAGTAAAGGCCGAAAGAAAGCAATGGATAACAACTTTCTTAGTTATCGGCCAACTTATCTTCATCCAATTGATTATGGCAGAACCATTATGCTTATCCAAGATAGAGAAATTGCTTGCATCATTCATTCTTAATTTTGAATATGTATTCAAAATTTAGTGGTTAATACGACTCTCTAATAATTGCTTCCTTGAATTTTTGAACATCCAAACATATGCGTCTTTAAATTGGTGTTAGTTTTTCACACCAATCAAACTCACTCTTTCTGTAGGTGCTATTAATACGGAATTACATAAAATTAACCTTGAATAGCGTACCATAAATACCGAACTTAAGTTCTGGGCTTGTAGCTTTAAATCAGTCACTATTGTCTGATCAATTTTAACCTATAAACTCACCTTGTTTTCTCATGACAAAAACATAGACACTGTTTCCCAAGAAAATATTGTTTTGTGAGTCCTGGACTGCTAGAAGCGCCGAGGGTGGACTGGGGTGTCGCAGGTGATCTGCGGGTCAAAATCTTTTGTGCAAGTTCATTATAATTATGATGCTGTGAATAACGTCATGAAAGGAACCATGAGTGATGGGACACTCATTGTAAAAGAAGTCCTTATGTGGAACGTAAAACATAACAGTCAATAAATAAGAACTGCATGTACATAGCATTCAGCGTCAAGAATAATAATGCATAAATCTGCACAACACTATTAACCTTCTACTCTTCCCTTCTTTATAAAAATCTATAAAAATTTATTTATGAACTTAATTATTCAATTATTTAAAATAAAAATACAATCTATATGTTTATCCCCAAAAACTTTCCTATTACCTCAAAGATAAGATAATTACGATATAGAAAATTTAAAAACATTAGAGTTTGTGCATGTCAGTGTGAAATATCACTTCTAGAGTAAAATTTTCTAGAAGTTGGCAGTCCTGTGGAGGCAGGAGAAGGGAGGCGACGTTATTGTCTTCTTACTGATATGATAGTTTTTTTTATCCCTTTCCTTGTTCGTCTGTTATTTCAATTCATTTTTGCGACATTTATAAACCATTCTCTGGTTATCTGTAGAGTCAATTCCAGACGTAGTTTTGTGTGAAAACACATATTGGTCTGGTCTGACATGAACACTGAAAGGTGAATACCAGACATTTAACTTTAGCATTATTAAAGCGAACGACAAATATTTAGATCATACAAGAAAGAACAACATTTTCGTTATAATCAACCTGATAACTGTTTTTCAACCATTACTTTATTGGAGTGCTTAGTCTTCTCCTCTTTACAACCTCATAATGTTTGTACCGAATGTTTGAGATGTTGAAGTGACTGTGTGAAGTCATGTGTTAAAGAGCCAGGTTAGCTCAGTGGTTAACGTACTCGCCTTTAAACTGGTAGGACCAGGGTTCAATACCCACTTGGCCTTCAATTTATTTACGCGGGAGGTGAATAAATCTGAGTTCGTCTTCCCTCGGAGAGGACGTTAAACTGTTGGTCCCCAAGCCTGTACGGTGTCAGGTATTTGTTAAAGATCCCCCCTACTCTAAATACACTTGAGTTAGGCAAAATTTAAGACTTCCAAAGTAGAATCACCGATCAAACAAAAAGACCATAAATGGCCGACGTTTTCAACCCGCTAGGGAATGGGTTTAAACAATAAAAAAAAAAGTCATATGCTAACTTCTAAGTAATGTCTGAGCTGTTATATTTATTAAAATATATAGAATATGTTTGTATATAAAATAATAATAGGCATGGTTAGAGAATTTTCTGGTATTATAAAAGATGGGTTTTGTTCTTCTGTATCTAAGTACCCTAGTTAATCACTGGTTAATTTATAAATAAATTGGTATCGAGTCACTAAAGACGTTCGTCGCCTTGTTCTTCATTTTCACCTTCTTCATTGTCAACATGTTCTTCTTCTTCTTCTTTGACAGTAAAACCTTCTGGACAACAGCAGAAGACTATCTCATTAAAATGCTGACACAGTAAATCTTTGTTGAGAGGGCATTGAGAATGAAGAGGACATAAAAAAGGAAACTTAACTGAAACAATAACAAGCTTCAGTCAGTAAATCTGTGTAAGTATATAAAACAAATTTACAGAAATAACACACGTAAAAGAGACCACAAAAACTAACAATTATATTGGGATTACTTCGTTATCAGGTATAAACATATGAGTTGCTACGAAGATAATCTAGGTTTGAAGTAGTCTCATCGAAGAGGCATTCAATCAGTGCAGCCAACTTACGTAGGGAAAGGATATAAGAATAAATTATAACAAAAACAAATAAATAAATAACAATATTTTAAAAAATTAGAAATATTAAAAAAATATGTTCTATAAATGAAAAATAAATAAGTAGGAAAGACAAAACTGTTTGAAAAGACTTAATAAATAATAATAATAAAGAAAACAAGGTACATTTATATAGTGTAATTGTTCAATCAGTGTTGCTTAGAAAAAGTTGGTATTGAAAACAGTTGACAATCCACGTAACATTATTGTTAATCAAATGTTCTCTAGAAAAAGCTGCATTTGACAAAAGCGGGGGATTTATATTTGTTGTTATACTTTATTGTTGAATCAAGGGTTGCGTAAATAGAGTTTCTATTGAAAAAGGTGCAGTATTCATATACCTGTTATTGGGGAATTGAGTGATGTTCAAAACGAATTTCTATTCAATCAGATGTCTGCAATTTCCTTTCCAATATTCAACGTTTATAAAATGTTTACTATAATATTAGTATTATATATAAATGTTTATTTATATTGTTCTTAATTATTTAATGCTAACTATATTCTTTTTAGAATCACTTTAAGAGCAGATTAATATTTGTATCTCTTTTGCCATATTATATGATAATAAGAGAGATTCTCATTTTTCAAAATTAACGACAAAAAATATGGTTGTTTACTACTTCATTATTACGATTTCTATACAGTTTAATTCACAAATTAATAGTAAATACCATTCCTTCTAAACGTAAGCAAACATGAACAAATAAGGTTCAGTGGTTCTGGAAACTCGTAAATCTGTAAACTCGTAAAATATATTTGCTTTGTGAAATATAACTACCATGCCATACCACTTGCTTTTGTTTATACCATAGTTTATAAATCCAATAAAATAAACGAGAATTTGTGTGTTAAAAAGCTAAAGTCATTGTTTAAATGTATTGGTTTTCAAAATATTCTGAGTATTATAAGCGTTGTTTTTTGTTTCAGAAGATTTTTAAACATTCTGAGGTTGGACCCTTTGCAATAAACCTTGATGGAGATGTAAAAGACAGTCACTTGATGATTGAATGCTTTGAACAACAAGACGCTGACAAGTATATTTTATAGATGATCAAGCGGTGATTTCAGCCCAGACACAAAACGACCACATAATGAGCTGTCTGACATAGAACAAACTGTGGTAGCTTGATTACAGTTGGTTGGATTGTCAAATCCAGTGGATTCCCAGTCACTGTGGTATATTAAGTAATGAAAAACTGATCAACTGTCAAAGAGAGTAAATATTATTAATGATCCTTATTAAGTATATGTACTGCCAATGCAATGTTATTAACCTTATTCTAGCGTATGTGATATTAATGTTACTAACCCTCACTTTTAAGAAACAGCTTGTTTATAAATCGTAAACTTTGTCGCTGTCTTTACATTCTGTTGTATATTTTATGATTGCTTTGTAATTATTCAAGATCATTCTGTTTCAGATTTTAAAACCAATGTTTGCTTTTCTGTTAATACAAAATACAAAAACAACTCCAGGCAATTGACTCCTGAAGAAGTGTTTTTTTTTTCTGACACATTGTACCTCCAACATATGGAAATTAAAAGAAACTTTTATTTTGAATCTACAGACCATTGTTTTTGTTACATTTCTTGGGTGCTTTCTTAAGTACAGTTTTACTCTTTTTTTTATTTTTCTCCAAAAAACAATGGTTTCTTATTTAAATCATATATTTCACTAAATTTCAATAGAAATTGTTTTTACAATGAACTAATTGAAGCATTTACCTTTTTAGATTAAGGCCAGGTGCACTTTCCAAACTAAGTAGCCAAATAAAAATATTCTTGGGAGACTCGTAGAGTAACATCTTTGAAATCAGAGAAGATGTTGCAGAATCTGCAAACTGAATACTCGGTGAAGGGGAGTTTTGGCATGAGCTACGACGGGAGTGGTTATTGACGGACCGGGCTCCCACTCTTCTTCTTTCCTTCTACATCTAATCTGTCTTGTTATTGCATTGTGTTCGAAAAATTTAGTGAAATATATTATTGAAATAAGAAACCGCTGTTTTCTGGAGAAAAATAAACAAAAAATTAGTAAATCAGTAATTACAAAAAGAAACCTCCCAAGAAATGTAAATACTTGGGACAAAAACAACACAAATAATGGTCTGTAGATTCAAGATAAAAGTTTCAATAAATTTCTATATATTAAATGTATGTCACAAATAATTATAAAAACGCCTCCAGGAGTCATTCACCTGGAGTTGTTCTTGTCTTATAGTAATAACAGAAAAGCAAACTTTGATTTAAAATCTGAAAGAGATTTTCATATCCTTAAATAATTATAAAGTAATCATAAAATATACAACAAAATGTAAAGACAGCGACGAAGTATACGATTTATAAAAAAGCTGTTTCCTAAAAGTATCCCAAACGCCTAAATAAGGTCAATAACATTGCATTGGGAATACATATTACGAAGGCAATTAATCATATTAACCAATCATAATCTTGATTTTCATTAAGTAAAGTTTATAGGCATGGAACAAGATAAGCAAAGTAGAAAAACATTTTCAGTTTTTTAATTTATACTTTAAATAAACAAATCTATATATTTGAACTGTAGAAGTTAATTTATGTAAAGTCAGTATTTAGTCAGGTGTATTAAGTTAAATAAGTATTGTTGGTCTTTATTTGTTAGTATTATTTTGCATTGTTGAGTAAACATTTCCCTTATTGTTGGTGTCAGTTTCAGCCTAGTTTGTTAATACAGCAAGGTTGTGTTCAAATATGCATTCCTAAATTTATTTTGACTGTCTAACTTAATAATTCATTGTTTTTAATTTTCCAAAATAATTTATGCATCCATAAGTTTAATTTATAATATTTTATATTTTCATACTTTCCATCTTTTGATATAAACCTGATTGTTGTTTTCTCTTTGATTTTTGATATTTACTTCTGTTTTGTAGGCATCTAAACAAGTTTTTTAATAATACCAAAACGTCCATAAGTTTTATTTGAATTTGGAAAACTGACTGATTTTTAACATATCTTGATTCTATTTTATTCGACGACTAAAATGCAACATATACATCATACATAAGTCGTGTATGTTCTTATCATGTTCATAAATACATGACTCTGTGTCACGTGTTTAATCAACTAGACAGTTGTTGAAATTCTCAAAATGTTTTCTTTTAAAAAATCTCTAATGTAATACTTGTTTATTTTTGTTTTAAGATTTTATGATTCTGTCTATGAAAAAAGTTTTTAATGAAAACCAAATCGTTGGCATTTGAGCCTGAAGAACTGACCGATTTCTGATATATTTTATTTTGTTTCTACTTCATAGTCGATACTTTTATCAAGATTTATATATATACAACAAGATTGCTTAATAAACATATGATATATGTAATAACGTCTAAACTACAGCAAGAATCCAGAAAATGACTAAAATCTTCTCTGAGGAAACCACTGTTTTGGTTGAAAGTGTTTGTCATTTTTCTGAGTCTTTACTGTGGTTTAGACATTAATATATATATATATATATACATTCGACTATATTATGAAAGTATCAAGATTGAATTATGTAATATCAAAATGAAAAAAATTATGAAAAATTAGACATATTTTTTTATAAAATTACAGCAAAAATAATACAATGTTATTAAAATATATATAGTTAAAAATTCAAAATACTTTGTATATAATCTATGTATAACAAGATTTCACAATAAACACGTGAAACAACAATCAACGTCCAAACCACAATAAGAAATGAGCAGTTGGGTTTGACTCTGACGAAGACCGCTTGTTACAGTTAAAAGATCTCAGTCCTTTTTTTTTTCATTTCTTGTGGTTTTGACGTTGAAAATCTATGTAATATACTAATTGCTTCATGCAAAATAGAAGTAGTTTCCTTATTCAAAATATAAGTTTGCATGTTTATTGCAGGAAAGCGTTACAGGTTTTGTATCTCAAGTAAACATATTCTGAAGCATGTCTCCACGTGATGAATAGATATCAGTGAAGAAAGTAAACAAACTTTGATTATGTTTTACTAGGAAAGTCATTTATTTTTGTTTTGTTAGTGCGATAGCGCAACATACAAAGATCAAGATTGCTACAGAAAACAGATATAGCATAATGAGAACATTTATAAAGTCAAAAAATGAACGATAATTTTAGTTTAAATATTTATATTTGAAATACACGCATATTGTTAATTTCACAAAGGTTAGTACTTGTTAAATTAAGTAGTTGATAAGTGACTGTATCTGTTTCTTTATTTACATTGAAATTCAACACAATGCAATTAAACTAGGAAGATTGTTAGTGCCACATAGGTTGTTAGTAACAATTTAAACCAGTGGTCTTCAACCTGGGCGGTACTGCCCACTAGTGGGCGATTTCAGATTTCGGGTGGGCGGTAGAATAATTTCATTTTATATCAAAAGCATCCAAAATATGTATCTTTAGCATTACGCACCGAATCCTTCAATGGAAACCGATGGAACGAAATGTCACTATCCGCAGTTTTTCTGTTCGTGCAGTTGTAAGCTGAACATGAAATGACCATGGTATGATGCAGAATGACGTCTCTGAAGTCGCAGAATCAAAGCACGAAGCGTCGTTAAATGACAGCTCTCAACAAGAACGGTAGGGCTTTTGCCATGCAGCTGCACGGCTCGCACGGAATTAGGGAAATTCAACGAGGACCGGTGGCAGTCAGCACTGATTATTAACTCAATGATCTGTGGTCATAGATAAAGTAGGGAAGATTGTCAGTCAGCAGCGCAGCGCATGGCGTTGTCTGAATGAATAAAGCGCCTGTAGTTAATTTATGTGAGTGTTCGTCTCGACACACTAGTGATTCTGTGTTATCTTCCTTCGTCGTGCGGGGCTGTGCTTGACAATATTTCTAATATTTTCATATTGCTGGATTGTGACATTATTTTGTGCTACGTATTTTACACCCATGTCTCAAAAGAAGAAATATGTTCGTGGCATATAATACAATACTCATACAATATTCATTTGTTAATTGTATGAGTATATTTTGTAAAGAACTTTTTACTTTTATGGTATATGTCACAAATCATACAGCCAGTTTAAAATAAAGGAATTTCAATCCATTACATTGTTTTGCCTGTCTTATGTAATGTATTTACTTTCGGGATCAAGGTGTATCAACGATGGGGGACTTTTTTGATAAAATGTTAGTGGGCGGTGAGAAATTTTACCTTTCCAGAACTTACAAAAATGGGCGGTACGTGGAAAAAGGTTGAAGACCACTGATTTAAACAATAACACCCTAGCTTGTACGTTTTTGTCTTCACTCCACTAGTTTCAGCATATGTCCATTTAAAAGAGCAAACTCAAAGTTTCTAGCAAGTTATCAGATTTCTATATGTCTTCCATGTTAATCGATAACACGATAACGTTGGAGACTAGCACATCTCGGGGGGTTCGGAATAAGTTTACTCGCTCGGTGAGAGATAACCTTGCAAGATTAGGGCCCTTTCTATAAGAAAATGAGGCAACTGGTTGAAAACTAAAGCAATAGAAGAGGAAAAGATAGGGTAAAGTTTTTTTTTTTTAAATTTACTTGGTTTATGTGCACCAGGGGAAATAATTTGTTAGGAGAGGTACAGGAGTAGTGGGGTGTCTTCTATTGTTGGTGGACAAACTCAACGAGTACAAGTAAGTTACCAGAGATAGTCAGTTATTCTTGAAGATGGGAACCATATGGACCCAAAAACCGGTCGGTCTCTCCAGAAACTTTTCAAAGTATGACGGACGTTATTACTAATAATTCTAACTTTTAGTTTGCTCTAGAAAATGAAAAAAAATATCTGAAACCTGTCTTGTACGAAAACAAATTGACGAGTTAACTATTAAATTTCACTAATATATAAAATCAGTCCAAAAGGAAATATTTTTGTTGTGAAATATTTTTGTTTTACGCAATTGTCTTAACAGCAGCAGTCCATCATGTAGTTATAGTCGGTACAAAGGGGCTCCCCGTACAGTGGACACTGCAAGTTGCCTGGGCATGTTATTGGGACACGATCTACAACAGACAAGTATTTCATCAAATCAAGATATTAATGGCATACGTTTACAGGTTCAGTATATATAGAATTATATTGAGTGTTTTGGAGAAGAGGGAGGTATAGGTGCGTTGTCTGGTGTTTTTATCAATAAATTGCCAATCAAACCCCATTTGCAATGATGCTTCACTATAAACATGAATGTTTAAAGTTACAAAACATATTTTTTCAGTGACTTAGGGATGTTTTGTGTGTCGTGCGATAGAGTGAAGCAGAACTCGATGGGGGCTCATTTATATATCCTTCTTTTAATTAAATTAATAAATAATCTGTGATTTGTAAGCATTTTACAATTGTAAATATAATGCACAAATGATATTTTATTTAACTATTTTCAAACAACACAAAACTATAACAAGTTTATAACAGATTTGTTTCCTTTTAATTCACTTTTTATGAAAAACTATCTATCTATATTTCTATCTTACAATCTGAAATCTAGTAAAAAATTACCAATATGTGTTGTATCAATTTACTTAGGGAAAACGTTAATTTAATAACAATTTAATACTTTAAGTTCATAACTAACAATACAATAAAAATAATTACAATATAATCAGTACAGGATAGAACTGACTAATATGTTAACAGTAGAGTATATAAAATAAATGAAAATATTCTGAATTAATATAGATAGGACAAGCAGGAATAACAAGAACAAGGGGATTTAAAAAAAAACTGTGTTGAATATAAAGCATACTAGAAATACTATCAAGCGAAGACTACGTACTACGTACTATCAACTGCGAGTCCTAGAAATTCGAACTGAACAACCTGGAATGTTAAGACGGACAAGACGAAGACTGAAGGTAAAGGATTTAGGATTTATAAACCTAAACTGAAAGTGATATAATAACAAAGAGACAAGCCACTACAGTGGCAGTTTATTTAAAGCATGTAAAACATAAAAGCGACATGATGTACTAGGAATTAAAAGGAAGAAGAAGACAATGAAACAACTAAATAATAGTTATAGAACGAATAAATTAATAAAACGAATTAGTATTATACACAAGAAGAAGATTAGTTAACAAATTTATTAACATTGCATGCTATGATGGTGTAAGTAATAATAGGATGTTATATAAAATATAATAAAGGAATGAACACATTATGAGAGAATTAGGCCTAAAGAGTTCGCAAAGTATCTTCAACTAGGTAAAGTCAGATAATTCAATTAAATTAATCTTTAATAATTAATTAATAAATAAATAAAATTAAATCGTAAGCATTGTACGATTGTAAATATCATGCGTAAATGATATTTTATTTAACTATTTCCAATAATAGCTGTAACCTATCAGATTTTTATCAGCGCTGGTGGCGCACTCCAGGTTAGATGTGGACAACTAAAGCTCCCGTGGCGCACACTGCTCGTTGAACTTAAATCTGTCACAGGGAATTGTTGGCTGAACTGCTTATTTAATTACTGTTAGTAGCGTAGTAACTATTTTTGTCGCTCGGTGCGGTCGCATAAGACTTCCCCCCCCCCCCCTCACAACGCCACTGAGCATTGATAAACCGTTAAACTCCTCAAAATATTTATTTTCATGGAATTACAATCAAGGATCTAATTTTAGACTACTGTTATTAGTCCCAGACTTTCATTTTGTAACAGTACTGGTCGTCAAGAAAGAAAATCAAATATTTTCAAAAACAAAAACGTTTAATTCAAGTTATAAAAAAATTGCTAAATTAAATTAACTAGATAGGCAAACAAATATTATAAACTTTCAACTTATATTAAAAAATAGTTTTAAAAAGTTAAAATAAATTTATTTTTAATTTCCAAATATTGCGGTTGAAAATCCGTTTGAAAACAGTATTACACACGTAAAATATCATAAAAACAATAACGACCTTGAAAACTCATTTTGGTATAAAATTTCAGATTTTTTGTTAACTTTTTAGCAAAGACCAACCGTCTCTGAACCAGTACGCTTGGTTTCCTTCTCTTATCTCTCCTGTAGACGGTTCAAACCGAAAATTAGAGTCTTTAAGTGTGTGCTTTTAATTTCTTTATGTTTCTCTTTCTACATTGAACTATATATATATAAATTAATAATCAACAATAACTCTTGATATAATATATGAATTAAACCACCACAATAAACGAATTTATATTAGATACAATGCTCTAAGGCCTTTCGTTAGAACACCATCAGAGAGCTAAATGAACTAAACAAAAAATATAATAGCAAGTTAACCTGGTTGATTGAAGTCTTCAGGATTGCTGGCATCCCTGTCTGAATTTAATGTTCCTAAAATTGAAGGAGTCTTGATCTGCTTACTTATTTCTTTTATCAATATATTTCATCCAGTTTGTAAAGTCCCGGACTATTGTTCATTAAATTTCCATAGAAGTTCTTTATGAGTGCACTTTCAATAATATTTCTCTTTCTTTCTGATGGCACAATAATTAATTCGTTTGGTTCACTCCAATTTATCATATGATTTTTGTGCCTTACATGTAAGAACAAGGCACTCTTTTCATCTTCCCGTCTGATTGAATATTGGTGTTGTTTTACTCTTGTAAGGAGACCTTTACTCGTCTGTCCAATATATGACATTTAGCAATCAGTACAAGGTATCCTATATCCTATATACACAACTATCTTTTTCCTCCCCCTTATTATTAACAAGCCTATTAAACAAATTCCTATCGTTACTAAACACAACAGAGGTCCAGCTTTTTCAAAAATGAGGGCAGATCTTCAAACAGGCGTTATATGGCATGACTACATATTTCTTTTCTACGAGCTGTTCTTCATTGTTTGATGTCAGGGATTGTTTCACTCTTTTCTTGATATTATCAATTAATAATTTTGGGTACCTTAAAGAACTTGATATGCTATAAATAGTACTGATTTCTTTCTCTACAAACTCTCTACTGCAAATTTTAAATGCTCTCAAAAACATACTACTAAAAACAGATTTTTTAACTTTAAGAGGATAAGCACAGAAGAAGTGAACATAGGATGTTGATTTGTTGATTTTCTATAATCACTGTACTTTAGTTCATTATCAATCCTATGTAGAAGTACATCCAAAAAAGGAAGTTTATTATTATTTTCATATTCTACTGTAAATTGTATAGATGGTACAAACGTGTTTAGGGTGTCCAAAAAGAAGTTAATTTTTTCATTAGAACGCCAAATGCATAAAACATCATCCACATATCTATACAATTTTGCATTAATAGGCAGAATTGTAGGCAAATAGGTTATCTCAAAAAACTTCATATAGATGTTACTCAATACTGTGGAGATGAACTAAACAAAAAATATAATAACAAGTTACCCTGGTTGATTGAAGTCTTCAGGATTGCTGGCATCACTGTCTGAATTTAATGTTCCTAAAATTGAAGGAGTCTTGATCTGCTTACTTATTTCTTTTATCAATATTTCATCCAGTTTGTAAAGTCTCTCTTCTCTAATTCCAAGGGAGTTGTAAAGTCTCTGGGTTGGAGGGTCTCCAACCGTCTCTGAACCAGTGCGCTTGGTTTACCTCTCTTATCTCTCCTGAAGACGGTTCAAACCAAAAATTAGAGACTGTAAGTGTGTTCTTTTGATTTCTCTATGTTTCTTTTTCAATATTGAACTATATTTGTCCGTTTTGGATCGTATTTCCAACGAAAAACTATATATATATATATATATATATATATATATATGTTTGTGTGTGTGTGTAAAACGTATTAAATTATTATTTTGACTGTCGAAGACAGCTTGTTACGGTTGAAAGATCTTAGTCTTGTTTATATATATATATATATTGTAAATGTGGAGGTGGGGTGAACTTACAATTAGTCTAAACCAGACAATTTGGATCTATCTATCTATTCCTCTGAAAAGTTCCAACGGTTACCTTAGATGATACGAAATTATTTAAAATACTTTGTGTTAGGATAACAGTCAAATTCAAATATTGATGAGATGCTGTTGTGTTAGAAGTAATTACGAGATTTGGTGCAGTATTTACCTGAGGGATGAGCACAGCCGCAGCAAAATCCATGAATGACTGCGGGGTCATAGCGACAGGCGTGGGGCGGGCAGGCGTCAGGGGGGCCGCAGTCGGGGGTCAGAGGGGGCCTGGGGCCTCCGTCTCCTCTGAACAGGCTGGCGAGCAGTCCTGCACACGCACAAATAGTAAATGTCAGAAGGAAAAACAGCCACCAACCACTACTTATTATTAACTAGTGCATTCCTCAAGTGCTATATTAATAATGCAATGAGCAAACAGTTTGAATCACAAATAAAAAATGTTTCCAAAATAAACAACAAACTGAGCATTAATTTGAAATTTCACCCATAAATAAAATTTCCACAGAAGAAATTGTAACAGTATTTCTTTTTTTTCTATGAATCTGACAAATAATCTAATATGTTTCAACTAATCGCTGACACATTTACTCACACTTTGTACAATTTTAAAACACACACTCTCTTTCTCTCTCTCACACACACACACACATTCTCTCTCTCTCACTCTCTCTATCAATACATACTGCCTTTTTCTTTGATTTACTGTCACTCTATGTCTATAGATGTAATAGAGAAAGCTATTAATGTGAATTATCATAGTTGTAATGATTTTTTTTGAAATCACGACTTCACAAAAGTTAAAACATCTAAGGAAAGCAACCTATTGAAAGGTTGCAAATCACAAGTTTTGACTCGTGAAACCAACAACAAAATATTACAATGTTATTTCATGCTTAATTGTACAGCATATGTAAATGCTAAAAAAATATGTATATATGCTTAAAAAAAGAGCACCAGAAGAATATGCTAAATGTAGTACTGATAAAAATTAACAGCAAATAGATAATAGAATAATTGAAGTAAAAGGGACTGATACAAAAGCCGAAAAGGTGCTAACTAGCCTTTATGACCGAAAAATACATAATAACTGGTAAAGCGTTAATTATTCTGTTATGAATAAATAGAATGGAAAGAATAGAAAAAAGATAACGTGTGAGTATGTGTTTCTGTTAATAAAAGTGTAGCCTTTAAACCAAATGCCATAAGGCATATTTGTTATTAAATGTAATAGTTTTATTTGTTACCTGAAAGGGGAAAGTTATGTTGTTTAGCTTTCTTGAGGTTTCAATGTATATATATATATATATATATATATAATACAAAACTAAAGTTTATCGGGACTCGGTCAGTTCTTCAGGTTCAAATTAAACTCTCATAGCCAACGTTTCGATCTTTATTTAAAACTTTTAAATAAAGACAAAAGTTTTAAATAAAGACCGAAACGTTGGCAATGAGTGTTTAATTTGAACCTGAAGAACTGACCGAATCCTGATAAACTTTAGTTTTGTTTCTATTCAACGGTCGATACTTTTCTCAATATATATATATATATATAAAGATTTCACATAAACACGTGAAATAACAATCAATGATCAAACCACAATATGAAAATGGGAAAACAAGACTAAGATCTCTCAACCGTAACAAGTTGGGTTTTTGACTCTGACGAAGACCGCTTGTTACGGTTGAAAGATCTTAGTCTTGCTTTCCCATTTTCTTATTGTAGTTTGATCATTGATATATATATATATATATATATATATATATATATAAATATATATTGAATTGTACTGTAATATACTAATACCAAACTGGCTCATGAGCCTATACTCACTCACACGAATCTTTGAGAAATTTTGCCATAAAACTTTCAAATAGTTTAAAAGAAAAGTGGAACAGGAGTGGATTGACATATGCAATTGCCTTTACATGGGACGATCAAATGTTTTGAGAAAAACTGTTTCCTCAAAAGGACAAGGATGTTACGACAATTTAAAAATTACTTATAATATTATAAGTTTAGGTGTGAAGAAATAGAGTTACCAAGAAATCGGGCTTCCCTGGAGTCAGACGCCTGCTGGCTGGAGGAGGAGTCACTGGAAAGACTCCAGTCTTCGGAGGAAAAGGTGCGCCTTCGAAGACCCCAAGCGCCTACAACCAAGAGCAAGGTGAGGAGGAGCAGACGGTGTTCCATCGTCAGATCGTCGACCTCCTTCCAGGCGCTTACTCCATTTATATGCGTCACGCCGAGGTCAGTAAACAACGCTAACGATCCCATTTATCAGCCCACTTATTCTATCTCAAAACTAGTCTGCTTTTTTTTTTGTATGCTATATTTAAATAAACTTTATGTTTTCTATCTGTCGCGTATTTGTCTTAAATAATTACTTTTACATTAGTCACCAGTCTCATTTCAAGTGAGACACCTGCTCTCATTTTTCCTCCCAACATTACATCTTTTTACTCTTCATACTCTTTTAAGTTCTGTTTTTTAAAGCGCAGTAGAGGTAAAGGGACGAGGGCTTGGTTTGCTCAGGTGGCACTTGTGTGTGTGTGTTTGGGGGGGGGGGGGAGGGGGGGGGGGTCAGAGGAAAAAGAAAAGCTAAAACAAATTTGAGATTTTGTACAAAAAAAATGTAGAACTTAAATTATAGAGCCCTGGCAGTGTTATTTAATTTACAATAGTCTTAGCATTTTGGTCAGTATATGAAATTATCTTACAAGCTAAGCAATGCAGTTATTGTGCGGTATTTACTCATGATTAGAGAGGAAAAGAAAGACTTAGTCCTCCCATCACACAACGTCAAGGTACATCTGCCTCAGTAAAGTGATGTAACCTGACGGCGAACAGTAAGTGTTCAACACGCGTGTATGAAGACTTGGTAATTCTTTTCCTCTCTAATCATATAAAATCATCAAACATTTTGATATTTACTTAGTTAATTCTTGACTTTATTGAAGATTCCTAGACCTCAATCCCACAAGTGGTGAATCAGGTAACCGTTAGACTGATCTAAAATCATAATTCCATCAGACAAAATGTACCAAAATGAAATAATTTTTTATTAGAGGTAAAGTATTAGAAAGCGAAGTTCACGTTATTCAGGTTGCAGCTAATAAGCGGGCTGCGGATGCAATGATGAAGCCTCTTCTTAGCTTAAGAAAATCCCCTCCCTCCCAGACGTGCCTTCACCTGGGGGGGGGGGGGGGGGATTAACATGCCTGGATAATGGCTTGAACTAAGAAAGGCACATCCTGGGCGGGGTGCTTGCCTAGTCAGGCGTCCGAGGGTAGCTAGTCTGCCTGACTACCCGCTGGTCTGGGGGCAGTCCGCCCTTGTAGGTAACAGGTACCATTCGCTGTGAGCACAACAGTGGCTTTAGCTGTTACCTTGGAGTCCCTGTCTGAGCTGGTGTCCACTGGTGTTAAGCCCACCCAGTCGAGCGTTACCCTATGGGACGGGGTTCCAAGTCATCTTTTCTTCTTCCGGCTTTGTGCTTGTCTTTTTTAAGACGAAACTACTAGTCCCTAAGAGACTCCTTTATATGTATTTGGGCGGAGCTGTAGTGGCTGGTTTGTGGTAAGCATGGGTCTGCCTGGCCTGTCGTGGCGTGTTTCTAACACGTAATGTTTCTACTTCCTTCTCTCTGTCTCTTCTCTTGTAATCTCCGACTCCTTCCCTCACTTACCTATTCTTTGCTATCTCTCACTCTTTATTAACTGTTATACTTGTATTTTTCCCTTTCATTTTTCCCCTCTAATTCTTGATGATCCCTTTCATCAAGTAACCAACAGTCTTGGACGTGGCTGGTTGTGGCTGGTTTGTGGCGGACACGGGTCTACCCAGCATGTCCCGAAGGACTACCGTCTGCATGTTTCTCCTACTTTCTCTCTGCACCTTCCCTTGCTACCTCTCACTCTTTCCCTAACTTACCTAATCTTTTATATCTCTCAACTCGCTATTAACTGCTACCCTTGTATTTTTCCAATTTAATTTTCCCCTGTAACCCTTGATGAACTCTATTATCAAGTAACCTTCAGTCCTTTTTAAAGACAAACTGGCATAAGCTTCAAAGCTTTCGTTGATGTAGGTCGTGGAAGCCCGCCTCCGCGAGGTCCCACCTTGGGCACTTCAAGAGGGCCGATTCGTCCTGTATCATTCATGAGAGGACGGTTGGTTCTCGTGACGTAGCGAAAGAGCTCTACGTTAAAAAACATCAACCTATTCTGCTTTATCATGGTATGGCCTGAAGTCTAAGGAACATGAATAAATCAAAACAGGCTTAAGAATATCAACTCCACTTTCTGGCTGCGAAGTAAGTAAGATTAAGTCTCCGTTCTGAAAGCACAGTCACTCCATTCTCTCTGCACTTCCTCAGACCAAGTTAGTGACATTAATTAACAAATTAATTAGTTATTTTTATTTATTTATGTGACACAAATTAATTAACTGCATTATAAAAAAAAATAAATAATTATATTGTAAACTATAAGTAAAGTATAGTGATTGTGAAAAAATTCAATCTCGAAATTTTGACGGAATTATATGTTTTGAATTCCCAGACGAAGTTTTACGAAGTTTTCTCGACGATGTCTCTGTGTGAGTGTGTGGGTGGGTGAGTATGTATCCAAAGTTTGTGGTCACGCTACGGTCCAGATACATTAGGGATCATTGATATTTTACACAACAATTGGTCTCATAGTGTAGATTTGCTGTATAGTTTGGGAGTAGTTATGCATGATGGAAAAGTCACTCTTTTTGCCAAAAATGTATTTTCAGACAACTTTTTTTCTCCTAAACTACTAATTCTAGAGTTTTCAAATTTTGACATTATTTTTGAGGGTACAAAAATAATGTATTATCTTTAAAATGTTTATATTAAAGAATAGTATATTAATATACGGAGCACTTCCGAAGCGACGGTTGGAGAGGTTGGGTCTCCAAACGTCGTTTTTCAAGTGCGCTTGGTCCCCATCTCAACTCTCCTAATGACGGTTCATACAAAAATTAGAGAAAGTAAGTGTGTTCCTATTTTATTTCTGTGTCCATAGCTTACTGAGAAACGTTTGTTATATGTATAAGCAATAATCAATGATCAAACCACAATATGAAAATGGGAAAACAAGACTATTGTGGTTTGATCATTGATTGTTATTTCACGTGTTTATGTGAAATCTTTTTATCGATAAGCAAAAATGTGTTAGGATATCTATGTAATAATTATAACTGTATGTAATGTATATATGGATATGAATGGAATGTATTCCCATTTAAATGTATTGTATGTATGTAAATTAGTTATGAAATGTAAATAGATATTTTAATGTAGAGCAAACCTGTGATCAAGAACGGAACAGGTAAAAAATCAGGGTTTTTGCCTAATGGTACAGTTCCCGCCCGTGGAGACACCTGAAAAAAAAGCATTGATGTAACAATAAAAACATAAGCAATCTCATTATGGAATTAACCCTAATTAATTATACTCGTAGTCTAATTAAGGTTACTCTACAACCATATTCTTTTTGCAAAGTCTACAGACATTCTAAACTGTATAAATTGACAAACGGTAATATTAATGAGTTATTAAGTTAAAACTGGTTTTTTATTTTATTTTGTGTTTATATTAACGTATGTTGTAGAAGAATGAAGAAATTAAAAAATGAATGAATGAAAGAAAAATGAAGTTTTCTGTTGAAAACAGAAGTAAGGTTAGTGAACAATTAATAATAATTGTGTTTATGTTCATTGAAACAATTAACAAACTATTAAGTGTAATTAAACTAATAATTGAAGATGATGTAGTATAATAAACTTTAATACCACATTTCAAATATCATTCCAAATAATTCAAATATCATTCTTTCTTCATTGAAAGTTTATTTAAAATATTAGTCTGATTCTATTTATTCATATATGTTTTGTTTTACCTCATTCAATTTACATTTAAACTTGATATTATTTTATTTCTTCGAAACGAAAATGTAGTTTGTAAATTAAAAAAAACTTAATAACATTTATGGTTTCTCAATACTACTTGATCAGACAGTTTGTAATAAATTTACAAGTGTGATCATTTATTTATATTTCTTCCACTAAATAGCATATTATTTCATAAAAAAAATCATGAAGGGTTAAAACATATCTTTAAAGTAGTAAACTTAGTATATTTATTAATAATCAATTAGATAGTTGGATTTATCAAAACTTCCTAGGCTATGTTTCCCATCATTACAATATTTTGCTTGCTGCAGGATAAAAATAATGATTTGTTAACAAATAAGTGTTTGTTGTAGGCTTTCCTTGTTAACCTTTTTCTTTGGACGGTATTAAGATGAAACTAGCTTCTTTAGAAGTTTTTAAGTTTCCTAAGTAACATTCTTGTTACTCAATTCACACTATATAATATATTTACAATTGTTAACATGTTTCAACGGTTACTATTTTTTAACAAGACAGGAAAGATTCCAAAATGGATAAAAAGAAATCACCTGTGTTTATTGTGACATCTTTACAATATGTAAAGACATATTGAATATATAAACTAGGTTTCGTTTGTTTAGAGAATGCAAATAATATAATAATACACTTCTAATAAGATCAGCATCAACTCAAATCTAGCTATCAATCACAAGCAACACTTTTACGGATAGATAACAGTTAAATCAAACATTTGAAACTGCAAATGTTTATTTGTTTTGGTAATCCTTTAGTTGGTTTTGAACTAAGACGTGTATAATTAATGAATTGTAATTATAAATATGTAGTATATAAATTACACAGAATACAATACTGACTTTTGATAGATATTACAAAAAAGTGGACCAAGTGGAAAAGATTTCATTCTTTTTTTTCTTGACAACACTAATAACAAAGATTAAGAAAAGAATTTGAAGTCATTTGACTACAAATGTAGGCAAGACTAACGAGGGACCTTACTGCATTCATTTAGGCTTCAAATTAATATAGATTTAAATGAATTTGAATTTCAATTGTTCAATAGCTTTGTATTTATATATCCTGAATATAAATATAAACGCATTTCGATTTATTTATCATACTTTACTCTTTATTTCTATATTGTGGATCTTTCCAATGAAACATTTGATAATGACTAAATTAAATTTTCTTATATGTTGTTTTTCTTTAAGTGACTAAACAGAAAACTACATATACCACTTTGATTAAAAACTGTTGTTGTTTCTGCACATTCATTTTGACTATATATGAAAAAAACATAAAATATAAATTATATGTGTTATATAAAAAACATAATCTTATCATAAATGCCTGTCTTACCTTATTAATCAGTGATAATTCGACGGTTCAATTACTTATTGTACAAGTAATGCCAATATATGCCTAAATTCCTATTCATCATGATTTGTTGTTTACTTGACCCAATATTCATATGATAAAATTTTTTTTTTTTAAGCGTTCATGTCTTATTATTGAAACTGCTTCTCTCACCGATGTTTCAGCATATACTTATGTCATCTTCAGGACTACAACATTATTTTTACAATTAGCACTATTACTACAAAATACTGGATATTGTTTACATTTTAAATTTTTGACATGAAGGGTAATAAGGTGTTAGTGATTGATAAAGCTGGTATTACACGTATGCATTTTAACATTCATATATGCATATTTTTTTTGTTGCTTTTTATATTATTTCAGAACTAAAAAGGCAAACAAATATTATTTAAAAAAAAAAGCATAACAAAATATCGATATATCAATGTTGAAATCCATACATGTAATACCAGATTTATCGATCACTCCCTCTCTACTACCCTTCATGTAAAAAATTTAAAATGTAAACAATATCAAATATTGTTGTAGTAATAGTGCTAATTGTACAAAAAAATTTAGTAGCCCTGAAGATGACCTAAATATATGTCGAAACATCGGTGAGAGAAGTAGTTTCACTCATGATATCAAACCTCAACAAAAAAAATTATAAATTCCTATAATTGTTTTTGATTTATTTTATTGTTCTTATATTCATATTATTATATATCTTATTTGCTATCTGATTTCATTTTTTTTTTAAATTGACATTATTATTATCAATTTTGGTCAGTCATATTTTTGGTTTTTTATTGGTTTAGATAGTATATTCCGTTTATGGAGCATGTGAAAATATTACAATAAACTCCCTCCAAGTAGGGGTACTACTTTGAAGGAAAAAAAGTACATCCCATTGTTTATTAATCTGTTCATTTATTAAATTATCTGTGTTTTTAAACTTATACATTTCGTGTTCCTCTATTATATTTATTTTTTTCCTTTATTATGCCCTGTTTTTATTAAAGGTTTTACTTTCTTATATAATCCCTTTCAGGTCTATTACTACCGACGTAATGACGTAATTTGATTCACTGATGTAATCTTTAATGTGTTCTTTAAAAAATCAGATAGAAAATAAAATAAATTGTAAATTTCAAATAGAATATTTAGGGATATAGTGGCATTACTTTGTTCAATAGGTACTTATTCCCATGATCAGTCCCTCGTGGGGACTTTATATACAAAGTGCGTAACTGTTTGAGCATCAAAAGAACTTATACACTTAGCAAGTCGAACTAATATTACATTTGGACTATGTTTTATAAGGTAGCTAATACAACAAAACTGGATTATTGGTTAAAATATTATTCCATTGTTTTATATTTTTAAAAACAGTTGAAATCATAAATAAAACAGTTTAACATTTAAAAACTAAATGCACTGAACTCAGATTTGAGCTGGAAGTTTCTATTTTAACTAATTTATAAAAACAACTTTAAACCAATCGATAGGTACATCATTTTACCCGACTCTTTTTATAAGATAATGTATTTTTGATAAATTGATAACCATCTATCTTATTGTGAAGGTATGTGCGCGTCAGGTTGGTTTCCCCTTTCGTTTTCATTCTAATGTGTTATTATTACTTATATATTTATTTAATTTATTTATACTTATTTAATCTCACAGATAATTAAAATTATTTATATGAATCTGTCTAAACAGATAGATGAATGCTGTATCAAGAAAATATTTACTGTTGATATCAGATACATTCATTAATTTATTTAATAAATATTTATTCATTTTTACCGATAATACAAATTATTGTACTTGATACATCAATAATATAATAATGAATAGCAGTAATCATACATAAAGATAAATATCTTGTAAATATCACAATAGTGTTTATTGAGGTAAACACATAACTCTCATCCTGCAGCTTATCTTATTAATTTAAAAAAAAATACTTTACTTTCAAAAATTTATTACAAAAGTTTTACAGCATTCTTAAAATAGTTCTATTCGTAAAACTTATTATTATTACTTTATTGTAATGAATAATTTTGTTTTAAGGCCTATTACTTTCAGTAAAATTATCTTATATTAAACTAAGTTTGCAATTTTATATATTATAATACATGCAATATATTATATTATATTATATTGTATTGCAATATATCATGCAATATATTGTAATATAATAATATTATATATGCAATTTTTAATAATATATTTACTGTTAAAAGTTATTTTGAAATTGTCATTCCTGGACAACTATAATATAAATTACTGTACTTTGAATTAATGTAATTTTGTGGCTTGCGCAGATTATTATAAAACAAAAAAACGTCTTTCAATATCTCATCATTTGCCTTCTATTTATAAAAGAAATGTTAGCGCTACTTTTATTTACCAAAATAAGAGTGCTAAATTATCAAACAGACAAATTGTTCTTGAAACATAATTAATAAAGGTACACAGAATTACATGATCTTTTTCTATCAGTTTTCGTAATTTGAAAAGAACGTGACTGAAATTCATAAAGTACATTCATTGAGAAATTGGACAGGTATAATCTTCTTTTCTGTTGTGGAAATGGATCTTATTGTGTCAGGCAATAATCATTCTCAAAAAAACATAGAGTATCGTAACAAATTGGTACTAATTTTTCTCACTCTCTGGTTAGAATCAAATTTGTTTTTTAAAATTAGAATAAAAAAATATAGTAATTTAACTAAATTATATTTGAAAATAATTAAGTGTAATAAGGCATAACTATTAACAGGTGCAGAACAAAATGTTCTTTTTAAAATTAAATTATGAGTTATTTATTCAATAACTATTATTAATAAAAACATATTAAGAAATATAATTAAGCTCGTATACTTTACTATACAGTAAAGTATCAAATTGGTAAAGCATCGAATTCTATTGATTATTCCTCGAGAATCCGTTTTATATTAATAGTATTACTCAATTAGTGCCTTTAATCTTAATGTTTAGTCATCGTTACTTGTTTATTTTACCTTGGTGCTGTAACATTGATTACATTTTTGGTATAATTGAAAAAAATTGGAGATAACCATATTTACCTGATAATAAGTTTGCTTATAGGAAAGTTAGTGTAGACAACTCCAGGTTTTGTTTAAATATAACTTGTCAGTCATTATGTTAACAACAATTGATAATGCTTAATTTAACGTTAATAAATGTTAAACAAATTGAATTTTTTACATATAAATCATCAATTTGATTAAATAGTTATTAACATTCTGAGAATATATTAATATAATATTTTATTTAAAAGGTTGTTTGACCTAAGCATTCCATCAATCTTAGAAGCATTTAGGATTTTTCAAATAGAAAATTAATATTTTTCATTTCATTTTTATGAATATAATGAATTTTCTTTATAATATTGTCGGGATATAGTTTCTTTCTTTTTCTCTTATCCTCTTCTTCTATCATCCTCTCTTTCTTTTCTAATGAATAGCTATTGAAGCATTTTAAAGTAAAGTATATTTATTAGAACTGCTCTTTCTTTAAACACGATTGGTATCATTTGTTACCCTGAGTAGATTTATGAATAAAGTTTCCCATATCTTTTTTTTTGACGCTTTTAACAAATATTATAAATTAGAATTCAGTTTTTTGAATGGCCATTCTCTGAAAATAATTGATAAATTATATTCATTTATTGTATACAATATATATTGTATACAAAAGTTTTAAGTGTTTCTGAATACACCACAAATCACACTGTTTGATGGATCAAATTGTTTTAATTACCAAAATGATCCCATATGACTTATATGAGTGAAATGGTTTTAAAAAATGATGTTTGTTACTTGTTGTAGGAAAAGATACTTGATCCTTAATTTCATGCATTTTAATAGCAACACTAATTCTCTAAATTACAAACTCTGAACTGTTGAAAATATTTAATTAGTATAAACCATTCTATTATTATAACAATAAATTACTACACATCATTATAAATGTAAATAATAAATCATGGTGAACAATTAAACAAAATAGAAGTAACTAGATTATTTGAAGTTAAAACTAAAGTAAAAACTAGTATGGATAACTAAAATTACAATTTAATTTTAATATAAATGCGGCAACTGAATTTATATGTACTCGTATAGATATTGGAGTGAAGTTATGGAAAAATGTAAAGAGTGAAATTAAAAATTTAACTTTTCTATGAAAACTACTTGCAGTCACTGAGAGATGATTATTGAAATATAAATTTATAAACAGTAGCAAGTTGTCATGTCTGAAGAATGGATGAATGGAATTGTTATATCAGTGTAATGTAAATATAGCGCTATAAAGGAAATTTTTCCAAAGGCATTGAAACTGTAGACCTCCTCCTGTCTTGTAGGAAGTTAATTGTAATATTTCTCGAAGACTACTTAGGTCAACGAGGATTTCTTTACAAGACACAGCTCTGCAGTTTATTTAATGTGGAATATAACTTAAGGTTTTCTATCGCAATCATTAAATGCATACTGAACATTTTGAGCTTTTAAATGTGAAAAACATACGAAGATAGACTAAATTAGTGATACTTCTTACTTTAAACAATTACACCAAACTTTTTTTTAATTATTATTATACAATTACTATACATAATGATGAATTAAATAGATCAATAATTGACTAATGTCAATTACTGTTACTAATGTCAACAATTACTGTTTAAATAAACAGAAATAAATAGATTATTTAAGGTTAAGACTTAGAATTAACTAGTAAGTAAACTGGAATTACTTATTTTTTATATAAACAACTAAGTTTATATGTATATAATATTCTAGAGAACTTATAATAGTTAATCCTGAATTTTGTCTACAAATATACTTGAAAATTGTATGGATATGTAATTCATCTACGGGATATAGACAATCTTGCATTTATATGACTCGTCTCTTATTTTTTGTTAATGGAATGAAAATAATATTCTTTTTATATATTCATTTTTATCTCTGAAATTATGGTATAAAAATAGAATTATTCCAAAAAGAAACAAATATGTTGAATAGTAAAGTATGTTTGACCATTTCATCAAAGTTACAATGATTTGCACTAAATTAAGGTTCAGCAATGTCATAACACTATTTAAAATTTAATTGATAGCTGTTCTTAAAGAACAATCCAATATAATTTTGGTTTCAACACAAGACCTGTTTTGTTATATTCTATATGAGAATTATTAAAAAACTATTTAAGAATAATTTTCAATCTTATCTATAAAAATTAGTCCAGGGAACCTCAAAACCTGTATATTCTTCAAGTTCTTTGCAATAGATTATCCATAATGAGGGTGATATGTACTTGACTTATTGCAATATAAAAAAAAAAACTTACAAAATGATTCAAGGGACTTCAAAGGATATAAATGTGCCACTTTTGAGAGCAATTTATATTAATAATGACCATATATTTTACTTATAATAAAATAAACAAATTTAACAGATGAGTTTGGTGACATCCAAACACAAAAGGCATTCGAAATATTGATATCCGTTTGATATGCAGTATCATAGAATTTATATATTTAACTTCTTTAAGAAATATATGCACAATATTTATTCAGAAGATCTCACAAGCTATAAATTAGTCAATATCTTTAAATCGACTTTTCCATGATTGGAATATTTTACCAATCACTTTATTTTATGATCAATGAATGATTGAATGTAATTTATAGTAAATTACTTACAGTCAGTTTATTGGTCTTTATTCTTGCACTATATTTAAATTATATAAAATCAAATATAAATTAAAATATTATAGAAAATCGAATACAGTACATTTCCTTCTAAAATGAAGACGTTTTATTAAAGTTAAAACTGAAGTAATGACTAGTAAGCAAACTAGAAGTCCTTTTTTTTTTTAATATAAACGCTGCAACCAAGTTTATATATAGACAATATTAATAATAAAGATAGCTAATCCTAAATGAATGTAAAAGCTAAAAGGACCAATCAGTGTCGTGTAAAATGCACTATGTCTATCCACTTCTACAACTTTATCAGAATTACCCATTAATTAAAGACACGCAGCTTTTTGAAAGTGGCTGTTATCAGTAAATATTTTAACTGTATATAAGCAACTGCTTCATAGAAATGTGAAATAGGAATAATTAAAAGATTCCAAGGACACAATTGTAACTCTGGCTACAAATGAAAGAAAAAAAATGAAAAGAATTTAAATAGGAAGAAATATATGAAACAAGAAAGAATTTATTAAAGAAATAAATTGTTTAGAGCCTTTCAATTAATTTACTATAAAAGGGTGACCAAAAGAAAAAAAAATCAGGGAATGTAATGTTCCCTGTACTATCAAATTGTTGTACCTGAATGTACCACAATGCTTCTTTTTGTTAAGAAAATTTTAAAAAAAAGTTACCTCATCTCATTCCCCAAATAATGCTTTATTTTTAGATATAACTCAATTCTGATTCGTCAAACAATGTGGTCTATATCCATCTCACCACCTTTCTGATTGCATCATAAATCAACATTTTTACATTTCATGTGAACCAAATTTTCAGTTTACACAACACAGAAATGTTGTGCATTCAGAAATTGTCTATTAGTAGTTATGCTTATATATTTTCTGTATATATGTAGATATGTAAACAAACAAAATAAGAATGGATATAAAGGTAGGTATTTACGGTTAGATATATTAGCATGATTCAAATCATAAATACATGATTAGCCATAAAAACTGAATGAGCTATTCGCAAGTAATACAAAATATGATTCATTATAATGATGCCATAGGAAATATATTTGTCTTGCTTTTTAAAGAATCATGGAAGTACATCCTAAAATGAGTAATTTTCAAGACGAGGGAAATTATTTAAGTAGTTCATTTTCATTTTGTAAATCAGGTTCATTAAATTCGTTTCAAAATGCCCAATTTGTTATATAACCTACGTTTTTCTGAGGCTATTATATCATAAGTTATTAGGTCCTTTGGCGAAAGGATGGGTGTTAAACTAGTAATAAATAAAATCGAGAAAAAAGTGCGAGGGATAGAAAAAAAATAGCAGATAGGTATTTTAAAAGGAATAAAATACAATGAGTAAGCAGTTAGCTACAACAGAGTAAATTAAAGGAGGTCAGGAATAAATGAGAAAAAATATATAATGCATATACCCCATACACTTTTACAATCATCACCATCTGCACAACTAATGCCAGTGATAATCAATTATGAAAATCTCAAAGAGGGAATTTTAAAAACATTATAAAAATTGGATTTATCCATGATAACAGTACTTTAGGTGGCGTCAGGTTATCGTAACTATTGCTACGAGATATCACGTTTAAATAAATAGCCCTATGCCACACATGTCACTCTCACACAAGGGCTGTTTTTCTATTTAACCACTACATAAATCTGACTTAATCCTCGATTCCAGGTGGCTCTAGATGGTTTAAGTTGGCAAAAAAAGGTTTCACATAACACTCTTCTTATTTAAATGACGGAGGAGATGTGACAGGCTCTTTTTGGATCCCATTCTGAAATGAGTTGCAATATTGTTGCAGAGTCTTTGTTATTCTAGAAACATGTGTACTTGTAAGTCAATCCCTGCCATTAAACCACGGTATTTATACCATTTCAGTATTAAAGGGCAGTGAGTTTGTTCATTGCGTTACTGTACTGTAATTACAGTAATATAACATAATTCATCCAATGTTCAGTAAATCTCAGAATATGCTAATGAGTCTATTATCCTATTTACTATTATTACCGTTAGAGTGGAGCGCTTTTTTAACTCATGTTATTTGAAAATAACTAATATACCATGAAAGAATGAAATAAGAAACAAGAAGTGTTGCTTGAAATATTTGTAAACATAAAAGAGTTATGAATCGTTTAAAGATACCAAGTTTAAAAATAAATAAGTGAAGTTTCTTCCGGTTTGGTTAACGATCCACTGGTTGGGATTCCGTGACAGAGGGCAGTGAAGAGAGACAGTGATTCGACTCCAATGAAATCTGTTATTCATCACAACCGCCCCCACAACCAGTGACATATTAACATCAAATCCCCTCTAACGGTATAACTTTACAAGTTTTCTCTTTAAACAGAATATTATTCTTCAGTGAAAAGCTTGATAGAAGGCATGACTCAGCAAAGTGTTTCCGTACTCCTCCATATTGACTACACGTGCTTGTGTAAACCTCCACAACCAGCTACCTGTAATGTCTCCATCTTTTTTTTTTTTTTTTTTTTTTTAACTTGCCAGCTGACCGTCATTCTATTAAATGAACCCCAGTCCAATGGCAGAAACGAGGAAGGAAAATCAACAAATTGATCACTTTCGTCACATGAACGAACTTTTATAAAAACTGCTGAGAATAGCAAAGAAACTATTGAGCAATAACAGTTAAAAAACATCTAGAGTGGCTTACACTCAATTTTACCATAAATAATATCAAACTCTCTGATAAAGTATTACTGCGGAGGTTTAGGGTATCCCAGTGGCTTTGCACGTTTTCTCTGGACTGGTAGATAATGGTTCAATTCTCACTCTGGCTTTCATTTTTTACGTGCGAGATAAATCTGAGCACGTTTCCCTCAGAGAGTTAAGTCATTAGTCCTCAGACTGTCTGATATCAGGTTTTCTTTAAAGATCGCCATTTTAAATACACTAAAGTTAGATACAATTGAATGCTCTCGATTTAGAATCACAAGTAACGAGATTTGCCCATCACTAGAGTGGCTTCTGAATAATAAATGAGCCGCAATTCTCACCCTTAGAATAGCAGTATGGGTGAAAGCCCATATCTGTGGCAGGGGCACAGCAACCACTTTAGCCTCCCCCTCCCCATGCTTGCCGTTGACATCCCTTAAAAGTCTTCAAAATATTTATTTTCATGGAATTACAATCAAGAATCTAATTTTAAACTGCTGTTATTAGTTTCTGAATTTCTTCTTATTACAGTACTTGTATACATATACAGTCATCATCAAAAAAAACAAATAATTTTTCAATTCAAAATCGTATAATTCAAATCACAAAAAAATATTACATTAAATTAACTGGCTACGCAACTAAATATAATAAACTTTCAAACACTTTAAAAAAAAGTGTTGAAAAATTTTACATACACTTGAAAAATCCGTTTAAAAACAGTATTATACACCTAAAACATTTCAGATAACATTTCAGATTTTTTGTTACCTTTTTATGATTTTAATTTTCTATTTTTACCTCCTCAAAATGCCCCCCCCCCCCCCTTGCTACACCGCTGATCTGTGGGGCGTTGGTCAGCAATCAATGGAGAATTATTAATAGATAATTTATAAACTAAATTTGTTTAACATTGCTAGGTCTACTTTTTCAGTTATTAGAAACATGAAGTCATTGATTTAAAAGAATATAACAATCTAGTGTTGTTAATCTTGGCAGATAGGAATTGATAGGACTCAGGTTTTCCTGTTGCAAAGTTAAAACGGAAAGGTTTATATTAATTGGTATGGTAAGCTGGTAGGACTTGAAGGTTGTCTCTGCAGATAGACTGTTATTCAGACATCCTCTTCACTTACGGTAGCAGCCTGATAGCTCCAAACATTTGGAGGCACCTGATTGGCTGAACTCAATCAGAAAAATCAACATTACATAATTTACTTATGTTTTCAACCCATTAAAACTAAAATACTAAATGATGTTTAATCAAACACTCGACATATGGAGTTGTTTACTGAAATCACAGCGATGAGAAGATAGAAGACTGATGGGAGAAAGTAAAGGCATTATTTGAACAAGTAATACCTTTTAGATAAGCATGTTGAAGGTCAAGTGTCGCTGGCTCATGTCAAAAGGTTATTGAAGGCGTGTGACGTCAGGTTGTGTGATAACATACTAGTGCCTCCTCTAAGTCGATTACATATTAAGTGCGATAATACAACTAAACCTGGAACATCATCATAATAGAAAAAAAAATTGTTTCTCTTTATCAATTGATGAAAGAAGAAACAGCGCGATTCTTCCTTCTAAAAATCAATACTTGCCGGTCTGATTCTCCTCTCTGGCCAATGAAACTTAGACGAAGGTGATGGTGGGGGTGGAACTGGACATCTTTTTACTTTACCATAAGTAAAGTATAGTGATGTGAAGAAATTCCATCTCGAGATTTTGACGCAATTACATGTTTTGAGGTCCACAAAGCCGTTTTATGAAGTTTTTTCGATGATGTCTGTATGTGTGTGTGGCAGTACAAAATCTTTGACGGATCAAATTGATATTTCACACTAAAATGGGTCTCATACTATAGATGAACTATATTGTTTGGGAGCATGAATGATAGGAAAGTCAGTTTTTTGGCCAAAATGTATATTTAGGCAAGATTTCTTTCTCTTAAACTACTAATTCTAGAATCTAAAAATTTTGGCACTGTCTTTGAGATTATAAAAGCATTATCTGAAAAAATCCTCAGATTTGTAAAAAAAACTAGACATTTTTATTGGATAAAATGTAAAAGTTTCGACTTATCATTCAATCTGAATGTTTGTGAAGGCGATACTAGCCATAGCGTTTGATGGCCAAAATAAAATTATACTTAAAAACTGTTTTTTTGACGTTCAACAGCTCATTATAAAACAATGAAATTCTTCCAAAAAAAATTCAACAAAAAATTAGCAATTTATAAAAAACAAATATAGTGAAATTTCAATTACCACAAGGAGCAATAAAGATATTAAAACTGAATATTTATCTTGGACTAATGGATCACCTCCTATACTCGTCTCATTTGTTTACATTCTTTACATTGACTTGGACCATTTTTTCAATGAATTGATTGAAATAAAACTGAAGATAAGAGGTATAATATATAGGATTTAAAAAAGAATAATTTTTTTACATTTAAAAAAATCAACGCCAATCAAGCATCATACACTTTCTGATACTTTCCATTGCAGGATTGATACCAGTATGCTCTAATCAACCTATATGTTACACCCTTAATCAAAACTTTATATTCGATGTGGATTTTCTTGTGCTTATGAACCCTATTATCTTGGAATAATATTGAAATATGGAGAATGGATTCGTTCTATATTATAAAATAGATATTAATTTTTAGCTAATTTTTTGATAATTCGATGGCACTTATATTTTTTCTTACGTTTCTAACATTTTTCAGGCAAAATAGGAATATTTTAAAGTTTTAAAGGAAAAACTTAGGGTTAAATCTTCAATGTAGAAGCAGCTAAAATGAGTAATATTAAATATAACAGAGCCACTAGCCATGTAATGTTACAGATAGCCATGTAAGAAATCCAGTGGCTATAGGGACAAAGGACATTATTTCGTAACACGAAATTATCACTTTGGCTTTACAAAGGTGTTATTATTGCTGTGGAAATACTAATGATATTAAAATATAACAGATCCACTGTCCATGTAATGTTACAGATAGCCATGTAACAGATCACTGGCTATAGGAACAAAAGCCATGTTCTCTTGTAGGAGATTAATGAAACAAATAAAACAATAAAACAAACGAAATCATTAAATTGATAAGTTGATAATACTTTATCAGAATGTATATTTTAATTCATAACGATAGTTAATTAAAAATAAAATTAATAGTCAATTCGTTGTCAAGAAGTTTCATATATTGTTTACTTATAGTAAATTTAAGTGTAAGCCAATCAAGATTTTCTAAAAAGAGACCTTATTAAATAGTCCTTTTAAAAAAAGTAGGTAACACTGTACAGGAAGTACTTTAGATGGCATTGTTTTGCGTGACGTCATAAACAAGTCATTGGACCTCCATTGGACATTCAGTCACAAATTAGGTATCGGTAGTGTTTTAATTATTCATCGAAAATTGGAAAAATGAGTTTCTCAAGGAAAATATTACCTTCAAATTCACTTCAAATAGCAAGTAAGAAAGTATTCTCAGTTATTTATGTATTTATTATTGTTGTTTAAATTCTTTAATATTAATAAGAAATGATAATAATAAGCAGTAATTAGAGATTAATTAGAGGTTACCTTCCAACAATATGGCTGCTTGCTATCTATCTTTAAATTTGGTTAAACTATTTTTTTTCTTTTAATTTAATAAATATTAACATTTTAAATGTATTCTTGTTTCTTCAAGTTTTCAAAGAAGATTTTAAATAAAATATAACAACAAAATATAAAACTAACAGGATCTATTTATCAAAAAGTTAAATATCGTATTAGAAGTAATTTTTCATAAATAATTTAAACCGAATTCAATTTTAAAGTTTAATTTATAATTAAATGTAATGAAATTTCTTGCATTAGCTTATGCTTAAAACATTTATGTTTCACTGACATAATAATAATAAGTCAAAGTTGAATTAGCTCAAAAAAAATTAATTTAAAACAACAATATGTTGAATTTACAATTCAAACTCTACCACATGTTTGCATAAAAAAGAAAATAAGATAATTCAATTGAATAAAAAACTTGTTCTATTGTCAAAGGTTCTTGGAATTTAAAACCAGTAAAGGTTGTTCCCAGCTCAAAATAATTATACTGATTTCAACAGCTAATAAAGCTTGCAGATTCATTCAGTGATATGAATTTATTATAAAAACGTTAGTATAGCTTACTTAATATTAAACATTTCATGAAGTCAGCAGTTATAATTACTGACCTGTTTTATTAATTAATAACAATGATATCTCTATTTCCTTGAGAACAAGAAAATTGCTTTAAAGTAATAAAAAATGATTGAATGCAAATATTAAGACTTAGAGTAATCAAATGAATACTTGGCACACAATTGAACTTTTTGTTTATTACTATGTTGTAATTTATAATTCTGACTGAAGAAATGTTAAATATTTAAGGTAAATATCAATACCACTGTTTGAATCAAATGTATTTAGTTTTTGAAGGGAAATTGTACTGTGAATGTTTAGTCTCTTAAATTGTTTGTTTAAATTAGATAAGAAAATAAATTACAACTTTTGACAATTTTTTTTAATTTCTCAGCTTTTCAGGGTTTTTGTTGTTGTTGTGTTGAGTTTTATTGATTCTGTGTATGATTAAGGTTCTAAAATGTGGAAGAAATAACATTAATGACCATGAATGTACAAATTACTTTCTTTAGGAAGGTACTTTTAAGTGTTGTAATTAGTTATTTCAGAACAGTTAAAAGAGTAGGTTATTTGAATTTTAACAGTCAATGATATCCAAATTGGAACATTTCTTTCGACTTACAACTATTCGATAATGAGTTATAACAAATGCATTTATAACAGTTAATTTTATTAAACTTTTCCTGTTATACCACACAAATGTGGAAGTATGTTTCAAGAATTCAGTCTTATAAGGGTTAATAATTATTGAATTGTGTTATTCAATTAATAACAATCATATATAATTCCAGTAAGAATAAGAAAATTGTTTTACGCTATTAAAAATGAATTAATACAAACATTGAGACATAAAATAATCAAAAATATAATTGGAATAAATTGCTTCAAAGTTCTTCAGTTTTTGAAACTTCTGTTTACTTCTATATTGTAATTTATAATTGATAACAAAACTATGCAAAATTGAAATAATGCAAATGGAAAACGTTTCAATATTTCAAATGCTATTAAAACTTCAATATTTATTCTATTATTGTTATCTAACTATTAAGAAAGGTCTTGCTTAAATATCATTAAGTTATGTTATAGGTTTAACAAACCTCACTGAAATGTTTTATGAAGTTAACATTACACTTTTTTTTTATTCCATATTTTTTTAAAGACATCATCATAACATCTAAATGGGATATGATTATTAGTCTTTCATTCCTGAGGTAGTACAGATAGTGATTGAAGGACATATCAATATATAAGCTTATTTTTGTACATCATAGCTGATGCAAATAATTTCATTAGTATAACTACAGCAGTAATAACATTTTTGAAAAACCAAAGTGAACATTTCTTCATACGAAATATTCTCCTACAAGAGAACACGGCTTTTGTTTAAATAGCCAGTGGATTTCTTACATCGTTTACTTGACATCCTTCTACATTGAATATTAAAGTAAAATTTTCAAATTTAAAACAGAAAAATACCCTTATTTTCTCTGAAAAACATCATAAACAGCGAAGAAAAAATGTTGTTTTAAGATAATTTAAAATTAAAGATGTACGAAAACACTGGACAACAAAAAAAACTTTTTTTCATGGTGCCTAAAATATTTTCACCGTTTTTACCTAATTTAAGGGTGCTGATTCCAAAAAAGATGTCACTTTTCCTCTATCAGGTCTAGTTTGTTTGCTGTGGCATGCCCTACTCTGTGGGAAGGCGATACCTACAATACAACCAGGTAAATGGAAGAAACAATAATTTCATTTAACTTCAAGACACATATTCATTAATCATAACGAAATATTGCAATATGTATGCAAAAGATTTGGATTTCAAGGTATATTCCCCAAACATATTTGGTTTGTATAAGGAATGTCACCTAGGAGAAGATGTAGCCATGCTTATTCTGTGCTCAAAAATATGCAACGCAAGTAAAACCTTCAAGGTTTATAATGCCATAATCATTTAACATAGATCACAATAACCTAATATTGCAATTATGTCGCTAGAATGTGTTTAGAACTACGCCTAATTTTAAGGTAAAAAACATATGAAATAGCTAACATTCTAATAACTTGACCTGATGAGAAAAAATTAGTATGAATTTTGAAATCAGCATTCCTAAATTAATATAAATTAGCTTAGAAACCTTGGGCAGCAAAAATGTGTTGACCAGTGTAATTACATTTATTAATCTCAAAAAGAAAGATTTCAATTTTGAATTATCTTTTACATTTTTTGGTTTTTTATAGAATTATTATAATGGGAATTTTATGGCTTCTTAGTATTTAATAAGATCATTTTCCTTCCCCTTTGTCAAATATCATATATACGAATTTTTTCTGAGTGAGTGTTATCCTTTTCCTGCCTCCTGTACTCTGTTATAAGTTTGCTATGAATGTATATTGAGAAAAAATATATTAGTAATTAGCCAGTTTACATACTCAAATCGAAGTCAGAGCCAGCTATTCAATATAATTTAAATCTTTTATAGTTGGTAGCATCTAATTTTTGAAAATAATAAATATGAACTATTAGACTAGAATTGTAAAAAAAAAACTGGATATTTCTCAACAAACATAAGTCCTCTTTCTTGAGGAAAGAGTCATTCATCACATTTAAATAGCATGGAAAGGTACTACATTCACAATGATAATGTAATTGTAACTGATATTAAGTTTTGCTCAAGAGTGCAATATATAGGTTTATTAAAGCAGTTTATGAGACAAATCCATCATGTCATGGAAGACAAAGGTAATTTATTTATATTTATTGGCGGTGATTTTTTTACATGTAAAAATATTATTCCTCTTACATCTCATATAAGTCAATAAACTATTTAAATTGTTTCTTTATAAATATCAATTTTATCTCAGTGGATTCGCTCAAAAAATTTCGAAGTCAATGTAAACAATGTAAAAAAATATAAAAAATTTGACAAGTATAGCAGGTGATCTCTTAGTCTAGGAAAAACATAAAGTTTTTATAGCGTTATTGCTCTTTCCCGTAATTGAAACTTCATGAATTTTTTTTTATTAATACCTAATGTTTTGTTCCATTTTTGGTCAAATTTTCATTATTTTTTAATGAGCCGTTTAGCGTCAAAAAAACATTTCTGAAAAAAGAAATCGTACTGTAACGCCCGTTTAGCGAATGTAATTTTAAAAAAGAATATCTCACTCATTCTCCACATAATACTCTAGTTTTAGGCATAGTTTTATTTTGATCAGTCAAACAGTATGGCTTGTATGATCTCACAAGGTTTAAGATTGAATTATAAGTCAAAATTTTTATATTTTATTGAAAAAAAAATATTTCCTGTTGTTTTAAAATTCTGAATATATTTTTCGTTTGTTCCATTTGTAACCTCAACTATAATGTCAAAATTTCAGTTTAGGAGAAATAAATGTTTTAAAAAAAACGGTTTTTGGCAAAAAAGTGACTTTCCCATCATGCATAATTCTTCGCAAACAATAGGGATCTTCGTCTTTATGGGGCGCATTTTTGTGTAAAATATCAACTTGATCCATCAAAGATTCTGGACCGTAGCGTGGTAACAAGCAATGCTAACACACTCACCCACCCACCCACACACACAGACATCATCGAAAGAACTTCATAAAACGACTCCTGGGACCTCAAAACATGTAATTCCGTCAAAATCTCGAGATCGAATTTTTTCACGATCATTATACTTTACTTAGAGTAAAGTAAAAACATTATTAAACTTAAATAATATGTCTATTAATATTCCAGTGAACGTTTATTTATTTATTTTGTTAACATAAGTAAGAAATCAATAAATCTTGGTTGACAATAGGAGGTTACTTTGTTTTCTGAAGTTGATTACTAATATGAAAATTTATAACCAAATCAAACTCAGTAATCACACAACTTGTTATCATTAAAATGGTATTAAATGACCTTTGTATTGAATGATAAAACATGAATTGACTAATTTAAATGTCAAAACTCTGGTCAATTATTTAACAATTACAGAATTATGTTTAGGGCAGTGTTCATCAAGCTTTTATACATTGTATGGTAAAAAGCTAATGAAATGGTCTCCACATATAAAAATTTTAATCGTATAAACAACGCGTTTCGAACAGGTAGTGTTCTTCTTCAGGCATTAACTAAAAACTACAATGTCATCTGAGACATTTACTCTTGTACAAAGTAAATATAGTACAAAATAAAAATAAGGAAGAGAGTACGAACCTAAGGGTGAGTGTCTGTGGTACAACTGACTGGGAATAGGATGGAAGTGGGTGAGGGGTGTACATCTGTTTCATATTGGAATGCAGGTACATTTGTTTGTTATTATACAACCTATTATACAACTTTTCAGGTGTATGCTATATAATGTCCTATTTAGTCAGAATATAAGTCTCAAAATGAGAGATGCTTATTCGTCTTTCATTCCTAGAGATGGTGCATATAGTGATTGATTCAGTTATCGATATACATTCTTACTTTTGTATATTACACAAGTGATGCATGCCTTTGTTCCTATATCCAGTGGATCACTTACATGACCAGTGACGCTTAAGGTAACCCTGCCAATACTTAATGCGATCGTTGATAGGTTTGCATTCTAGGTGAATAACATCCATTTTCTTATCTTTTTGAGATGGCTTCCTTGAGATGTATGCCACAGGGTGTAAAATACCTTCAAGCTGCGTCTGCTTTAAAGAGCCTCCTATACCTTTACAACTAGCAATTGTTTCCATGTAAACATCTATATCTGCATCCTAAATTTATTAAATTTTGTTGAGAGTTTAAATAATCTTGTATTAAATGAAAACTGCCTTCATTTAGAGTAGTAACCAATGTTACTCTACATTTTTACTTTACTTTAAGTAAAGTATACTAATGGGGCCAGGTAAGCTCCGTGGTTAACGTACTCGCCTCTGAACTGATGGACCGGGTTCGATCCCCACCTGGCCCTCAATTTATTCACACGGGAGGTGAATAAATCCGGGTACGTCTTCCCTCGGAGAGGACGTTAAACCTTCGGTCCCGAGCCTGTTCGATGTCGGGTACTCGTTAAAGATCCCTACTAAAAATGCACTTGAGTTGGGTAAAATTTAGGACTCCCAATGTAGAATCTGTAGAATCACAGATCATACAAAGAAGTGGTAAACGGCTGACGTTTTCATCCGCTAGGAGATAAATCAATAAAAAAAAAGTGTAGTGATGGTGAAAACATTGGATCTGGAGATTTTGACGGAATGTGGGTGGGTGAGGGTGTATCCAAAAGTTAACATTATGGTACCATTCATGTACCATGGTACCATTATGGCACCATTCATTCAATGTTACCAGGATTTCAGATGGAATGTTTCAACTTTTTATTACTCCATGACTTGCAGCCGATACAATATGAAATCTTAACTACCCTATCACCACGATTGAATTCGACCGAGAATCTTCCCCGAACACCCCAAAACTCTTTAGAACATTCCCTCCACTTCCACAGTATATGAAACCAGAAGTAGGGAGACAACATTTTTGTAACTTTTACTCTGTAATACCCTGAAAAGTGATTTTTTTTTGCATTTCTGATATGAATTTCCTACCATCATTCTTATAATAGCACAATTAATTTTATATTAGCGGGTCACTGGTCTAGAACTGATAATTATGATGCACATTATAATGCAGGGGAATGGTTGTTGGTGGTTGCTCGGGAGTTCACAGGTAGTCGGTGCATAAAGAAGCAGAAGCACGAAAGGATTTCGAATGATGGACTCGGAGAGGGAGTGCAGCCATCCTATGCTCCCCCCTACAATGACTTCAACCGTTCACACCGTTATACATGCATGCCTCACTGTACGACCGTTTATTTTCGTACTTTCGTACTTTCCGTCTACCTTTTCCCTATAACAATCTTCTTTAACCATGGCACTTCTTCTGCTAACAGACCAAATGCCTTGGTGAGGGCCAAGAATAGCCATTTATTATAATCTACAGTCTTGTCTGTTTAGTGTTATTACATATACAGTCCTTTAGAATGGAGATTTTCATAAGGAAATATCGAAATTTCATATTTACCAAATAACGAGTTATGTTTTTTTTTAAAAAAAAATAAAATCTGTTGCATCAGTCACTATGTTATGTGGTGTTTACTCAACATACTTAATTAAACGAATTATAAGAACATAAGAGAGGTTTTATTATGAACAATGGCTTTTGAACTCCTGTCGTTATTTTTCAAGTGGGTGAAAGAGGAAGATAGGAAATCAAAAATGCATTTCAATACTCCTTGCTAATACCAATTTCTATAATTTAAACATTTACTATATACTATTTTCTCTTCTGTATTTGTGTGTGTGTTTTCCAACATGTTCCACTTTATTGTATTACATACAAGTTACACATTCTTGTAAATACATACTTTAACAATCATATGACTTAAAAGTATAATTTAATTGGACTATATACAAAATTTTTACGCATAAAATTATGAGTATTAGTCACCAAACCAAGGGTGCTGTTCATCCATTGTAGGCTCCATTTTTGAATGCTGTTCATATTTAGTCTTCTTTGGTGGAATTACCAAGGTGGCATATGATGTTTTATTGGATCAATTGTCTCTCAAGTCATTTGCTTTGCAATTTAATCTGCAATATCGTTCCCCATAGTTCTCACATGGGCTCTCAACCATGTAAAAATGAATTTTCCATGTCCTTGGAGATTATTAAGTAGTTTTCGTATATTTTGTGATTATTGAGTAATTTTTTTCCGATTGATTATTAAATCAACTCCAACTTCACTGTCTGTAATGATATTTGTACTCACGTTCGATACAAATACTTTTAATATTTCAACACAATTAGATATGAACTTGTAAATAACTGTGCCAGGCAGTGATTTCCAACATTTTTTTCGTCACGGTCATTTCTTCATAATTTCATTTCTTTTAATAATTTAAAAACTTGATGACGCACTAACAATTAGATAAATTAAAAAAAACATAGTTAATTAACTATTATACCTATAATGTGATATATTTTGTAAAAATAGCAGATGATAATAATTTTAAATGGAATGTGAAGTAAAATAGCATTACAGAGTAAATAACATGTTTATTTAATGAACATTAAATGAATAAATTTTAATAAATTACAAACTACATTTAATGCGAAATATGAGGATGGTGTTTTTTAACAACTTTATTTATATTTGGGCGTAAAAATGTTAACGTTACTCTAATTTCATGATCTAGAATCAAGATCTATGTTTCGTTCTGCCTTCTATATTTCTTCTTGATGCATACCCAGGCTGCAAAATGCATTCTCCAAAAGTCTCATCCGCTATTTTACTGTATGTATCAGTAAAATTTGGTGGCACACTTCAAGAATTATGTGGCACAGTGGTTTAGTATCACTATATATGACAATAATATTAAAACATGAAATTAACCTAAACGAATTTAATAATCAATTAACTAAAGTTTAAAAAGGCACTTTAAAGTATGTTAGTTATAACTAGTGGATTTTTGTTTGAGTGAGCCATTCTGGTTCCTTACTAACTTTCTCCCTCCCCCACTCTCACTCCCTCTCTCTCTCCCTCCCCCACTCTCTCTCTTCCTCTCTCTCTTCCTCTCTCTCTCCCTCTCTCTCCCCCTCTCTCTCCCTCTCTTCTGCCTCTCGATTCTGTTTCCTCGAGTGATGCTAGAAGCCCTCCCACAGCTATTACAAACCATTTGATATAATTCATTTCTTATAGGTTTCCTAGGCACCACAGTCTAAGGTCAATACTGCATTAACTCACTGATAGGTTAGGTCAGGATTTAGTCGTTATTAAAAATCTTCTTTTTTTAAAACCATATCAATTTGAAACTTCTTTTACAGAGCGATTTAACAGTGGCAGAGGGCAGAGGTCAAAGATAGTGATAGAGCCATCTTTATCTCCTTGTTTATAGCAATATCATCACATTAACTATACCTTCATTAAATATTAATATTAGTTCTTTTGTAGAGGGCCAGGGTAGACCAGTGGCTTAGGTACTCGCCTCTGGACTGCTGGATCCTTTTCTTGAAATCGTTTATGATATTATAATAGTAACATATTTATGATTATAAACTTACCTTGTGAATTCATTCTTCAAAACTCCCATGTTTATTATGTTGAATGGTATACTTTGAATGATTTACGTTTATATTCCTATGAGCGTCGTCTTAGAGATCAGGGTAGCCCAGTCCTCGCCTTTAGAATCGTAGAGCCTTGGCTCGATTTTCACTATGGCTTCAGTTTTGTTACGCGTAAGGTGAACAAATCTGAACACTTGGTCCTTTCTAAAAAGAGCGTTAATCCTTCGGTCTCGAGCTTGTACGCTGGCAGATCCTCGTTAAACATCCCTGCTCTAAAGACACTGGAATTAAGGAAAATTTAGAACTTTCAGTATGGAATCATTAGGTAGACACAACATTCCCTTGAGGAACCACTGCCAGTGGTGTCGTTTTCTAGCAGACCTTCAAATACACCAAGAAAAAAAAAGGTCATATCTCAACAAAAGTTCAACTGTCTAGACTTCTATCATATTAAACATATTTCTTCTCAAGCATTCAAGTGTGTGTGTGTGTGTGTGTGTGTGTGTGAGTGTGTGTGTGTGTGTGTGAGAGAGAGTGTGTGTGTGTATGTATGTGTATGTGTAAAGCATTCTAATAATTTTTGCCTTTGTCACCAGTCCCTATAATATGAAAAAAGAAATTAAAATTCGACCAGTTTTTATATCTTCACATTCACAAGAAATTGACTTCGCTTGGAATCTTCATCTACCATATAATGGTTTTTTTCTATCTCATTCATGGCATTGAAAAAGCAGTTCAGATTCTTGAAATTTCTCAACTGGTTCATGACACATATCTTTTCTACTTCTTTCAATAACTATATTCTATTAATCTCTATTTCTATTAATTAATATTCTATTCTATTAATTAATAGAATATTTCTATTAATAATAATATTCTATTAATCTATTAATCTTTATATAAAATTAAAACGAAGTCGTTACTGACGGATTTCAATTTGAGGAGTACACTGCTGTTCTCAGTTACAAATTTAACTCCAAGGAAATAAAATCAAAACAACCTCAAAAATTTCATTAGGTGAGTAAAGTGTTAGCTCTTATTTTCTTTAATGTAATATTATGATCACCAAACAAACATATATAAAACAATATTATATGCATATACAAGATAAGTAGATGTTGTATTATAAGAGATTTATGGCGCATCTGGAACTCTTTGTTAAAAATTTGGTGCATAGTATGTAAAAGTTTGACCACCCCTGGTCAAAATGATAACATTAGCCTTATTTATGTTTGAATATTCAATTTTCTTATGAATATTTATCTTGCATACGTACAATGTGGAGTACATTGTATACTACACTAACTTAAAACACATTAGTTTTCGTATTTCCGTATATTTTAGATCCGGCATCGTATAATGGTAACTCCTGCACCTGCTGTCTACTGCAGATTGTCCATCCCATCCTCTTTGCTAGGTTGTTAGAGGTTTGTTGTTGACAGTCTGTTTTTCACCTAAAAATCTAACAAAAGTGCTTTCAACCTACAGACAGTTGATTTATTTTTCATATTATTTATGATAATAAATTGTAACACATGGAAATAAATAAATTGATAAAATTATATTTTGGAAATTATTCATATGGCATATTCAACACACTCCGTATATATGAACCATTATATACTCTTCTAGGTATCTTTTGAAAATGATATGGAAAACAAGCACTTTAACTGCATGTAGAGCCACATTCTGCTATCTTCAGTCGAATAATCAGAGCTTATCACCTTTACCAGAATCTAAAGATCAGTGCTGTTGAGTAACTTTCTGATAACCTCGCCCTGCTAAAAAGCATTTCAGTGTTTTAGCATTTCAATTTCATGACAATTCATTTCAGCAGGCATGGCACTCAGAGCTTTATGGTGTCAGCATTTGCTTCATTTGGCAGTACCTGCGAGAGCATGATTCTGTGTTTTAAATATCTCGTCAGCATGTATGAAATATATATATAACCAATTATATAAAATGATCCTTCTAACTGAATAAACTAGACTTTTCAAAAGAACACACAGAATAGAAATCACTGAAACTCAGTTTAATCACTCCATTACTACCCCATATATATATAAAACTTTAAATTACACAAAGCACAACACAGAAAGAAGAATAAAAAGAACACTTACAGAATTTAATATTCCAAACGGTTGTTCGTCATCAGGAGTAGAATATAAGAGAGGACGAAGTGAGAGAGATCTCCCCACGTCGAAGGACGGAGAGCGATAATATATATACTATATACACTTTTTCGATGAAAATACGATCCGAAATGGACAAATACAGTTCAATGTACATAAAGAAACATAGAATAATTAAAAACACACACTTACAGTCTCTAATTTTTGGTTGAACCGTCTTCAGGAAAGATAAGAGTGGGGAACCAAGCGCACTGGTACAGAGACGGTTGGAGACCAACAATGTTGTCACATACGCGCCCGGTTACAGAGAATAAGGTAGACAAGAATCAATTTAAGATTAAATTAAAATAGGAATATGAAAATAGTAGTAAACACAAAAAAAAATAAAATAATAAAAACTGAGGGATGAACAGAAGAAATGATACATAAATAAAAATTAAAAATTATGGACTAAGCTTTAATAAAAGATAGAGAATAAAACTTAAAATAAATGAAAAATATATAAGATAAAAACATGAAAACTAGATGCAGAGACAAGAAACTAATACAATGAAGCATTATCTCTTAAGATTAAGACCAGGTGCACTGGGCGCATTGAGCAACCAAATAGGGGTTTCTTCGGAGGCTCGGAGAGTGAGGTTTTTGTAGTCAGAGGGGATTTGTCGCAGAATCTGTAACCTGTAGCACTCATTAAAGGGAAGTCGGCGGCTATTAGCAAGTATGGCGACGGGAAGATGGGAGTGGTTGTTGACTGAAGCTCTCTGATCGTTCATACGGAGACTAAGCTTGGTGGATGCTTGGCCTACGTAGAACGAATCACAATTGGTACACTCCAAACGGTACACACAGTTCTTGGAGGTCCACGAGCAGTCAATAGAAACAGGACAGGTGTGTTATGGGAGGGACCTGTGAAGTGTACACTTTTGTATATATTTCCTTTCTTTTTTGTTTTCTTCACCTTTATACTCCTTCTTAAAAACAATTTTTTTTCCTTGATCTCGACACCTTAGTTCCATTTTTATGTTTCCCCTTTGCGGCAACACTGCTTTAGCCCTCACCCAGTGAGTTGTTTAGTTGACTGTCGTCCCTCCATCAATTCACTTCTTCTTCTGAGGACGACCACCATTACGGTCGAAATATTGAAAAGTGAGTCTTTGTTATGTTTCTGTCTATGTGTCACAGCTTATTTTAAGTGTATATATATATATACACTATATATTCCTTTAGTCTGATACTTTGAAATAGATGTGTACTCAACAACTCTGATTATAAATAACCTTTTGTATGTATCTGTTGGTCTCAAAAATTTGTGTTAGTTCTCTATGTGAGTTGTAGATTGTTTTGGTAAATGTATTACAGTTCTTACTCTAATTTTAGCCCTGAAGATGATGTACAAATACATCGAAACGTCGGCCTAGGAAGGAGTTTATTTTCTTTTATTTGACCTAGCCCTCAATAACAAAACATAGAATATATATATATACACTTAAAATAAACAGTGACAGTTGTCATATATATATATACATATATTCAGGTTACATGCCATTGATTAAGCGTTTTAAACAAAATGATGTGGTCAGATCTCAACCAAATGCAAAAAAGAATTATTTCTTCAGTTAACATATCTTAAGTGTCATAGTGGTAGTGACATTGCTGTTTGTCTCAAGGTTAACAGTAACTTAAATATGAACTTTGGTGATTATAACTCCTACTCGTAGTAGTAGTTGGTCAATGTTGCAATTTTGTTTCTTAAAACTGATTAGTCTTCAACAAGGATATAAAGTTATATATGCTATAGTGGATATTAGCTTAATCCTAACTGAGTGAGCGACAAAAAGGTGAAGTCTTTGTGTCAATAGATTGTCAAAACAAGGAGCGAGGCAATGGCACTTAACTGGGACTCCCTTATAAACGAAGTGTTGCATCTAAAATACACCACTAAGAAATGTTTGACCGTTTGGTATGTAAATATAATGAGAATAGGATGTATTGGGATGAAGTCAGTTTCTCAAACTTCAAATTAAACTTTAAATGCCGACGTGAAGTGTGAAATCGAATGAACTATTTGGAATTAAAAAACTGAAATGAATTAAGTTTAAATTATGCAAATTAAAATAATCATGTAGTGGATACTCATTAGTGTACATATCATTTCAAATAAATATATATATTGTGTAATGTTTGCTGGTATCATTCAGTGGAAAAATATATACCACAATATTGTATTTTTGATTCTATTTGTGTTCACATTTAGTATGGTAGTCGACTCAAATTGAAATATTTTATTATTTTAAAAAGAATATAAATGTGTTTTGATATGTGTGTAATGATAATGAAGATGACCACAGAGATTGTGTCTTATTTAGCGATAGTGTTTGTATTGTTGTTGTCCGTCTGGCTTCCACTGATAACAACCTAACGATGGGTCAGTGATAACACTTGGATGCTGGCCTCCCGATAAAAACCGCCTTTTCAAATTGTTTACCCAAATATCTTCAAGTTACTTTCAAGAAGAGGTTAATGTCCCGTCTTTTTCAGCTAGAACAGCCATGGCAAACCTTTTCAGTTTGGCGTATCAAAATTTTTAAAAATCGAAACTAATTGTCGTAGCATGTCACACATCGCAAAAGTAAAGACTAAAAAAAATTTTTTAAAATTCACAATTTTTTTAACTTAATTATTTCTTTAATGCCACTTAAAATACATAAACATCATTATTAAACCAAAATTTAACATTTTAGCTTTTAGAATTTAGAATGTTTTCAGAATTTAGCATTTTCTTATTAATATCAATATAAAACACTAAGTTTAAATGTTTTTAATATGTATATTTGTTACACAATATTATTGTTCATACACGTCTGGTTTAGGAATAAAGTATTTATTATTATTTACAGAATTAATAATATTATTATTCATAAGCAACCCTGTCTGTTAAGAGAAACAAATATTTTAATTATGATATTTATCTTTAAAGATGCATAAATAAGGTCCGTGTCCTTTTTCATTACAAAGTTCTAAAAAGTTTTTAATTATAAACTGTTTGTCTATGAATATGTTTTATACTTTACTATGAAAATTTGATCTCGAGATTTTGACGGAATTACACGTTTTGAGGCCTCAGAAGTCCTTTGATGATGTGTGGGTGGGTATGTACTAAAAGTTTGTGGTCACACTACGGTCCAGAATTTTTAATGGATCAAATTGAAATTTTACACAAAAATAATCCTCATAATGTAGATGAGCCCTATTGTTTGGGAGCAATTATGGATGACGGGAAAGACACTTCTTTTGCCAAACACCTGTTTTTAGACTTTTTTTTTCTTAAACTACTGATTCTAGAGTCTTCAAATTTTGGCATTTTATTTGAGGCCTGAAAGTCAATAAAATATATCAAATATTCTCAAATGTTTAATACAACAGCAAATATTTCTTTTTCTAGAAAATGTAAAAATGTTTACCTATAATTCAATCTGAAAGCTTGTGAGAGCGAAACAAATCATACGTTTGACGGATCAAATTTAACTGTACCTATAAATAGAACATTATGTGTAGAATGAGTTGACATATTCTTTTTCAAAATTACATTTACCAAAGGGCCGTTAGAGTACATTTTCTGTTTACAGATATTTTTTTTTTTTGCACTAAACGGCTCATTAATAAATCATGAAATTTTGCCAAAAATTGGAAAGAAAATTAAGATTTTATAAAAAAAATCATGAAATTTCAATTACGGCAAAGAGCAATAAAGCTGTAAATACTGAATATTGCTCCTGGACTAATGCTTTACTTGTATTTGTTTTCATTCACTTACATTGTTTATATTGTCTTAGAAATTTTTTCAGTGAGTTCTCTAAAAATAATTGATGCGTAGAGGTTTAATGAAAAATGTTTAAATAATTTAATAACGTAATATGATATATAAAAGTATATAATTATTACATGTAAAAAATCAGTGCCAATGATCATACATTTCTGATACTTTCCATGGTATGAGGGATTGGTCTGATATTATGCTCTAATCAATCTATATTTTGCAATTCAACGATACATAATATCAGATTTAGATTGATTATTAAATCGTAGATATGAATATGGTATTATAGAATATGTCCTGGTATTCCAGTGTTGTGGTATGGATGGGAGAAGCGTGTGTTCTCAGAAGTGTAGAATTTACTGTCTGATAAACGATGCAAGATCCTTGATTTTTTATTGAAATAAGATACTTTGCTTTATGAGTATAAAATGTAATGAAATAATTACATTCATCAGTTAATAAGTAGCGTGTGGTGTATCGTAGATGGCGGTTATTGATTTTGAATAAGGAAATTTAAATATTTTTTTTAGTGTAAAATTTAAACTTTAGTAATAATATCCATTTCTTTTCGGCATTTTTGTCGTCTTCAGGAAAGAAGAAGTAGAAAAATAAGAAAAAACACAGCAGTGGAGACGTGAAAAGATCTACCAACCGATCGAAGTTTTAAATGTATATCAAAAGGATTAAAAGTTTTAATGTGTTGCATTCAATTTTGTTTGAATATGAATGATTTGAATGACAAGAGATTAGAGAACTTAATTTATTAGTTGTTGGCAACACTGAATGCTAGTTGGTAACACTGATTGGTAATAGGTGACACTGAATGGTAATTAGTTACTACTGATTAGTAGTTGATAACACTAAATTTTTTGCGTGAATCAACTGAAATAAAATTGATGTTTTGAGGTTTAAAACAATATTTGTTTAAGAATTTAAGAACTTAATATGAGAAATAAAGAACAAAATACATACCTGTAAAAAATCAACGTAAATAAAAACATATAATTTCTGATGCTTTCCATGGTATGATGGATTGGTCTCACAGAATGTTTTAATCAATCTATATGTTACACTCTTGAAAAAAACTTAATATGAGATGTAAATTTTTGTGTGTTTATGAATCATATTAACTTTGGGTAATATTTAAGTGTGAGGAATCATCTCTTTCGTATTATTTTGTTGGCAAATATCTATTTTTTTACTATTCTTGTTTAACAGTTCATTCTATAATTTGAAAAATTCCCTATAAAAGTTTTAAATTATATTAAAATGCCGGCTTTGAATTTCATTTGAGAATGCAAAACTAACTAATTACTAATATATTTTTTCTCAATACAGACTTAGAGCAACCTTATAACAGAGTACAGCACGCAGGAAAAAGATAACACTAAGAGTGGATTGGTATGCATGATTTTTGACAAAGGGAAAGAAAAGTGGTTTCTTAAAAAACCCCAAGAAAGAAAGTGGTTACAAGGTATACTCGTATATATATATATATATATTTGTGTATGATGGCAGCAAATCCTCACGTAAACATGTTTCATTAAAGTACACAGCAGCCTCTGCATTAACGACTTTTAAGCTGGTCTGCTCCAATTTACGAACAACCTTGCGGTGGGCTGGTGTTAAAAGCCATATTAATTGCCCAAGAGACATCTTAATTTGGCATGAGCAGATGTAAAAAGAAAATCACAACTTCCAGACGAAAGGCAAAACTTTTTAATACGACACAAAAGCTTGTTCGTGTGCGTTTTAACTTTTGTAAGTACTTGTTTTTTGTCACTGTAATTATTTTTATTTTCTGTATTTGTTTTTAATTCATTGTAATTGTTGTTGCTTTTTGATTTGTATTTTGTGTCGTATTAAAAAGTTTTGCCTTTCGTAAGGAAGTGGTGATTTTCTTTAATTTAAGCTTAAAAGTCGTTAACGCAGAGGCTGCTGTGTACTTTAATGAAACATATATATCCACTCAAAATTCGAAAAAACGATCCAAACTGGACGCAAATCAGTTCAAAAATGAAGAAAAGCAACACACAGAGAAAGAGACACACTTACAAACTCAAATTTTCTCTTGTAGACGGATCATCCGAAAATTTGAGTTTGTAAGTGTGTCTCTTTCTCTGTGTGTTGCTTTTCTTCATTTTTGAACTGATATATATATATATATATATATATATATATATATATATATATATATATATATATATATTTATTAGTGTACTTTGGTAGCAGTCCTTCGGATATACATGTTTTGTTAAAGACGACAGAGTAGTTCCTGTCTATAAGTTTCTTCTGGAGAACTTCGATTTGCCGAAAAACAGTTTTTTCGTTGTTAGAACAACGGTTGAGGAGGTCTGCAATTGTAGTCGACGCAATATATATATATATATATATATATATATTAATAAAAGTATCGACCGTGGAATAGAAACAAAACTAAAGTTTATCGGGATTCGGTCAGTTCTTCAGGTTCAAATTAAACTCTCATTGCCAACGTTTTGGTCTTTATTTAAAACCTTTTTCATAGGCAGAAGTATTAATGTTGAAACAGAAAAACTAAGTATTACATTACAAATTATTTTACAAAGAAAGATAGTATGTGGATTTTAACAACAACTGTAGTCTGAATGAACACGTGACACTGAACAGTTCAGTATGCTCACAGTGACAGAGAAGTATTTGCTGATTGAACTCAATCATAATTATAATATGTACAACTGAATGATCCATCTCTTCTTGAACATTGGACAGCACATGGGTTTTCTGTTTAAATAATCCGTATTCCTGATTAGTAGAACGTACTAATATTCTTACTATTACAACTGTCTTATGAGTTTGTTATTAATGCTTTTTTATGTACCAAAGCTTGTGCTTTAGAACTAAACAATACAGTAGTACTTAAAGGTTGCATTGATTCAGACTTAACGCTAATGAAGTAATGAAGGCCTAGGTGTGAAATGCTCTACTAAAATATAGTGATTTACTTACCATTATTGCTATGAAACTCTATTCGTATAGTTTCAAATACTGATATATAGACATACTCAAACACATTGCATATTATATTTGCTTGCTCAAAATAATATTAATGAGAGAGAAAAATCATAAAAGAGTCATAATTGACAAAGAGACTGAGACGAAATGTTTGATTGAATTTTTGATAGTTTTGAACCTTAATGAGATTCGTTTTTAAAGATTAAATTCATTTCCACATGACATCCTCATCTGACTATAGCCAATAATGATAACACTGAATACTGTTCCTGCCTTGTTTGAACTGAGAGGACAAGCAAATGATTCACTTTTTGATTCACAACGCTTATCGTATTAAAACATATATATTCTAAAAATCCTTTGACAGCTTCATTTCTCTCAGGTATAACAAATATCTATAATTCTTAGGAGGATATTTTTATTGTAATGATATTAAATAAAAAGCTAATAATGCAAAAGAATCAAATATAAAAGAATAATAAGACCTAATCGTTAGTCCAGTCATATCAAACACCTATATAAATAATATAATGATTTTGTCTGTACATTGCTTAGAACTGACTGCTTTCAAGTTTTCTTTACGTTTCATACATTAGAGAAACCGAATCCACCCTTAGAAAAATTTCAGTCGGTTTGTCGGTTTGTCTGCAAAATTTTGTCACAAGTAAACTCAGCCACCATAACACATATCAAGCTGAAACTTTTACAGTAGATTTGAGTATGTCTAACTTAAAATATTGGCTCTGAATTGATTGGAAATTCAACGTAGAAGTGAAGTTATAGACGTTTAAAGCAAAAACGTTTGTCAAAAGTAAACTCAACCACCATGAGACATAGCGAGCTGAAACTTTGACACTAGATTTGTGTATGCCTAACTTAAAATATAGGCTCTAAATAGATTGATATTCAGTGCAGAAGCGAAGTTATGGGGCTTTGAGCTGTATTTTGCTAGCTTCACAGACAAGTTTGTTTTGAAAATACACAGGTGTAGCAAGTAGTAGCAGTAACAAATTTCATGTTACAAAACGTTAGTGTCCCAAAACTGTGCAACGGGACACGACTCTGAGTTCGTGCTCTGCACAGATATGCCATAGAGGCGGACATCATGACTTGGTGTGGTATTGGGGAGTCTATGTGTATACCACGCATGCCATTGATTCCGAGCAACTATCTGTTTCTGTTGAAACGATTGCAAAGTTCCGTCAGAGTCTATTTAACGTCGCAATGACGTTAACTAAGTCGCAAGGGGAAACTTTATCTAACTCAGGAATTGAAGTTAGCGAGACCAAGTTTTTCTCACATGGTCAACGTGAACCTGAAGGACAGAGAGCTAACTTGGTGTATACAGAGACATTTGTTTAACATGTACTAATAATGATATTTTCTACCATACTATAATTTCTAATTGTAGTATTAGTCTAATACTATAATTGGTATAGTATTCCATGGTATATTGGAGTACCAAGTATAATAGAATTTTTGATTCCGTCAAAGACGGTTACATTTGCTAGTTACCTATACAAATATTTTATTTCTGATCTCATCTTAATGATAATACGAGTAATGCATCGTTAATTTAGTAGTCATGGTCACTAAGAATATAAAATAGAAGCATTATTGATCGATCAATGATTTTGAGGGCTATTGCACTATCGAATATTAGGGATTGTTATTTTCTTGAGTGTAAACCAAAAAGGGTGCATATTATTCCTATGGACATCGCCAGTTGATCGCTCAAAGTTTTGACCACTCCCATTACCTAGACGGTTATAATTTAGAAGCACTAAGTATGGATTTTGCATCGTCTTCGTTGAGCATTTACAAATAATCTGATATAAAGATATCCTCTTTTCACCCAGTGAATTTTTCATAGTCGCATCATGCCGTAGGCTTAGAACTGCTATCAAGGCAAATTAATTTGTCGACTTGCTGTTTCCAGAATGCCCAGCAGTTTGTAATAATGTGATGTTCTATTTACTAAACTGAATAATAAGTTATTGAAACCTATTATTAAGAATATTCTAATAGATTATTGCAGACTTCTACCAATATGCTACTCACACTACGTACTACCACAACCAGTATGCGCAGCTACTTACGAGCAATCGACTACCAGCGTGCTCATCACTCTGTATGCAACCACCTCAACTATGCGCAGCTACCTACGAGCAATCGTCTACCATCGTGCTCATCACTTTATACGCAACCACTACTAGTATGCGCAACTACTTACGAGCAATCTACTACCAGCGTACCCATCACTTTATATGCAACCACTACCAGTATGCGCAGCTACTTACGAGCAATCGTATACTAGCGTGCTCATCACTCTATATGCAACCACCTCAACTATGTGCAGCTACTTACTAGCAATCTACTACCAGGTGCCCATCACTCTATATGCAACCACTATCAGTATGCGCAGCTACTAACTAGCAATCGCATACCAGCGTGCCCATCACTCTATATGCAACCACCTCAACTATGCGCAGCTACTTACTAGCAATCTACTACCAGGTGCTCATCACTCTATATGCAACCTCCTTAACTATGCGCAGCTACTTACTAGCAATCTACTACCAGCGTGCTCATCACTCTGTATGCAACCACTACCAGTATGCACAGCTACTTACTAGCAATCTACTACCAGGTGCCCATCACTCTATATGCAACCACTACCAGTATGCGCAGCTACTTACTAGCAATCGCATACCAGCGTGCCCATCACTCTATATGCAACCTCCTCAACTATGCGCAGCTACTTACTAGCAATCTACTACCAGCGTGCTCATCACTCTGTATGCAACCACTACTAGTATGCGCAGCTACTTACTAGCAATCGCATACCAGCGTATCCATCACTCTATATGCAACCACTACCAGTATGCGCAGCTACTTACGAGCAATCGTATACTAGCGTGCTCATCACTCTATATGCAACCACTACCAGTATGCGCAGTTACTTACTAGCAGTCTCCTACCAGCGTGCTCATCACTTTATACGCAACCATTACTAGTATTCAGTGAACTAGCAGTATGCGCAGCTACTTACGAAATATCTTACCAGTGTGCTCATAACTCTATAACAATTTATACCAATATTCAGTGAACCAGCAGTATGCGCAGCTACTTACGAGTAATATCTTACCAGTGTGCTCATAACTCTATAACTATTTATACCAATATTCAGTGAACTGGCAGTATTCGCAGCTACTTACGAGTAATATCCTACTAGCATGCTTATCACTCTATATGCAACCACTACCATGTATAGCTACCATCATGTAGAACTCCTTACAATCAGTCTGCTCCCAGTATAATTGATACCAAAGCACTGCAGTCAGTATTCACAGGTTCTGCGTGCAGTCTACTAAAAGTATGCACAGCACTTTATAGTCAGATCGCTATCAGTGTAAAGAGCCCTGCATGCATCTCACTCCCAATAAGCACAGCTTTACAATTGGACCATACTCCCACAAGTACTGACAAATGGTAACACTGCTTTTCCTGACCACCTAACCATAAAAGTCTTTTTCTCATGTAAAATAAATAGTTTATTTCATAAGTTGTTTCACTTCATGAACTTCGTATTTTGGAACTTTGGAAAATTCAGTGATTCAAAGCAGAATCGCTAATCAGAAGTAATCTATGCTTTATACATTTGTTTGTTTGATAATGCAAAGAATAGTCGAATAGGAATATATAATAGCCACTTGTTTTGGTTAAGAATAGTAAAGATTAGTCTATGTAATATTGCAAATGGGTAACGTTACTATTTAATGAATTAAATGTAGTCGGGAACCATTGTGCAGACAGATTTGATTGAAATGAATCGAGAGAAAAAGGCACTGCAGGGGGCGCCCCCTCCCCTCGTCACTCGTTTGTCTCCTATTACGCACTCGCTTATCTATCAGCGTCTAGTATTTGTTGTCTATCCTTTAGGGTCGAGATTAACTTTTAGCGAAAAAATTATCATTTCAATAGACGATTTAACCATTGTAACAAGAGCTAGTCTGAACGGTACCAATGTCATACTCTAAAGGCAGAACCTATAAACATTAATGATAGTCCAGGGCTGTCAAAGTGTATATTTCTATCTTTGACATCGACAATTTTCAATTATAATGCATTTATATTTAATAATAACCACAATAGCCGTTTATTTCACAAAAATACACACAACTGGTATCATTGATATTTATATTCTACTTATAAAAATTAAAAGCGCACCTTATGTAATATGGAACGTAGGGGTTCGACTGATAACAAGGCAACTAGCTATCGACATATTGGGTAATTTATTAATTCTATATGATGAAATACAAGTTTCAATGTGACTGAATTTTAAAAATAAACTCTTCTCTAACTGAAATTTCAACCTATCTTATATCTTTGTAATCTTAATATGCACTGATTTACTTAAAGCACTTGACATCATTATGAGATCTAACAGAATCTTTTATATCCAGTCTTGTGTAAAACAATGGAAATAAAGGTGTTGATATGATTAATATTCTATATTTAAGTAGAATTACATTGAGAACACAAAAAAGAAATCAGGTTTGCACTTTTTTAATGCAGAATCACAATCAAAACAGAATTGGTTTAAGGTGGTTACTTTAAGATAGGATTTATTGTTGACCTCTTTTATTCCCAGGTTTTTAATAGTAATAACATTTCTCTGACCCGTGTTTTAACCTTTCTAATTCAATTATAGTTTATATAAAAACCTATGTAAAAGAAATTATATATATATATGAATTAAACACCACAATAAACAAATGTATATTAATTAATATGCTCTAAGGCCTTTCGTTGCAACATCATCAGAGAGCTAAAAGAAACAAAAAAAAACATAATAACAAGTTAACCTGGCTGGAAGTCTTCAGGATTGCTGGCATCCCTGCCTGAATTTAAATGTTCCTAAAATTGAAGTAGTCTTGATCTGCTTGCTTATTTCTTTTAATAATATTTCATCTAGTTTGTAAAGTCCCGGACTATTGTTCATTAAATTTCCATAGAATTTCTTTATGAGTGCCCTTTCAATAATATTTCTCCTCCTTTCTGAAGGTGTAATAAGTAATTCCTTTGAAGGAAGGTTTTTTTAAGGAAAGTTTTAAGAAAGGTTTAATTAAGGAATTAATTTTTGTACCTTCAGAAAGGAGATGAAATATTATTGAAAGTGCACTCATAAAGAACTTCTATGGAAATTAATTCAACAATAGTCCGGGACTTTACAAACTAGATGAAATATTAATAAAAGAAATAAGTAAGCAGATCAAGACTCCTTCAAGTTTAGGAACATTAAATTCAGACAGGGATGCCAGCAACCTTGAAGACTTCCAGCCAAGTTAACTTGTTATTATGTTTTTTTTTTTTTTTTGGTTGTTTCTTTTAGCTCTCTGATGATGTTGTGACGAAAGACCTTAGAGAATTTTAATTAATATATATTGTTTCTTGTGGTATTTAATTCATATATTATATGTTGTTATTGTTGATTAATTTTAATTAGTTATTAATTATTTATTGTTATTAGTTATTATTTATTAGTTATTGTTGATTATTAATTTATATATATAATATATATATATATATATACAAAACTAAAGTTTATGGGGACTCGGTCAGTTCTTCAGGTTCAAATTAAGCTCTCATTGCCAACGTTACGGTCTTTATTTAAAACCTTTTTCATAGGTTGAAGTATAAATGTTGAAACAGAAAATCTAAGTATTACATTACAAATTATTTTACAAAGAAAAATAGTATGTGGTTTTAACAACAACTGTAGTTTGAAATAACACGTGACACTCACTGATCGACTTATGTGGTCGATATCCACCTCTGAGGGTTAATCAGCCCTTGAAGAGATTAATATTTTGTCTTTTTTTTTGTTATAATAAATTTTTATGTTAATAATAACATAAATGCCTCAATTGTGACAGATCAATCAATTCTATGATTATCTCGGATTTAAAAAAATCAGTGAAACCTTGAAAAGTTCATTCGATGTTAAAAGGTCAATTGATAGAAGGGGACTCAGTTCTCGTATATGAGCCACTGTTGCTTGTGTTTCTCAATTTTTACAAGAAAGAAGCACTTTTAATTTTATTTGGAATTTTCTATTGAGAAACCAGAATTAAGCAAAATAAATTTATTATACCAACAAACTGTTTGAAAGAAATGTAAAACGAAGAATAACTCTTGGGTGTTATTATAATTAAAAGTACCAATTTTTTATTTAATTTCTATTAATTAAGTTGATCAAAAAAAGAATTATGAAAGATTAACACATTTTAATGTCCACTAAACCCAGTTTTGATTATGGTTTTATTTTATTTAAAATTTTGTATGGAGAATCGAGAATTGAGCAGAATAAATTTATTTTGCTTGTAAACTGTACGTATCTTCAGTATTTTATGCATAAAGAAACCAATTTCCTATTCAACTTCTATAAATTAAGATGATTAAAAAAAAAGAATTCTGAAGAATTTACACATTTCAATGTCCACAGAACCGAGTTTTGATTATATTTGTCTGATTGTGTCGGAGTAGGAGACTGTAGACAGCTTTGTACGTAGTCCAGATGTCACTCAGTTTGACAAAATCTAGCTGGCTTTGACAAACATACAGTTGTTGCAGAACTCTATCCCTTTCCACCTTCTCTGTGTTGGTGGCACTAAACTTGAGAAACAGAACAAACGTCAATAACTCATTCTTGTACTTAAACAGATCTTTTCTTTTAGCATAGTTACATTTTAAAGTATTACGTGGCTTGTAAAAGTATTAGCCATGTAAGCTTTTTCCCTGGGAGTATATTTTTTCCTCTATAATTTTCCAATTTAGAGGATACACCAACCAAGCCTCATTCCAGCAAAGTCATCCCGGAGCAATATGTGTTGCCCTTCATGTTTGAGACAACACTCAGAGCTTTCTCTACTCAGACCTCTTTTGTACGGCATTTCACCACAGGTTAGGTTAGGTTCTAGTGGCATTCCCACGAGAGAACTCACATAGGCCGAATATTGACCTTTCTCTAACACCACATAATGAACATTCTACCATACATTGGGAGCCTAAATTTTACCCAACTCTAGTACATTTAGGATAAGGATCTTTAGCAAGTACCTTACATTTTACGGGCTTTAGACCGACGACTTAACATCCTCTGCGAGAGACGACATGCTCAGATTTGTTCACTTCTTGCGTGAATAAGAAGTTATTGAATCCCAGATCTATCAGACCACAGGCGAGCACGAAGCCACTGGGCTACCCTGGTCCCATTTCTCTATAACTGAATATTTTTATTATGACACTTTACATGATGGTGTTTTCATTAACAGTCGAAATGTTAAATAATAGTCAGAAAAACATAATCAAAGCATTAAGTATTTTAGAGATATGTCGCTTTCGGGCAGTTGTGATAATATCACCCATATTTATATTAGGCATAGGGAACACCGTCATACCGTGAAGATGTTCTTGGAGCCGTTGGAGCGTTTTTGAACGTTGTCCATCAGCGATCGCAATATTTTTGCTTTCGAGTTGCGATTGAAGATGAACAATATCCAACAACATCTTACGAGGTACGACGGTTTACTCTATTTCTAGTATAAATCATACTAACTTCAGTGCTAATAACGATATGCATGTATTTATCACCAAAATTGTCAGGAAAAAGTAAATATTTTTGTAAATTACGGATGAGTGTCAGTTTGGAAGACCCACCACAAGTGGTGCTGCACAAGGCTACCATTTTGACACTGTTGGAAAACCTTTTAAACTCGCAAAGCGAGAGGCTACCATCTAGTATCGCCCAACGGGTCCAAGCTGTCCCGAAGCACTTTAAGAAAACCTTTCTGGCAAAGCCATCTGAGCTACTTGACCGCACTTGGAGCAGCCAGCCCTGTACTGTTAGCTTGCGCTGTGCAGCCTACACAAATACCACCTCTGCAACGGGGACGCCAGTACTAGGTACATTCACCCCTAGAGGCAGTTAGAGGCACTGAGAAACAATTAAAGAAACAATTTGGTTTATATTACGAATTAGAAATATGTTTTATGAAGAAATCAATTAATGTAAAATACACCGAGAAATAATGCTGACGGTGCGCTGACCAGTGGTCCCAGGCTGTTAGTGTGCATTGCTAGAGAACCAGCATACCAGCATAGTAGCTATGTGATTTCAATCGGCAGTAGTGGAATCTTGGGACATACTTCACCTGCCCCATACTATCATACTTGGTACTAACATTCTTCTTCTTCTAACCAAAGTCTCTTAATGTTATGCATTTTTCACAAGAAACTAGTTATCAAAAATGTAGACTGTTAAAATCTCCACTTCTTGTAATCTCCAGCCTAGAGTGTGTGTTGCTTACTTTGTTTAAGCTGCTGAAATTAACTGTTTCAGTCTAAAAATTATTTATTAGAAATTCTGTTGAGTTAGATAGATAAAAATACCAGTGAAACTTGAATAAAACTAACGTTTTATTTATAAAAATATTGATAAAAGTATCGACCGCGAAGTAGAAACAAACAAAAAGTTTATCAGGACTCGGTCAGTTCTTCAGGTTCAAATTAAACTCTCATTGCCAACGTTTTGGTTTTTGTTTAAAACCTTTTTCATACACAGAAGTATTAAATTGTAAAAAAAAACTAAAGTATTACATTAAAATTTTTTAGAAAAGATAACACTTTGTGAAATTTAGCAACACTGTCTAGTTTCAATATACATGTGACCCTTTTGTTAGAAAATCATTGCCATATGTTTATTCAAACTAGACAGTTGTGGTTGAAATTCACAAAGTTTTTAAAGAAATCTCTAATGTAATACTTAAGTTTTCTGTTTCAAAATTTAATGCTTCTGTAAGTTCTCGTACTACTGTGAATATTTCTATTGTATTTTCTTATTTGTAACTTTTTGCGCTTTATATATATGTTTAATTTTTATATATGTTGATTGTATTATTTCTTATATTTTCTCTGTTTTGTAGGCCTATGATTTTAAATAACAACCGAAACGCTAGCAATAAGAGTTTAATTTAAACCTGAAAAACTGACCGAGTCCTGATAAACTTATTTTGTATTTATAAACAAAATTTAAAGTATTTTGTTTATTAAAATACTAATTTCAATTAAAGTCACTATATTTTATCGAGACTCGGTCAGTTCTTCAGGTTCAAAGTAAACTCTCAATGCCAAAGTTTTGGTTTTTATTTAAAACTTTTTTCATAAGCAAAGTATAAATTTTGAAACAAAAAACTAAGTATTACATTACAAATTACTTTAAAAAAAAATAGTCTGTGGATTTCAACAACTATGTAGTTTGAATGAACACTTAACACTGACACTGTAAGAGTTACAGAAATCTCTAATGTAATACTTAAGTTTCTGTTTCAAAATTTAATGCTTTGAAACAGAAAATCTAATATTTCTTCAATCAGTATTTTGACTGGAGTCAAGAGATATCAAAACGTTTATTTTATATGGAAATTAAATACCCAAATATTTACCTGAATGAAAAATCCTATTATTATATATTTCATACAGAGAGCGAATGAATGCAAAAGTTGAGGTTTTTGATGTGAATGCATGAGAGAAAATTTTCAAAAAAGTCAATAATGTTATGGAGAATAATTGCAAAATACTATATGAAAATTAAGTAAACATTTAAAATTGTAAAATAAAGCAAAAATAATGTCCTTAATATACTTATTCACTGCTAAAGATATTATATTTTCAAGTATAAATACAAAATCTGAACAACACAACAATTAAGGCTTAAGAGAGTGGAATATATTTTTTTGTGGCTGAGGTACAGCCCTTATTGTGTAAGCCTTAGTTTTAAACCATTTTGTATCCTGTTTTATATTAAAGCACAAGTAAAAAAGAAACATCCATACTACTTTTTGTAATGTGAACAAAATAATATATTAAAATAGAAGAGCCTTTAAGTTATTGTTGCTTGTAATTTTAGTACAACTTCAATGTCGACTTTGTGACGCGGTAATAAATAGAATACAGTTGCTGAACATTGATTTCAGCAATACAGTGCATTTGATACTGTATGCTAAAATTAAGAAACTTTAATAAAGAAATTAAGAAAATTAAGTGTAGTTATGATACAAATAAATATTTTCGAGGTTCCATTGGGAATGGAGGCACCTGATTTGAATTTGCAGACGGGAGTTAAGGACTCTTGGTTCTGCTGCAACTAAAACACTAAATGTTCTGTGTTATTTAAAGAAACAAAATCATTAATTTGATAAATTGTCACTGTATTCATGATGGTAATTATTATAGGCACATTAGAGGGATGAGTGCAGACCACTGAACAGTTACCTTAACTCAACGATCAGTTACTATGCGAATTTATATCTGTTGAGGGGAATACATATTGCAGTCTCCACAATAAAACTGCATTTTAAAAGTTAGTTGTTTCAAACACCCCCGTTTCTTCTTTTCAGTTTGCGTCAGGTTTGGTTAGGTAGCAGTGAACACCCTTAGGTCGAATATTGGATCTTTGTTATGTCACACAATGTAGATTTTAATTCAAGTGTATGGTAGAGTAGAGATCTTTAATCAACACCTGACATCGTACAGGCTCGGGATCGACAGCTTAACATTCTATCTGAGAAGGGTTTATATAAAAACCGACATTTTAGAAAACCGGTTTTCGAATAGTAATTTTTCCAGAAAACCGGTTTTAACCGGTTTTGAATTTTTATAAAAAAAATGTTTGCTCGAATATTCTAAAAATTTTTAACAAAAAATTTAGAGTGATTAAAAGCAGTTTTTGACTGAAATTATTTACTGTTCAATTTTATTGATAATAAAAATTTTTTATGCAATTTAGTAGAACAAAGAAATAATAGTTGACCAGGATTAAATAACTTTAAAAACAATTATTCGTTGTTTATGCATAATTTTCACATATAAGGATGTAAATATTTTTATAATAGTGAAACGAGTTATTCAGCAAAGGGTTCAAATAAATAAAAACAATATATTTCATATTTTTATAATAACTATATTATAAACCATATTACTTTATAACCATATAATATTTATGGTTATAAAATAACCATAGTGGCACCCATACCATATATTACAATATGGTATGAATAACCATAATAACCATATTATTAAGTCGGACCGATATGATTCCAAGAACCAAACCGCTTGCAACATTGTTTTCATCAATCTGGTACATTTGGCTACATTTGCCAAAAATGTATGAAGTGTTATTCATACATTGAAAACCGATATTTTATACAAAAAAACCGGTTTTCGAATTTCATAATTTTCTCCAAAAAACTGGTTTTTAAAAAACCGACAAACCCTATATCTGAGGGACGACGTACACTTATTTTTTACTTACTGCATGAATAAATCGAGGGCTATAGTGGGTATTGAACCCCAGATCTACCAGTCCAGATGCGAGCACGTTACCACTGAGCTACCCTGTGGCCCTCCTCAGTTTACACAACTGATTAGAAAGACATAACATGGGACTTTGAACTTAGACCATATGATGCACTGCGTGGCAAGACTCCTCAAGTATGGTGCTTTTTTTTTATGAATATTTCTTGTTATATTTTTCTTTACCTATATTGTGCATAAGTATTAAACGACACAAATTAAATCCTCTAGTCATTGCTGCAGTAGCTCAGGTTTCTATCGCCACTTCAAATGCAAAATAACCCCCCCCCCCCCCCCCCCCAATATTATTGTAAATATAACATTTTTTTGAGATGAGCAAACATTAAGTTGTAAAGACATTTCTTTTCTCCCTTTAAATATTAAGCTATAAGGAGCTTAAAACTTTTTCAAAGGAAGAAATAATTAAAATTAATTAAATTATAATTAAAAAAATAATATTAGTTTCAAGAATAAATTATTGTTAATCAACTATTATATCAATATTAATGAGTCCTGAATAATCAGTTAATCTACTTTTATAAACGTTATTCATTTTGCTTAAGAACTTTTTTTTTAAAGAATTTATAACCAAAACATTTTAATAGAGAGCTGACATTTTAAAATGGCAGCCTTTGTGTATGACACATCGCCGTGTGCTACCCTTCTCTACAGCTACTATTCTGTACCAAGTGTCAAAGTGATATACCATTTCAAAACGAACTCCTTTAATTCTGAGAATAGTTTTTCTTAACCAATATTTTTCAAGCTTGAACATTGGTATTATTTAAGACTAACTGTTAGGCACAGTAATATTTAGGTAGCATGGTACTTTGACTGTAGACCATATGATCCCCTTCTGTGGTAAGACTTCTGAAGTATGGTGGTTTTTTTTTGTTTTATGAATATTTGTTGTTGTTATATTTTTCCCTCACCTATTAAGTGCATACGCATTAATCATAAAAAAATAATATAATTATATAAAAACTAAATAAGAGAGTTAATTAAAAAAGTAGGCACGCTAACAATTACGGTGTTATCTGGTGTTAAAATAACAGAGTCTAAGAGACATAAAACAGCCAAAAGTTAAGGGAATGAAAAGAACCCATGTTTTTGTGGGGAGGCAATCGAATTTACCAAGTAAGGACCCAAGATGGGTACTACGTTCTGATTCGATATTTTTTGTAAACGACTTGGACGTTATTCATAGATTTCTATCTAAGAAATCGTGATAACAAAGCTATTAAGTTATTTAAAATAAACTTACTTTAATCCAGTTCGTATGAGCCATGTCCTGTAAGAGTCTACAAATGTTTTTAGTTGTTGTTTGTAGAAGTGCGGAACATTTGTCAGTACGGCATCTAGAAAATAAACAAAAACCCAACAATTGAGATTCATCTTAGTGATGGCAGGTGGTTTAACGATGACTGGACCTTCTAAAGGTACAAACCATTGTAGAAAGCTGGTTATTCGTGGTTTTAAATGTTTTCATTATTTTCAATTTAATATAGAAGTATATAGTTTGTAATATCTAAGGATTCTGGTTTACGATGTACTGATCACTATCAAAAGCATTTCAACTGGAAGTTATCTCTGTGGTTGACTTAGGCTTGTCATACTTAGGCATAAAGGATTTCCTACATGCAAAACAAAGTCAAACAAAACAATTTGAAATACTATTCAGTTTAAAATTGATCTTTAATAGGAAAAAAAAACATTCAACTTATCAACTAAACTTTGGCCTTTCTTCTACATTAAACGGTAATTCAAAATATAAGAAAAATATATGTTACAATGTATATTCTAATAAATTTGTATTTAATATTTCCCTATTTACTTTTCTTGTAGATCGAAGAAATCTTGTGAAGGTGATTTCTATATTTCAGAAAATGTTTAATTAATAGTACAAGATTTTTTTAGAAAGATGATGATAACTTCAATAAACATAAAAATCCACAATAAATATGTAAGAAATAATAAATTCATGACACAGTAATTAAGCTGTATAATAGAAACTTTCTTGTTTCTGTTTTTCGAACCATGAATTTAAAGTAAATATTTATTTAAAAAAATTGATGTATTCTTATAATTATTTATTAAAACTTGGTATAAAATCTATAAAACTAATATCACAATTTGGTATTTACATTAGAGTATTATTAAGTATGGTAGAGTATATGTCGACAGTGAACCCCCATCCCTAAAGGAGCAGTATTTACAAATGGATTGAGCGAGGTATAAATAAAGTGGAGAGTCGGGGCACTGATACAGTGCATGGCAATAAATATAGTGCATGGCTAGGGGAGGAGGTGGAAGGAGTGTCTGAGGGCGACATGGCCTTGGAGGACCCGCTGGACATGGCCGAGGGGCAGCTGCAGGTGGTAGTAAGCCAGATAGGGAAGGGGGTCCCAGTAGGAGAACAGAGCCTCTCGCCTTCCAACCACCGTCCCGATTAGATTAGAAACAGCCTCAATGCTGGCAGACCGAATGGTGTCGATCAACGCCTCTGGCATCCAGTACCGGCCGACGGCTGATACAAGAGGGCCTGACTTCTGGCGGCAAAAGTGTGGGCAGGGCTTCCAGATCAGACGAGGGTGAACTGACGTGTAGCAGATGTAAGGGATGGAAATACCAACGCGGCATCCTAAAGGCACTATGCTTCCTGAACTGGTTGACTGGACAAAGCGAAAGCTCATGTGGCCTGAAACTGGTCTCATGAAGTGGAGCTTTTGAAAGAGTTGCTTTACCCAGATGTCAATTTCTTTGTGGTCAACAGGCACAAGACTACCTCCCTGAGGGTTTTCCAAACGACAGGTTACGTTAGCAATAACCTGTGAATCTTTTACAGTAGTGCAAGTCACAAAGTGGTCTCCAGGGTAATCTCTTATGACAAGCCATGGTCGTTGTGGGGCGAGTGTCGAAGGTGTCTTAAAATCCCGTTTGTTCCTCGGTAATATCATCTTCGATCTGTCCCTGCAGCCCAGGGGCCCAACACTAATCATGACATGCTTTCCATATCGTATGGTCTCGTCGTCATAGAGCCGGTAGACGTCGTCGCGGGTCAGAACTGGGTAGAACAAAGGTGTTGACATACCTTCAATCTGACATCTCCTCAGAAGCTCATAAGCGTCGTCGAGAATACAAACTTCTTTCAGCCCAGGACAGAAGGAAGAACAACCGAGGAGTTCTAAGTGAGGCTTGACCAAAGCGTCATAGTAGGCTGTAGTGGAGGCACTCACAGGGATATAGTAGCCTGCCCTCTCCATCGAGGCGATCTCCTTTATGGCTTCAATGTACTCCTCAGCTCTGTCTCCCAGTGGGCGAGGTACTGTGTAGAATTTGTCAACAGCTGTCGAAAACTTTGCCAAGGCGAAGAGACCTTCAACTTCGAAAACAACTACTCTCACTCCAGAGGCACAAAAGTTTCGGGCAAGGTGAATTGTTTGTACAGTTGAGCCACCACTAATCAACACTGTCCTCTTCTTGCGAGTTCTTTCTGAAGAAGGAGTAAAAACTAATGTTAAAAAGTACTTGATTATTGAGAGAGGAAACTTGACTATTTTCCAAAAAAGCCACAACCAGGCGGAAAGCCAAAGAGCGGGCCCAATAAGGAGAAGTTGCGACCAGACGAGATAGGCCAGGGCGGCTGTGAGGTCCCTGGCGAAGGTGAGGCAGAAGGTAGGGTACCAGCCGATGAGACGGGCGAGGAGACCATGGTCTGAGGGGGGCTGGGGGGCAGGCGACAAGTACCTGCGGTCGAGCAGCGTCAGCGTGGAGGCGCGAGAAAGCAGCCGCGGGGGCGGAGAGCAGCTTATAGGGGAGCTGGGCGATGGTGGCGAGGAGCCACCGTCCTGCCGCCAGAGGCGGCTCACACTGTCCTCTTTGCACGGGGCCGGCATGTCCACTGAAACCTGCACAGGCCCCCCTCTCTTAGCCTCTGCCCCACCGTCGCGCTTCCAGATAACACTGCCTCTTCCTCCAGGCCCCCTCCTCTTGCATCTACTCATTCCAACTGCCACCCATTTGCCATATACCTATACACAATACTAAAATAAAATCATAAGACAGTCACTATACTATAGTACACTATACCATAAGTATAGTAACAATTCAAAAAATTGAATCCCAAATTCTACAAGATTTTAACTTTTGCCATCTCTAAAGAGTTTTATATTTTTTTCATGATGTCTAAATTTATATGCGTATGTATCCAAAATATATATCAGTGGGTATGTATCCATCTATTGTAAACACGCTATGGATTAAATTTAATGTATCACTTTGATACCATGCTGAAAAATAGCCCTTTGAGTATATGTAGATGAGCATTAGTGTGTACCAAAGTTTTGGTTGATTGCTTTAACTGAAAAACTTCAAATTTCTTAAATAACAGGAAAGGCGAGTATGCATTAAAAATAAAAATGTTGACTTACCATTGATTCAAAAAGCTTGTTGACACGATATTAGTCACACCGTTTAAAATATCATAATGAAATCATACATAAAAAGGGATCCTTGAACAAGCACATATGAATACTTTTACTTTACTGTAAGTAAGTATAGTGATCGTGAAAAAAAATAGATCTCGAGATTTTGACTGACTAACATGTTTTGAGGTCCCAGAAGTCGTTTTATGAAGTCTTTTCGATGATGTCTGTGTCTGTGTGGGTACGTGAGTGGGTGGGTGAGTGTGTATCCAAAGATTGAAATTTTACACGAAAATGGACCTCACAGTGTAGATGAGTCCTAGTGTTTGGAGCAATTATGCATGAAGGGAAAGCCTTTTTTTGCCAAAAACCTGTTTTTAGACTACATTTTTTTCTCCTAAAATATTAATTCTACAGTTTTGAAATTTCGCATTACCTTTGACGTTACAAACGCAATAAAAGAAAAATATATTCAGTTGTTTAAAACAACTGAAAATATTTTTTTTTCAATAAAATGTTAATATGTTAACTTATAATTCTATAAAGCTATAAAAATTGAACATTGAACCTGGACTAATGGTTTACTTGCTATATTTGTATTTGTTTACATTTATTTTCACTGTTTACATTCACTTAGACATTTTTTGAGTGAATTCTCTGAAATAAAACTAATTCATAGAAGTTTAATAAAAAAAGTTAAAATAATTTAATAACTTAACATATGTTATATGAAACTTTCCATGGTATGATGAATTTATCTAACAAAATGCTATAATCAATCAATATTTAATAAACAAAATTTAATATCAGATTTAGATTGATTATTAAATCGTAGAATATGAATATAGTATTATAGAATACGTCCTGATATTCTAGTGTTGTGGTACTGATGGGAGAAGTGTGTGTACTCAGAAGTGTAGAATTTACTATCTGATAAACAATAAGAGGTTCTTAATTTTTATTGAAATAAGATACTTGGTTTTCTTAGTATAAAGTCTAATGAAATAATTACATACATGTAAATACGTATATTTACGTATAGGTATATATATATATATATATGTAAATGTAACATATGTTACATATATTTACATACGTTAATCAATGACATTTGTTGTCTTGTAGGTGGCTGTTATTAATTTTGAGTAAGGAACCTTAAATAAATTTTTAAAATTTATATAATTTGAAGTTTAGTAATAATATCAAGTTCCTTTTGGATTTCTTTTCATCTTCAGGATAGGAGAAGTAGAAAATAACACAGCAGTGGAGATGTGAAAGCGTTTACCGACCGATCGAAGTTTTAATGTATTGAGCATATCAAAAGTATTGAAAGTTTTAATTTTTCTTATTCAATCTGTTTAAATATGAATGATTTGAATGACAAGAAATTATGCAACTTAATTTATTAGTAATTGGAACACTAAATGGTAGTTGGTAAACTGATTAGTAGTTGGTAACCCTGATTTATAGATGGTAACATTGAGTAGTAGTTGACAATACTGATTAGTAGTTGGTAACACTTAATTCTTTGGGTGAATCCACTGAAATAGAATTGATGTTTTGAAGTTTAATGAAAATTTTGTCATTAATTTATTTACTTAATATGAAATGCAAAGAAATAGAACTCTTACATGTAAACATAATTTAAGCCATTTAAACATAATCTATCATGCTTTTTCATGGTTGATTTGTTTCAGAAAATTCTCTAATCAATCTATATGTTGCACTCTTGAACAAAACTAATATCCTATAAAATGTTTTATTTATGAATCATACTAACTTTCGGTAATATGGAAGTGTGAGGAATAGACTAATCCTATTATGTTGTTGACAATATCGAGTTTTTTTTACCATTCTTGTCTAATAGTTCATATCTATGCAAAACTGGCTAATTACAAATATATTTTTTTATCAATATACATTTACAGGAACTTTCTAACAGAGGGCATCATGCAGAAAACAGATAACACTCCCTCAGAGTAAATTGGATTTTTATGATTTTTGACAAAGGGAATAAAAAGTGATTTTTTTTAAAAAAAAACACTAGCATGACATAAAATTCCCAGTAAAAAATTTTGTAAACACGTGGGCTCCCAGATAAACCAAACTACCAAGTAAATATACAAAAATTTTCTTTTTCTACATGTAGCAATTAAGTTATGATTTCATTTGTTTCATTGTTAAAACCATGAAAGTTTAACTTTTCATTTAACTGTAAATAACGGATGTTTTTAAAATATTATTTTCTATATGTATTAAGCATATATTATTACTCTTGTAATCTGAGTAAGGTACTTTGTTGTAATTTACCTACTAAATTTAAACCACTTTTCGATGATTGAAGACACATAAAATTGTCAGTTAAGAATTGTGTTACTATGTTTTACATGAAATTATAATATTCCGACCAATATTGATAATATTACGCTAAACAGATAATTATTAAGTGTCATCTGTACAATTAAGTGATACACTTTTTTTTGTATTTCTTATCTTCAAGACCTCCCTCTCTCCTATTCCCCCCCCCCCCCCCCAACTTCTATTTTTCCTAACTTTCTCCTTTATCACTCATTTCCCACTCAGGCACCCCTTCCAGCACACTTCCCTCCTATATAAGTTTATATATATATGTTCTATTAAAAAGTATGTCAATTTTCATTTTCGTTCGTTTTCTATACAATTTCTCCAACATTACGAAAAAGAAAAGTGGCATACTTTTTAATAGAACATGTCTAAATGAAGGTTTGCTCACAAAATATACTTATATATATATATATATATATATATATATATATATATATACCATGATAAACGGAAACGGTCCGGCAGGACAGATTACACTTAAGTAATATATATATATATATAAACTATGCTGACACAAAGAACACTCAGAAATGAAACAGAAAGAATATATACCTATACTGTATATGATAACTAGTATATGATAAAAATATATATATATATAACTTATATTCAACACTTATTTTCTTTTTTATCCATGTTTGGTCTCGAAAAGAATAAAACACATTTAAGCCGACGTTTCTTCTATATATCTGTAGCCCTGAAGACGTCTACAAATATAGACGAACCGTCGGCTTAAAGGCCTTGTATTCTATGAAGCTAGACCAAACCTCGATGGAAAAGAAAAAAGTGTTATATATATATATATATATATATATATATATATATATATATTGGGTGAAATAATGTTTTTGAAAATTGTAGTAACCAAAAGGGAGTTACAGCAGATTTTCTATTTTCAGATAATGTTTTTTTGACGCTAAACGGCTCATTAAAAAACTATGAAATTTTTCCAAAAAAAATGAACAGGAAATAAACAAATAAAATAAAATGCATGAAATTTCAATTACAGCAATGTGCAATAAAGCTATGTAAACTGAATATTGTTCCTGGACTAATGGTTTACTTATTATACGTGTCTTATTCGTTTACATATGCTTTCATTGTTTATATTGACATCTAGTATATCTTAACAACACCGATCTTTTATAGTTGTTGTTAAGAAATAGTATCAAAACTGCTCTAATTAAATTTAATAGATGAAATACCAGTACTAAACATCAGTAACAGTTTTTTCAAACGAGGGCAATAGGGTTTTTTCTTACTGTACTCCTTTGTTTACCCAAACATCTCTCTCTGGACTATTGCACTTTCCTGCACTTTACACCCTTTTAAAATACCTCTCTTATCTCCCACTCCTCTCGGCCCACACCATGATGTTTCTGAATCTAGTGTTTAAAAAGAAACGGTCCAGCGGACTTTTTTAAATAAAATAAATTCAAAACGAAGAAAACACACAGGAAGGCACAGACATAACATCGATATTTCGATATTTCGATGTGAGTTATGCATGTGCCTTTCTGTGTGTTACCTTCGTTTTGAATTTATTATATATATATATATAACAAGACTTCACAGTAAACTGGTGAAATAACAATCAATGATCAAACCACAAAAAGAAATGGAGAAAAAAACTAAGGTCTTTCAACCGTAACAAGCAGTCTTCATCAGAGTCACAAACACAACTGAGTTGGGTTTTTGACTCTGACGAAGACGGCTTGTTACGGTTGAAAGATCTTAGTCTTCCTTTTTTTTTTTCATTTCTTATTGTGGTTTGAACATAGATTGTTGTTTCACACACACACACACTTTTTACCTCATGTTTTACTTTTACTTTAATGCTATATCAATTATGATAGATACATGAAAATTTTATCAACTCAATTTTTTTTGTATTTTTGTTAAATATTTTTGTATAATATATATTGAACACTTATTTCCTTTTTCATGGAGGTTTTGTCTAGCTTCATAAAATACAAGACCTTTAAACCGACAGTTCGTCTATATTTGTAGACGTCTTCAGGGCTACAGATATATAGAAGAAACGTCAGCTTAAAGGTGTTTTATTCTTTTCGAGACCAAACATGGATAAAAAAGAAAATAAGTGTTCAATATATATTATACAAAAACATTATTTAAAAAAAATACAAAACAAAATTGTTGATGAATTTTCATGTATCAATCATAATTGATATAGTATTAAAGTAAAAGTAAAAAGGTGAGGCGGTTTTATTTTTCTAAATTTAAGGGCGTTGCCATTAGGGAAACTGTAATCTGAAATTGTGCAGTTGTTTTTTTGGAAGAATTAGTTTTTTATTTATTTGTTTTTGTTAATATCATGGAGGTTACAGTAAATAAGTACTTACTGTATGTTAGAAGTTTCTTACTTTTTCATTGTATCAAACTGTTGAAGAAGACCGATTAGTATAATAAACATGGTCAAGCGTTTTGAACGCCAGGAGATGTACCATGCTTATGTACCAACAATTAATTCAAAAAAGCTGTCATTCGCATATTCATTTTCTAAAGCATTTATAGTATATGCTCTTTATATTATAGTTCTTTCTTAAAAAATTCTCAAAAGGCACACGTTTTGTGTGATTTTTAAATCTGTGATTCAAAAGAAATTTTTTTTTTCAGATATTTTGTGTGTTTCTTTTGTTTCCAGAAATATCAGTGATAGTTAGCTATTCTTAATTAAAGTGTGAGAATAAACTGAGATGTAATTAGAAGAGAATACAATTAAATTTGGAAAAGATGACCTCGAGTTCTTGAATAGACCAAGTGACCTTGAAGTGAAAACGTAAGGAACTTGATCTGAAAGGCTTCAATGGAAATTTAAGCTATAACCGAAATGTTCTCTTATCACTTATTAATATGCTGTGAGATAATACAGATACAGCCTACAAATGTTAATAACACAGATGCTATCAAACAAGAAATAAGTTCATAGTCTTTAACGATTTCTAAGAACTAATATAGAAAGGACTGATTTTTCCCTAGTGTTATTTTCCATTGTATTTAAATATCGTTCAACTCCCTTTTCTGCTATTACCTGGCCAGGCCGTATACCACTCTACCTTCTCATCTCTGTGCATTTTAGATTATGCATTTTCATAGTCTTTTTATGCTCAAACCACAATATTAAATGGGAAAACAAGACTAAGATCTTTCAACCGTTACAAGCTGTCTTCGTCAGAGTTAAAAACCCAACTGACTCTGACGAAGACCTCTTGTTAGGGTTGAAGGATCTTAGTCTTATTTTTCCTTTTTCATAGTGTGGTTTGATCATTGATTGTTATTTCACGTGTTTATGTGAAACCTATATATATATATATATATATTTACATAGAATCTACAATAAAATAAGACACTGATAATACCACAGTCGATATTTGAAAAGTTCTTGAGCATATAAAGAAATCTAAAAGAGATGGATAGATATAAGATAGAGAGCAATGTTTTTGTATTTTAATTTTTTTCTGATAATGTCGACAATTTTTTTTTTCTGACAATTTCGAAAAATTGTCTATAATAATCTGTATGTATCCTGGTTTTTGCAGTTTTTAGTAAATTTGTTTGAATTGTATTTTTATATCGAAAAAAATTATAACTTTGACTTTTATATAAATAAACTATAGCGATTATTGAAAAAATTGATTTTCAGATTTTGAGATAAACACCTTTTGAGCGTTTTCACACGTGTGAGTGAAGTGTAGTGTATTCAACCGTCTTAAGTATGGTGCTATCTGTAAATCAAAACTATAGAATTGGCACTGAAGGAAAATACTTCCCTGTTTCGTGAGATCGGTAGGAAGCACAACCAAGGTTGATGTCTTTTAATTTCTTCCTATACAGTTAGTCTAGGACCGGCGTGGGGAACCTGCGGCCTTAACACCACATGTGGGCTTTTGAACCGTGAAGTGTTTGTTGAGAAAAATATTTCAAAATATAAAGAATTACAACTATGACAATTAAGGAAAAAAATCTTGGTATTTAGGAAGAAGACTATTTATCAATCATTACTTGAAAAGTCTCAGCCTTTAGAAAATCATTTTCCTGAGTTAACAAAGGTAAAAAACGAAGACATTGAGGACACTGCTGAATCCTTTGAAAGATACGAAACAGTTTTAGATGCACTGATCGATTAATATAATAAAAGAGTCATGGATTTTACAATATAGCTATTATATAAGAATTTTTATCCAATCGTGGTGGCCTTTTGGGGGAAGTGGATGGTGATAATATGGCCTTTACTCCAAGAAAGGTTACCCACCCCTGGTCTAGGACCTGTTAGACCTTGTTGCAGTAACTCCATTGCTCTCTGGTTAGCGAATTTATATAGTTATATGATTTACATAGGTTGACTTCTTTTTGTATTATATTGCATACTTATTAATTATCACAATGTTTGTTTCAGTGTTGTTCATGACTAGTTCAAAAGCCATTCCAACATGACAAGCAACATACGAGGTAAGACTGTTTTAAACAGCTATTATTGTTTTTACACTAACATCCATGACAGCTCCTCTAGAGCCGTGTGATTATTGTAGTGGTGCTCAGTTGGTCTTTGGAGGTACACAGGTGCTTCCCAGGGATTAAAAAGATTCTAATTGCACCCTAATGTTTTAGAAATCTGTTATGACTTTCTTTCCAATTATAAGATAGTTAAATCAGATATTATGTGGTATTTACTAAACATAGGGTAAACAAAGTTAATGCAATAATTTCAATCTATAAAAGTTAAACCTAAACAACGCGTTTCGAATACCAACGCGTGTTCTTCTTTAGGCATAACATTAAAAAACACAATAACGTCAAAGAGTTATCTATAGTCACAGAGTTAAAAATAAGCAAACAGTGATGTACATACTCAAGTTTCAGAGTCTATGGTACAATTAACTGGAAATAGAATGAAAGTGGGTGGGGTATGGAACGGACACGTGTTCCATACTGAAAAGTAGGGACATTTCTTTGTTATTTTTTTTTCAAAAGTTAGACAAACGCCTTTAAATTTTCTCTAACACTATAAGGAAATAGGAACAAAAAATTATAAAAATAAAGAGAAAATAGAACTTTTTTTTCTTTATTATATGAATACCCTATAATTTTATATTCTTTTACCCTGCAACGTATTGATTTTATAATTTATACAAAACGAGTATGTGGTTTCTATGTCTGAGTCAAGTCTCAGATGTTTAATAATCTGAACAGGAAAGTAAATACCTTTATCTTTCTCGAATTTATCCTGTTAATATCCTTAATAGCTGCTTAGCTGAAAATTACTACCGTCTGGTTTTTTTTTACCTACTGAAAATTCCCGTAAAGTGAGAGAGAACATAGAGGGCAACTGAAGGAAAGAGAGAGAGAGAGAGAAAAGGAGGTAAAAGATACAGAGGGAAGAAAGGAAAGGAGAATGAGAGTTGAATAGGATAAAGATGGAAGGGAAAATACGGAAATGTTAGAGGTATAACTAGACACAGTGGCAGAGGGAAAAGAAGCGACTGAAGGTGTATATAGGGGTTGACAGTCTGGAAAGGAGGGAATAGTAACAGAGAAGGAGAAGAAGACCAAGGGGGAATGGGAGCTAGTGATAGAAGAGGTATAGGTAAGAGGAGAGCAAAAAAGAGGAGGAATACTTAGACATCGGAAAAGCAGAGAGAGAGAGAGAGAGAGAGAGAGAGAGAGAGAGAGAGAGAGAGAGAGAGAGAGAGAGAGAGAGAGAGAGAGAGAGAGAGAGAGAGAGAGAGAGAGAGAGAGAGAGAGATTAAAATTATTATTTGAACTAGCGGGTTATTTAATAAAGGCAGGGGTTGTTTAATTAGAAGAAAGATTTGAAAAACCTTTTTAATGATAGACCACAGTAGGAAGAAAGTAATGTTAAAGAAGGTAGTATGAGTCTAGTCTCGCTTACGTCAGTGCTGCTGAAGCATCTGCTCTTGTCAAATACGACACGAGATTAAATTAGAGAGGGATCAACATTCTGAAATGTCATCATTTCCACCATTGATGTGAATTGTACTTTAATATTATTTCAAATGCGATCTCTGTGGAAGGATAGACATCTCGTGATGGCCTTCTATATAGTATGGGTCTTCTAATGCATTACTTGTGCAATCTGTTATAGTGTGGCATTTACTCATATTGAGGGTTTTCAAAAATTACGTTCTACACAAAAAAAAAGTCAATATGAAACGAACAACACCTTTCGTTGAGCACTTAGTGTTCTTCTTGAGGTCACATTATCTTAATCTTCAGGTTAACATTAAAGAAATGCATATGTATGAGCCTTCAGAACATCAGAGTGAAGTATTTGAAATTAAACACAATATATGAATGTTGAACTGAATCGTTGATGTTCAAGAGGAACCACATCTTTCAAATTATATAAAAAGATTAAGAAATTTCTAACTATTCGTTATTTGTTCGTACAGACATAGAAAGGAATTGATTCTATACGATTTATCGATTTTGAAAGCTTCTAAAGTTTTCTGTTTCAAGAAACTTATTATTAATATGTAAAATCTTTAAATCGGTGTTTGGGTCAAATTTATCGTAATTAGTTTTTAAGTGTTTGGCAAGTGGGAAACGAAATATTAATATTTTTGTTTGAGTCTTCTTTCGAATAAACTCTTTATGGTGAGCACGGATAAAAGAACGAGTTTTAGTTTCATATTAAACACTTTTTTTTTTGGAGACATAATTCTTGAAATCGCCCAATGTGGGTTTTTTTATTATGAAAAGACCATAGTATAGTATAGTATAGAGTACAGTGACGTCATATAAAGAGATGAATCTGTTGGATACATGAAGAGTAAAGGAAATAGATTTTGTGCAGAAAGGTTCCCAACCTTGTTTTACCTATAGACCTTCTTTTCCCTTCGTTTTTTTTCTTGGTGGACCCCCTCATAACTATTTATCATAAAACAATATTCAATTTTTCACTAATATAAATTTTGAGGTTATTCAACGAAATAGTATATAATTAAGGTATATTTTTAAATGAAAACTACTTTAATGTAAATAAAGTGTTCTACAACAATTATAATAATATTAATGAAAATTACTGATAATAATCAAAATTATAGCCGAGATCTGAGCTCTTCAGGCAATTGAATTCCCTGTAGCATTTATGTATACCGGTCAACATTTTTGATAAACAATAGAAATAAGTAATAGAAAGCGATGGGCATATCATCCGTGGGATGTCATCCATGTCGTTAATGCTGCTCGGCTTTCTTTCTTTCTTTTTATTACTCTCAATGCAATTTTATGGACATTTTTTGAAATCTAGAATATAAATTTTGTTTGAATGTCTACTTAAGGTTTTTCCACGTCAAACCAAAAGTTTAGTAGAAATTAAATTTTTAATAATAAAACTCATTATGATTTTTTTTTCTTTATAGACCTCACAAATTAGCATCATGGACCCCCGATTTGTTATATTTTGCTTGTAGACCCCCATAAATACTCCATGACCTCCTAGGCTTGAGTACCCCTGCTCTGGATCATCCTCAGAAGTTTCTGAGGTCATCCTCTATCATCACTGAAGTCTCCATCTTTGTTTTAGCCTTTCTTGCCTTACTGGCTGCACACATCACGCAAGTGACAACTCATGCAAGCTATACAAAATGATACCATGAAAAACTAATAACAAATATATGCAAACAACTTTTTTTTTAAAAACAATGTTGGAATTTATTCTTGCAGTAAGTTTCACGTGATTTACGTAATCTCCCAGAATATCCATGTTTTACATTAACGTTTATATCATGTCGAAATTATTTATTCAGAAAGTTTCTCATGGTTTACGTAACCACTCAGTATTCTTTGCTAGGGTTATTACTCTTCAGTTAATAAAATATATCAATCGAAATTTTCTGATATAATTTTCCGATACATATGGAATTTAATATTAAAGTTGTGCCTAATTACGGCATAATCCAAACTATTCAGTGTTGGTTTATAACTTTACCTTTTTCTAAAAATTCTAGATCTTTTTGTTCTAGTAGATTGCATCCCTGAACTCAGGAGATGTTATTTGCCTGTAATTGCCTTGAAGTGGCGGCTATTTTAACGAAGAATGTCTTAGTCATTAACAATTAACTGATTCAAATGAATTACTATGTCCTACCTCCAGCATGAAACGACCCTGGCGCTCCTAGTGGCTAGATCCGTCAACTATACTAAGGTAGAGCAATCACTTATCAAGTCTCCACATATAGAAGTTTAATCATATAAACAACGCATTTCGAACATGTAGTGTTCTTCAGGTATAACTAAAAAATACAATGACATCAGAGAGTTATCTGTAGTATAAAATTAATAGCACAAAATAAAATAAGGAAACAAGACTAAGTACAGAAAACATATCGAAAATAGACAGAGAACTACAACGAAATACAAATGAAAATTGTAATAAATTTATAATAATAATGAAATATGGAACAAAGAATAATGAAAACTTATTTGTATTGTTATTTTTGTCATTTTCATTTGTATTTCGTTTTAGTTCTCTGTATATCTTCGTTATGTTTTCTGTACTTAGTCTTAAATTGAATTTAAAGGGCTTTGTGTATCTGTTAGAAATGTACCTGCTTCCCAATATGAACTAGATGTACACTCCATACCCCCACCCACACCCACTTCCCTCCTAGTTAGTTCTATCACAGACACTAACCCTTGTGTATGTAGTCTGTTTCCTTATTTCATTTTGTACCATTACTTTTATACTATAGATAACTCTACCTGAAGATACCTGATAGATACCTATATACCTGAAGCAGTACACTACGTGTTCGAAATGCGTTGTTTATATGATTAAGCTTCTATATATGCTAGACTATACCGTGCATTGTGTGTGCAGTAGAGGAATGGTATTCATTGATGACTGATATCAGCTGTCAAATCTTCGCTCCCTTGTGCTTTTCATTGCAGTTGTTTTGTTAAGAATGCATCATCGATTCTTTTGCTTACTAACTAACATAACTATGTCGAATACACCGAATGTCAAAAGGTCACCAAACATTGGGCGCCCTTACCAGCATTGTCTCTCCATTATCAAACCAAAAGATGGCAATCCTTTATAAATTAAAGAAAAATGAACTCATCGAAATCCATTAAGTGTGTTTAACAAAATGTTGACGACAGTAAATGTGATATTAGTTATTACGTTTAGAACAGTGGAACAGAATTAGAACACAAGTCAAGAACAGTGGAGTAATTTTCAATGAAATTTCAACACGAAGTAGTACGCAAGTATTCATATATGTTATATTTCATCACCTGATAATCAAGGTGGATTGGAAAGTGACCAGTTTCTAACGGGGCATGCAAGATTTGGCCACTCTATCTTCACCGCCTGAAGATTGTAAACTCTGCTAGGTGCGATTGAGATGGCAGATCAACTCAAACAGTGGAACACATACTGCTCGACTTCGTTAAGTTGAACTCTTGAGAGGAGCAAGCAGGAGAGACGAGGGGTGACTGCCGGAGGTGCGTGGCCCCAACCGTCTGCAGCTTTGCTGGACGAAAGCTTAGTCGATGCCTTTAAGGTAGTAGTTTTTGCTGAGTTCTTATGTGATGTTGCGATCGCCCTGTAGTCGTTGTGTCTAATTGTCATCATTGTGTTATTGTTATTGAATTGTTGCTGTTATTAGGCTACTATTGTCATGACTTGGTATTGTTTCATTGCATTATTGTTACGGTACTGTTGCCATGACTTAATAATATGTATAGTGTACCATTGAAGATTTTAATAATCTGGTGGGGCATATAGTTCTATAATAATAATAAACCACCTGAGAAACTACAATTTCCAATTTCAATCTGCATACGACAAAAATACTCAAATACTGATAGATATTGAAAATATCCTCTAACTCCTCTGAACACTGTTTTACCAACAGATACGAGTAATACTCCTAGATAAAATTTAGAAATTTTATCTAATGTGAAATACTATAAACTAAGGAGTAAGCACTCAATTTACGTAAATTTACTCTGAACTTTCAAATTATGACATACATATATGCTTCAAATAAACTCTTCACTTAACACTACTATTAATAACCGTTTTCGTACTAAATTACAGGCTTTTGCATTCAGAGGTATTTTAATGGTAAAATAATGACCATTTGTTAATAGTAACTCATTTTAGGATTGGGTTAGCCACGTTCCTCCTTTAGTTTCGGAATACTAAATCTCATCTTACAAAAATTTACTAGAGTAGAGGTTTTTATTAAATTCCAGACATCTGGTATAGAGCAAGCTCGGAACAGACGAGTTAAATTTTCACCGTAGTTTTTAAAAAGCATGAAAAAAGTCAATGTTTTCTTTCAAAATTTCAACCTCAAATTTTATATCTGGACTGCACCTCAAAGTCCAAATAGCATTATACCAGTATAATACTTCAAAACATTATACTAATATTATACCTCAAAGCGTTATACCAGTATTTCTCACCTATTTCATTTTTCATTCCACTTCAGTGAACCTATTGAAAATATATATTTGTTACAAAATTTTAACACCTTTGTGTTAAATATGGTATTTATCAAACTTGTTTACAAAATTACGTTTTCTTGCCTATAGACTATAGAGCATAAGCTGTTATCTTATTTTTTATCACTTTGGTTTTGATAACAAGAATCAAAAAGCCTCAGAGCATTTTTTTTTCATTTTAGGGTTTGGTTTAGTTAGAAAAATTAATACAAGGTATTCAATTTGTGTGACCATGATGAAGCAGTTCTGAATTCTATAGATTGAGAAGCATACTTTAGTCTACACTTGAGCCTAGTTGTTTCAAAGAGTTCACAGTTTAACAGGATTATATGGATTAAGAACTGCTAACTATAAATTAGTTTAGTGTGAAGAAGAGGAATGGCGAGTGATATATCCACTCGAAACCTCGCCTCCTTGCTGGCAGCAGGCGACAGTCTTTCTATGGACCTCATGGTATCGATCAAGCTGCACAAAGACAGCAAGATTAATGATGTGTTAGCAGAGTCTTCAGTCTAGCCTCGTGCCTGCACCATGAACATCGAATACATCATCCAACAGATATCAAGTAAAACCTCTTTTAGTGCAACTTTCATCAAAACGAACCAAATGTTTTGAAAACACGTAGAAGTTCCCAACCATTCCACGAAGTGAACTTCATGCGGTCTCAACACTACATTGGTCAAAACATTTTTTGGCTCTTAAGGTTTCTAAGCTGATTTAAATTAATTTAGGGGTGCTGATTCCAAAAATTATACTCATTTCTTCTCATCAATTCAAGTTATTGAGGTGTTCGCTATTTCATGCCTTTTATTACCTTAAAATTAGACGTATTTCTAAAAGATTTTTGCGTCATAATTACAATTATAGGTTGTTATTGTGATCTTTGTTAAATGATTATGACATCACGACCTTAAAGCTTTAGTTGTTTTGCAGATTTTTGGAGTAAACATTAAGCAAGGCAACACCCTCTCCTAGGCGACATTACTTAAAAAAAATAAATGAGTTTTTGTTATATTTGTGGGAAATATGCGTTAAAATCCAAATGTATTGCATACGTATTGCAAATATTTTGGTGTCATTAATGAATATTTGTCTAAAGTTAAATACAAATATTGCTTCTTCGATTTGGCTATATTTACTGTAGCTATCGCCTTACTGCAGAGTAGGGTATACTATAGCAGAAAAACTAGACCTGATAGAGAAAAAACATTTCTAGATTCAGTGCGCCCTTAAAATAGGTAAAATCTGTTAAAATGTTATAGGCACCAAAAATTTTTTTTTGCCAGTATTACCGAACTCTCATCTTACCTCATACATTTTCATATCTTCAAAACTTGTTCAGTGTGCAAAGAAAATTCAAAGTTATTTCTAGATTTAAGATTATAAGTAGACAATAATTGATATCTTTTTGATTTTTTTGTTGATATCATAACCTAGTCGATATAATCAATATTATAATATTATATTATTATTACAACAATAATTATTATTATTATTACAATATTATAATAATCAATCATTATAAAGAGAATTCATAATGCTGTATTTCCTTTAAACACTATTTTTTTTAATTAAAACTTTTTTCTGCCTACTTCCATCCTCAGGCTCATGTCTTTCTCATGGTCCTTTTCTTCAAGTCACTGAGTCTGTCAATGGTCTACCTTGAGTATCAGGCTACATGCATGCCCGGGACCGACGGCTTAACGTTGTATCCCCCGTGGGAATATTCCAGTACCACGATGAGTAGTTGGATTAACTCCTTAACTCATCTCAATCGTTAGACAATTTTTTGTTATTCCTGTATTTTTTATATTTATCCCAATTATTTAACTTTATAATTCCAGGCTCGTTTATTTTATTATTATTTATTTTATTAATTAGACGTACAGTCACTAATTTTCGGTTTACCTGTCATCAGGAGAGAAGAGATAGGGACACCAATCATAGATACAGACAAGTCTTCAACCATCGCTTCACAAGTGCGCTTGGTATTCCTATCTCTTCTCTCCTGATGACGGTTAAACCGAATATTAAGTCCGTTATATATATATATATATATATGTATATTAATTAGAGAAGAAAATCTGTGCTAAGATATTTTGATAACTGACAGCGTTCATCTCTCTGTGACCTAATGCGCGCGATACCACTTTGTACAGATTATGCTGTATATGGAATTACAGTGCCAGTGTCATCTGACACGAAACTAATGCAATGGTAACATTTTGAATTGCCTGAGAAGGAGGAATGACTATAGTGAAAAGTATTGTTTAGGAGACAGATCAATGGGAAGGCATAAATGATTGGCCTGGAAGAAGCAGAGAAGGCGTGTGTGATTTATTCGAGGCAACACTGTGCGTAGCGGGTCGCGTGTCGACAGCCATTACCTTCAGGGCAGGAAGCTTTATCGACTCTGCCCCCAAAGCCATCTAAACGCCACTTCCGCCTGTCTTTGCAGGCCCTCTGTGACTCCAGTGTCTTTAGGATGGAAGGCTTGGCTTGATGATATGTTGCCGCAAGTGTGTGTCGTGTGACAAGTCTGAATAGTGCTTATAATACCCTTCGGCGCAATAACAAACAAATAAACAGAATTCAGGCTAGATTTAAATCAAACTGGTTCACACTGTGGTGACCTGCTTCGTATCAATTCGATCCCGGATGTGAACTGCAAGACAACAACATTATGACTAATGCCTTGTGACATTGGGCTCAGTTTCCAGCCATCATAATTCTTTTTTAAGCCATAATCCAATAATATACTCTTTATGTATTTGAACGTATACGCGTACTGAACTGTACACCAATTCTAATCACCATTTGTCTGAAGATAAGAACCATAACATTTACTTCAAGCTTCAAACACAGTTAATTTACAAAGAGTTGAGTTATTCCATGAAGTAGAATTTATTTCCAAACATAAATATATTTCAATTTCATTTCTAACTTGAATATAATTTTAACGAGTATATTCACTTTCAAAATGTTTAACCATTCTTTTGGGTTTTCTTTTTTGAATTCTAACCTTTTAATCATAGTTGATATTTTTCAATTATTTGCAGTAATCCTGCCTTTGTTTCTAATATATCTTTCATTTATATATATATAAAACTCTATATACATATATATATATATATATAAATATATATATATATATATATATATATATATAGAACTGACCGAGTCCCGATAAATTTTAGTTTTGTTTCTATTCCATGGTCAATACTTTTATCATTTTATATATATATATATATATATATATATATAATCGAAAAAAAGATTTCACATAAACACGTACAATAACAATCAATGATCAAACCATCAATGAGTCTTGTTTTCCCATTTCTTATTGTGGTTTAATCATATTGTGGTTATATATATAAATGAAAAAGACAACATATAGAAGAAACGAGAAAACTTTCGAACTGAAGTTTGTCGTCAGGAAGAGAGTAAATGGGAAGAAGAAGAGGTACGTCCGTCACGTGTACCAGTGGAATACAACCAGTGTAATGCAGTGGAGTTGCATGCAGTGGACGTACCTCTTCTTCTTCCCTTTTACTCTCTTCCTGAAGACGAACTTCAGTTTGAAATATCGATCCAGTAAGTTTTCTCGTTTCTTCTATGTGTTGTCTTTTTCATTTATTTATCTGTCCTGTTTGAACTGTTTAGTATTTTCATTTATATATATATAAAAGTAAATTAAACGGTCCACGGACTTTTAAATAACGGGACTCTTCGCCTCCTAATGACGACGATGGTCGAAATATAGAAGTGAGTTATTCCTGTGTCTATCTGTGTGCTATCTTTTTTAAATGGTTTTTATATATATATCAAGACTTCACAGTAAACTGGTAAATAACAATCAATGATCAAACCACAATAAGAAATGGGGAAAACCACTAAGATCTTTCAACCGTAACAAGCAGTCTTGATCAGTCACAAAAACAACTGAGTTGGTTTTTTGAGTCTGACGAAGACTGCTTGTTACGATTGAAAGAACTTAGTCTTTTTTCCCATTTCTTATTGTGATTTGATTATTGATATACATATATATGTATGAATCGTTTCGATGGTGACCGATAGGAGTGTAGAGTATTTTGTAGGTCTATGAGTGCAGTTGTTAGAAAGTCCCGGTTACTCGCTGTCCAACGAAACCTCTGCTTTTCTGCCAATAGGTATAGAGGATGCACAAGTCCCTCTTTGAGATAAGGATATTGGCAGAAAATATGAGTCTCACTTTGCAGTGAACTCCTGATTTCCTTTCTGTTTGTGTTTTTTATGATGGTTGGGAATTGGTTTTCTCTGTTGTATACTTCTGATATTAATTTTACTTTTCTTGAAACTCTTTCTAGGCAAAGTAGCCTCTGTCTTCATGTCAATGGGGTTAGGGACATGAATTCGAATTTTATGTCAAAAATGAATTCATAATTTCAACCGCATACAATATACTTTTTAACGTTTATAAAAAAAATGTTTTTTTTATGACGATTTATTCAATTCGTACTACTATGTACCAATGAGTGACTGAAATATTAAGAGTGAGAACAGAGACGTGAATGGCAAAAGTCTTTGACCGAGGTGTAGAGTTCTATTGAAATCGTCGCTACTCTTCCTTTGCTGAATAAGTACAAAGCTCTACAAACTGTGCCTGCTTGCGAAATTAATTTCGCAGCAGCATTGAAACGTGTCAACAGTTCATCGACGTCAAAGAGCTAAACAAAAGAATACGTGTCTGGTCAACGGTTTGCTTTCACGGTTTGCTTTCACGGTTTGCTTTCACGGTTTGCTTTCACGGTTTGCTTTCACGGTTTGCTTTCACGGTTTGCTTTCACGGTTTGCTTTCACGGTTTGCTTTCACGGTTTGCTTTCACGGTTTGCTTTCACGGTTTGCTTTCACGGTTTAGAGCTACTTCAAAGAAAAAAAAACACACAATTTCTAAGGAGCTGTAGACGTTACTTACTATTTGAATTGAAAAATGTTACAGTCTGGTTTTTTTTTCTATACTTTTTGATATAAAGAAACTTAATATTTAGCTTAGTAATAGTGTAGTCGTAATTTCAAACTTTGAAACGTATTATTTAAACGTTTCAGCTTAATGATTTGATTTATTTCAGTGTGTTAAACATAATGAATATATGATCAAACCACAATAAGAAAATGGGAAAACAAGACTAAGATCTTTCAGCCGTAACAAGCGGTCTTCGTCAGAGTCAAAAACCCAACTGAAAACCGCTTGTTACGGTTGAAAGATCTAAGTCTTGTTTCCCATTTTCTTATTATGGTTTGATCATTGATTCTTATTTCACGTGTTTATGTGAAATATTTTTATATAATGAATAGATGTAAAAAGGCATTTCATGGTGTTTAGATTAAAAACGTACTGACTATCTGTTTGTTTATAAATTAATTATTCTTGCAGAAAACACGCTTGTAAACATGATTAGTCACCGTGCAGCATATGCCACCTCTTAGTAGAAATGTTGCTCTCTGATTCATTACATCTTTTCACAGAATAGGTCATTCCTCAATACAAGTCATCCCCTAGCACGTGATTTCTTTGTTTTCCACGACAAAGTTCTAGGAGCGGCAATTGTGGCTCATTTATTATTTCGCACCCTTTTTAGTAATGGACGAGCCATATGGGGAATCCTAAATTTTGCTTAACTCAAGTGTATTCAGAGTGGGGTTCTTTAAAGAGTATCTGACATAGTACAGGCTCGGGACCGACATCCTCAGCTTTATCTACCTCTCACGTGAATAAATCGAAGGCCAGAGAGGGGATTGGACCTCGGACCTACCAGTTCAGAGAACCACACTATTAGCTAGAGCCTCTAATTATTAAAAAAAATAATAATTTATGGTTCCAGTTTTAGTGTTAACCAAACTACTGCTGTAGTATTTGATAAAAGATCTTAACAAAAAAATATTCTTTTTCTAAAAGAATTAACTAAATAAATTATAAAATGACTCCAAAGCAGTACAAATACTGCACTTATTTTTTTAAAGACCTTTTTATTTTTAATTAATGATAAACTTTTTCAGGAAAAAGCAAAACCTCTTTACAGAAATAACTTTACAAAAAATTTTTATTTTATTTTGAGTACTACAAATGCCATTAATGGCACTCAACATAGATGGTCCTAAATTTTGAGTCACCGGATATTATTCCGCGTTGTCATCTTAACAGGTAGATATCATCTTGATGCAGTTCTCAGTACACACCGTTTATATCCTCTTGGAGCAACGCGAGCACAAGACAGTCTATTTAGTTCTCTTTGTTATCAGGAGCAGACAACAACTTCAAAGAATTAACTCTGCCATTCCTCTTTTAAAATCTATTAAACAATTTATTAATAAATTAACTTCTTTATTTATTTACTGATTTCTCCATACTTATCTAAAAATCCTTCATTTATTTTGATAACCTTCAATTAACCTTCAATATTTAAACATTATGGTAAAAATAATACAACCACTTTGATTAATTACCATTATTGGTTTATCAATGGGTTGACAAACAAAACACAAAACTCCATGTGTTAAATATTTATTTATAGCGTGTCAAGACCATCGTTTGGATCAAAAGTCAATCTTCTCTGATTTTCTTCGCGTTTAATTAATCAGCGCTTTATATCACAAGAAGTTCTGATGCAATGCCACATTGTTTGACACATTCTTTTTATCAATTAGTTATCGTAGGTCTTTTTTTTTATTAGTTTGTTTTTAACCTTGACCAAAGGGCAGCATATTATAGATATATATTGTGTATCAATGAAAATTACTCGTAGTTATTTTTATAAATAACTCACAGGTACCTATAGTGAAAGGAATAATATACAGATAGCTGGATATAAAATACTTTTTCAGTGTTAATTTGGTCATGAAACAACCAATCATATATATATATATATATAAAACTTTAAATTACACAAAGCACGACACAGAAAAGAGAATACAAAGAAAACTTACAGAATTCAATATTTCGAACTGTTGTTCGTCATCAGGAGAGTAGACTAGAAGAGAGGACGAAGTGAGAGAGATCTCTCCACGTCGAAGAACGGAGCGCGAATGAAAAAATAAAATAAATAAAGAAATAAATGAAGAAATATATATATATATATATATATATATATTGTTATTGTGGTTTGATCATTGATTGTTATTTCACGTGTTTATATATATATATATATATATATATATATTGTTTGTGTTCTCTAATCGGGATTCAATCAATTTTCTAAGGTAAAAACTCAAACTCTCGTTGCCAACGTTTCGGTTCTATTTAAAACCATTTTCATAGGCAGAAGCAAGATTTTTTTAACTAAGAAAAAGAAATTTACATTATTTAAAGGAAAAACAAATATACAGCAAATATATATATATATATATATATATATATATATATATATATATATATATACGAGTTCGAGATTAACAAAGAGCAACTCACAAAGTAGGGAAACACACTTACAGACTCAAATTTTCGGGTAATCCGTCTTCAGGAGAAAAGAGAATGGGAGACCAAGCACGTTGTAGGCGCAGCGGCAAGTAGCCGTTGCGCCTACAACGTGCTTGGTCTCCCATTCTCTTTTCTCCTGAAGACGGATTACCCGAAAATTTGAGTCTGTAAGTGTGTTTCCCTACTTTGTGTGTTGCTCTTTGTTAATCTCGAACTCGTATTGTGTCCAGTTTGGATCGTATTTCGTTTTATCAGTGAATATATATATATATATATATATATATAATTAAAGTTACAACTAGAGAACACAAGAAAAAGGACGAACACTCACGAATCTCGATAATTTCGGCGTCTTGCCGTCCTCAGGAGAGTAGAAAGAAAGAAAATAAAAGGAGAAAGAATGAAGGAACGGAGACGTAAATGCGTCCACAGGGCCGATGTAAACTCAGCGGTTTACATATATGTATAATAATATGTATATAATATATATATATATATATATATAATGTAAACATTATATATATATATATGTTATATATATATAACAAGAGTTTACATTAAAACGTGAAATAACAATCAATGTTAAAACATTTTTCCATTTCTTATAGTGGTTTGAACATTGATATACATATATATATAAATAATCCAACCATAATATGAAAATGGGAAAACAAGACGAAGATCTTTCAACCGTAACAAGCGGTCTTCGTCAACGTTTGAAAAAACACAACTGGGTTTTTAACTCTGACGAAGACCACTTGTTACGGTTGAAAGATCTCAGTTTTGTTTTCCGATTTTCATATTGTGGTTTGATCATTGATTGTTCTTTCACGTGTTTATGTGAAATCTTTATATATATGTATATATATATATATATATATAATAAAATAAATTCAAAACGAAGGAAACACATAGAAAGACACAGACATAACTCACATCGATATTTCGACCATCGTCGTCATCAGGAGGTGTGAAGAGCGAAGAGCGAAGAGTCCCGCAGGATGACAGGGCAGTACTCAGTACTGAGGGACTCTTCGCTCTTCGCTCTTCACACCTCCTGATGACGACGATGGTCGAAATATCGATGTGAGTTATGTCTGTGTCTTTCTGTGTGTTTCCTTCGTTTTGAATTTATTTTATTTTAAGAAAGTCCGCTGGACCGTTTCTTTTAATTGTATATATATATATATATATATATATATATATATATATATAAAAAGTTCAAATACGTAGAAGGGTAACACACACAGTAAATAAACACACTTACTAATTTAAATTTTCGGAAAATTTGTTTCAGGGTAAATGAGAGGAGCAGCGACATAACGGCTTACCTGTGAGAGGTGAAATGAGAAAGTTAAACAAGTGTATAAAATAATAGGGGTAGGCTAAATAAGGTAATAAGAAAACAAATAAAGTTATAAAAGGAAAATACCTAACAAATAAAAGAAAATAAGTTATTAATTTATTTCTTTAATATTTAATTAATATATTTATTTTAAATAAGGGAAAACTTTTGTTTTAACATTTTACTGTTTTTCTATCAATAAGAAAACTGTTTACCGTGTTAAACACTTGTCCATGACTTTACGTATTTATACCGGAAAAATTATAAAATGTATTAACGTGACACTGTTTCTAAAACAGGCATGATCAAACTCAGAGACACAACACAACGCATTCTTAGAATATAACGTATTTAGAGTTCTAAGCGGTGTAATGCTGGTCTATGAAAATAAAAATGGCATACACTCAACTTTACTATAAGAAACCTCATATCAAATTCGCTGATCGTCAATTCAAATTAGCTTTAATTTTAATATGGCTATCATGTTTATGTAATCTTAAAGTAATAGATAAAGTACTATCAAATTCGTAGATAATTATTTTAATAATTTCTTTTGTTTTAATGTAGCGTTATCAATCTTATCAGTAATAAGAAATTTGGAAATCATAAATCTAAAAGAAAATGGTTTGTTGTTTTTGTTGTTGTTATGATTAGTACCAAACATTCGAGTGCCTGTATTGCTCAGTGGCAGACGTTGTGGAGCACACATTCTTCTCATGCTTAAATGGAATCGCCAGAGGACAGATTTGGTGATGAGAAACAGCTTATTCTCCCCAGACCCTATTATTGACAATATGATCCGGAGTGCTGCGGTGTGGAATATGGTAGATTTGCTTAGTAGTCACAAGTCTACTAACAGTCAAAAAGCGATACTTAGAGTAGTTGGAATAAGTAGTTCTAGCTTATCTAAGTATAGGAATCTCGTAGCCTGAGGTAATGTGGAAAACAGTTCCAGGCTGCTGTCCTAGAAGAAAAGGAGGTGTTTTAGTTGGTATTCTGGCTTCTCTGGGAGCGCAGCACTATGTGCGTAAATGCATTTGCCTCCTTCTCCATAAAAAACAATTATTACTATTATTATTATTATATATTTATATTACAGTGACGTCCTGAGTCCCTGCTAATTCAAGCTCAGCGCGTCCGTCTTATTAGGCTTTCTTTTGTCATTTCTAAATACAACTTCAGATTTTAAGCTCTTAAATAAACCTCATTATTTTTCCTAATAACTTTAAATGTAGTTTGCCTAATGGCTCCTATTGAAGACGCTCTGTTGTCCTGGCATAGTTATAACTCTAATTATGATTATGACATATCTGTCATGTTTCTTCATTCTAGCCTACAATTTAGAAAGAAACAATAATTCCCTTCATGATAAACATAATTATTCTCCTAATGATAATGCTCCAATGTTGATGATTTTAAATAAACATGATTATTTTGTTCGCATAATTTGTATTCAAACACGTCTGGGCTATTGTATGTTAAGAATACAATACAAATTTGTTAAATGTAATGATTTAAGTAAAGAAGAGATGAGAGATTTATTGACAGTTTATTTGTTTTGAATAAGGTTTGAAGAGAGGTGGAGGGAGAGAGGGGGGAGGTGAGGGAATGGGACTGTAACATTCGGAGGCAGACAGAGTCAGGCACCCCTGAGAGTGGGGGTTAGCCTTATGAAATTCAATTGCAGTGCATGCTGCTAGAGCAGATCTTCTCCTCAACTGTTATCTACACTGGAGGGAATACATAGGAAACAGCTATACTGTTTAGGGCACAACACCTTTACAGCACTCACTATACTCTACAGTGGAGGGAATACATAGGAAACAGCTATACTGTTTAGAGCACAACACCTTTACAGCACTCACTATACTCTACAGTGGGGGGAATACATAGGAAACAGCTATACTGTTTAGGGCACAACACCTTTACAGCACTCACTATACTCTACAGTGGGGGGAATACATAGGAAACAGCTATACTGTTTAGGGCACAACACCTTTACAGCACTCACTATACTCTACAGTGGGGGGAATACATAGGAAACAGCTATACTGTTTAGGGCACAACACCTTTACAGCACTCACTATACTCTACAGTGGGGGGAATACATAGGAAACAGCTATACTGTTTAGGGCACAACACCTTTACAGCACTCACTATACTCTACAGTGGGGGGAATACATAGGAAACAGCTATACTGTTTAGGGCACAACACCTTTACAGCACTCACTATACTCTACAGTGGGGGGAATACATAGGAAACAGCTATACTGTTTAGGGCACAACACCTTTACAGCACTCACTATACTCTACAGTGGGGGGAATACATAGGAAACAGCTATACTGTTTAGGGCACATCACCTTTACAGCACTCACTATACTCTACAGTGGGGGAATACATAGGAAACAGCTATACTGTTTAGGGCACAACACCTTTACAGCACTCACTATACTCTACAGTGGGGGGAATACATAGGAAACAGCTATACTGTTTAGGGCACAACACCTTTACAGCACTCACTATACTCTACAGTGGGGGGAATACATAGGAAACAGCTATACTGTTTAGGGCACAACACCTTTACAGCACTCACTATACTCTACAGTGGGGGGAATACATAGGAAACAGCTATACTGTTTAGGGCACAACACCTTTACAGCACTCACTATACTCTACAGTGGGGGGAATACATAGGAAACAGCTATACTGTTTAGGGCACAACACCTTTACAGCACTCACTATACTCTACAGTGGGGGAATACATAGGAAACAGCTATACTGTTTAGGGCACAACACCTTTACAGCACTCACTATACTCTACAGTGGGGGGAATACATAGGAAACAGCTATACTGTTTAGGGCACAACACCTTTACAGCACTCACTATACTCTACAGTGGGGGGAATACATAGGAAACAGCTATACTGTTTAGGGCACAACACCTTTACAGCACTCACTATACTCTACAGTGGGGGGAATACATAGGAAACAGCTATACTGTTTAGGGCACAACACCTTTACAGCACTCACTATACTCTACAGTGGGGGGAATACATAGGAAACAGCTATACTGTTTAGGGCACAACACCTTTACAGCACTCACTATACTCTACAGTGGGGGGAATACATAGGAAACAGCTATACTGTTTAGGGCACAACACCTTTACAGCACTCACTATACTCTACAGTGGGGGGAATACATAGGAAACAGCTATACTGTTTAGGGCACAACACCTTTACAGCACTCACTATACTCTACAGTGGGGGGAATACATAGGAAACAGCTATACTGTTTAGGGCACAACACCTTTACAGCACTCACTATACTCTACAGTGGGGGGAATACATAGGAAACAGCTATACTGTTTAGGGCACATCACCTTTACAGCACTCACTATACTCTACAGTGGGGGGAATACATAGGAAACAGCTATACTGTTTAGGGCACAACACCTTTACAGCACTCACTATACTCTACAGTGGGGGGAATACATAGGAAACAGCTATACTGTTTAGGGCACAACACCTTTACAGCACTCACTATACTCTACAGTGGGGGGAATACATAGGAAACAGCTATACTGTTTAGGGCAAATCACCTTTACAGCACTCACTATACTCTACATTGGGTGGAATACATAGGAAACAGCTATACTGTTTAGGGCAAATCACCTTTACAGCACTCACTATACTCTACATTGGGTGGAATACATAGGAAACAGCTATACTGTTTAGGGCAAATCACCTTTACAGCACTCACTATACTCTACATTGGGTGGAATACATAGGAAACAGCTATACTGTTTAGGGCACATCACCTTTACAGCACTCACTATACTCTACAGTGGGGGGAATACATAGGAAACAGCTATACTGTTTAGGGCAAATCACCTTTACATCACTCACTATACATGTTGGTTTTGAACTGTAAACTACAGCAGCAGAGATTATGCAGTTCTGGCTTGGCAGCAAGTGGCCCTGCGGGGATTGCGTCTTAACAACCCTCCTGTCTACTTGTTAAATTTATGATTCAACAAATTACTATATTGAAATAAATGCAGGCAATATATTGCATCAACTGTACAGATTAATTATAGATAAACATTTCTTACATCAAATAAAGAATTATGTGGTAAAACAAAATACATGCTTCATTTTAAAAAGGTTGTGTTTAATTAACATTTTTATTTGGTGACGAAATATGTTTTGATGCCAATTATGCTATTTTAAAATCATTAAAATATTAATTACGAGAAGGATTGTTTCTTAATTGTAGGCCAGAATGAAGAAACATGAAAAAAAGATAGAAAGATCATAATAACATAATCAGTTTTATAAAATTGGTGACAGAGATTTATTTAAATTATGAAATTATTTACATCCAAATTATAGATGTTAGACCTTTGTTTTACCTTAATTTCGAAAATAAAATGAAAAGAATTCAAAATTCTCAACAACTTGACCAAAATTCTTCATTTAAAATTTGATTCTCTAGAATAACTGAAAGACACAAACATCTATGCTTGCATTAAAGAAATATAGGTAATTTATATTGAATAGATATTAGTGTATTACATTTATTTGACCTTTCATGCAAATGCTAACTGAAAGATACAAACATCTATGCTTGCATTAAAGAAATATAGGTAATTTATATTGAATAGATATTAGTGTATTACATTTATTTGACCTTTCATGCAAATGCTAACTGAAAGATACAAACATCTATGCTTGCATTAAAGAAATATAGGTAATTTATATTGAATAGATATTAGTGTATTACATTTATTTGACCTTTCATGCAAATGCTAACTGAAAGATACAAACATCTATGCTTGCATTAAAGAAATATAGGTAATTTATATTGAATAGATATTAGTGTATTACATTTGTTTGACCTTTCATGCAAATGCTAAAATTATTTTAACTTAAAATAATTTTATAGGTAATATAGGTAATATAGGTAATTTATATTGAATAGATATTAGTGTATTACATTTGTTTGACCTTTCATGCAAATGCTAAAATTATTTTAACTTAAAATAATTTTAAGCACAGGCTGCTCAATAACCAATATCTTAACTTAGATTTTGAAATAAATTTCTAAATTTTTGATACAGTTTAGTTTTTTATTCTCTATCTATACTTATCTCCTCAAAATGTCACTCCACTACATATTTTTATTCAACTGGAAATGCATGTTTTGGTTACTATCGCTTGTCTCTGACTAAACTAGATGAAGAGTGAATGAGACTAATACATAAATGATTTTCAATCCATCAGAACAAATTATAAATAAATACATTATTAGTATAATTATTTATCAGTTTTCGGATTTTACTTGTCATGCACTACTAATGCAAAATAATACAATTCTAAGAATTAAAAAGCTACACTTTTAAGTAAATGTGTGAAATTTATGTAAAATTAATTCATTTGTAATTTCTATGACTGCAACAGAAATTAACGAATTCAGATTGTGTATACTCGTATATTGCTACCAAGACGCCAATGAAATGTTCATCCTGCGGAAATCAGGAAAATAGTTTGATATATTACCTCTTTAATTCTTTACTGTAAGTAAAGTTTTGAGATCTTGAAAACATTTGCTCTTAAAATTTGGACGAATTTACATGTTTTGAGGGAGCCAAGTTAGCTCAGTGGTTAAGGTAATCCCAGTTCATCGCTAACCTCTGAACTGGTGGGTCCGTGGTTCGATACCCACTTAGGCACTCGATTTATTCACTTGGGTGGAGAATAAATCTGAGCTTGTTGTTCCTTGGAGAGGACATTAAACCATCGGTCACGAGCTTGAACGATGGCAGGTACTCGTTAAAGATCCCTATTCTAAATACATTTCAGTTAGGCAAAATTTAGCACTCCCAATCTAGAATCACCGATCAAACTATAAGACCGTAATTGCTGACGTTTTTAATCCACTAGGGGATCAATTTAAACAAATAAAAAATAAATAAGATGTCAAAATTGATGTTTGTCAAAAATCTCTCTCTCTCTCTCTCTCTCTCTCTCTCTCTCTCTCTCTCTCTCTCTCGTGTGTGTGTGTGTGTGTGTGTGTTTGTGTGTGTGTGTGTGTGTGTGTGTGTGTGTGTGTGTGTGTGTATGTATGGGTGTGTGCCTGTGTGGTTTATAAATAAATATTTCATTGAATAGGGTTAATTAATTAGTAGCAGTAGTACGTTTTTTTAAACAATCCGTTTGGCTAGGCTTCTCCATAATTTTTATAGTAACCTAGACAAGCTCTAAATCGGCATATTAAGTCATTTTTATAATACTTTTCTAATTTGATGTTGAAGTTGTAATTATTCTTAAATGAGGCAAGGTTATCTTACTTTCAGCACCATGAAGTGTGCTAACCAGAATGCCCAATACACTAATATTAATTGCAGATATTCCCATACCTAGTCATTGTTTGTCAAGAACCACAAGCAAATATTACTATTCTTGAAAGTTTCTCAAATATGACTCTTTTTCCCAAAGTATACCACCTAACACTTGTCCATGTGTGTATGTATATACATTCTCTATACTTTTCTATTGTATTCTATTTTTTTTCTTTCTAACTTTGTTTGCTCTCTGATGACATAAATTGAAAGGCCTTAGAGCATTTATTTCTTTTCTTTTTTCTTTTTCCTTCTTAATACATTTTTTTTTAGACTTAATACATTCTCTTTATTTTAATTCTGTACTATTTTTGGTTCAATCTTTTGAAGTTAAATAATTATAATGATATCAGGTAGTACTGTTTACTATTTGGTTTGCTTGTTGTCTCCTATAGATGTTTCAATACTCCGGGAAGCATACAAATATAATCATACAGTCACTGTTGATTAAGTCACTAATTTTCCTCTCACATCTAATGATATACACGATCTCGTATGTATCACAGCTTGATAGAGATGTTATCTTAGCCTGGAAGTCAACAAAGACGGCAATGTTTCCATCAAAGTAGTGGGGGAGGTCACTGACCGGCAAGAACTAAACCTTTTTTCCTCTACTGGTAATACGTCACTTTCAGTTAACTCTCCATCACAATTTGCAATTGTTGCCCCAGTTAACTAGAATAAAAGCAAGTACTTGACATAGCAACCGATATCTTTGCATCTTCTTATAGAACAATAAAGTAAATTTATTTTATATGGAACATAAAATATGCTACGTGACAAAAACTAAATTTAAAATTCAAATATTTGGTACAGTTGGAAGCACGCTATCCACTATACCATTTTCAACCACTGACATTTAGCCTTATTTAACATAATACAAATAAATGTTTCCATAAGGGAAGATGTTTTGATCATTTAAAAGAAAAAAAAGATGCGAAAGAGTGATCATTAGCATTGGCGATATGGATACAATGTGTCACAATTGACATGATGAAATGGCTGAAAGCCCGAGGAGGCACCATTGTGTAAGACAGCACCTACCTTGGACTCGGGTCAACTCAAATCACTTAGCAGGAAAAGCCGTTTATAAATAGCAAATCGTTATCTTTTCCATTTAATTGCCGTTTAATTTATTTTCTTTGGACACGTACAGTGGTCCGGGAATACCCTTCTGTTTGCTCCTTTTCATTTAGCTCAATTAACAAGTAATAATGATCAAATATATTTTCTTGGTGACCATATTTTATTATAACAAAAGCTGAGAATAATGATTCTATCAATTTTCCAACACTTGACTATCAGTGTAAACACACACCCCATGTCTTTATCTAAAAACACTTCATAACAATTATTTTTTTAGAAAAAAAACAAATATATTTAGATTATGAGTAACCTAATTCAAATAAAATTTTTAATAAATGCTACTTCATTTTATATGATAAACTTTAAAAAAAATTTGAAGAGGCCTACACTCAAGTTGACTAAAAAAAAACATCATATTCATCTAAAATTAATTTAATTAGCTAATGTGCGCAATTTAATAACTATTACTCAATCTTATAAATGGATTTGACTCATAAAATATGTCCAACAATTTTTAATAGAGGCTTCCAAAACTCATTGGACAGGGGGTTTTTAACTAGGAGGAACTCCCCCTCCAGGAGGAATCTAGAGCACGTCAAATACAGACGAACATACAGAGATACGAACTTACGGAGATATGAACGGACTTGTCAATACATATGTCGAATTTTATAAATACTTAAGAAACATCAAAGCACCGTAAGTTAGATTTTGTATTGAGCGTTTTGTCATATCGATAAGGCCCATGCAATCTTCGAGCAACAAGACCCAAATGTTGAGCTATGTATGAAGGTTGGAAATCAAATGATGATGCAATACACTACTACCGCATCATTTATGATGAAAAGAAAAAGAAAACCGTCTAGTGTCTAATCATCCTTGGTCGGTTTTTTGTTCAATTCCCCTCAACTGATACCATATATAATTATTGTTTTCAATGTGTTATGTTTTACCTCCCTCCCTCACTCTCTCTCACTCTCTCTCTCTCTTTCTCCCTCTCTCAGTGTCACACATTTTTATAAAGCCATTTAGTGTTATTTACATGCAGTAGAATCCCATATAGGTTTAGTATACAAGCCCTAAACAAACGTTTTATTATAAAAAAATCTTTATAAATTCTTAGAACTAATTCAGCTAACGAACGTCCGTCCGGAACGTTCAAGTTCGTAAGTTGGGAAGCGTCTGTAATTCAAAACAACACTTGTAATACAAAATAAATGTTGATATTTTGTTTTTGAGCTTCTCATTGTAGCATAATACATAGGAGGATTCAAAACTGTTCTCCACAGGTTCCTGAAATAATAAATAAAAAATATATAAGCATAGATAAGTAGTTTAAAATAATTCCAACATTTAAAGATGTCATGGAGTGCCCTCTTAAAACTAGGGTAACAGGAATAGTTAAAGGGTGTTTATTGTTTCTTTCATACTTGATATATCAATATAACAATCAAAAGAAACATTCAGAAATTTTAAAAAATAAGCAGCTATTTTTGAAAAAACTATTCTTACAAAAAAATGTGGAGTGGCCTACACACTACTTTACTATAAGTAACATATACCAAACTGGTTATGAACATAATCGTTCCTCAAATGCTTTCACATTCAATCATAAATCAAGATTATTACGTTTTATTAAAAAAAATACTTTTTTTATTGTTTTGAAAATTAGAAAGTTTCTTTCATTTATTCTTTCTCTGATTAAATCATGAATTGTACTTTATAATCCTGTTCAATTTGCTTATCCAATACAGTGGGGTCCGAAATCATTGCATCTGTGACTACGAAAAAAAGCCGAAATGTTTTCACTATATTATACTTATAGTAAAGTAAGAATAAATTTAAAATACTTTGGAATTGGCAGAAGAATCGCTATTTTATACAATATTTTACGTGCCTCTTCAGTTTTTCTGAATTTTCTTTTTAAATATAGATGTTTCATAGTTTGTTTTTTTTTTGATAGTACGTTAGAGAAGTAAAAGTTGCTATATAATAGAAAACAGGATTATAAATAGAGAAGTAATTGTGGATTCTGTTGGAATGATCGACGAGAGTACTTGATGAGTGACTGGTCGCGTGCAAATCATTGAGTACCCGGTGTTGCCCAATCATCAGATAACCAGGCGACAATCCCGCCCCGGTGTTACCCAATCATCAGATAACCAGGCGACAATTGTATCTGGACTCTGGACGGTTATAAAAAAAACCCTGATAACTCCCAATGACCTTCCTTTCAACTATATCCATTAAAGAAAAAAACCAATTGACCGTTTTAAAATTAAACATTTTGAATCCCTGTCTCATCCATTCTCAGAATCCATTAATTTCTATTTTATATTTAAAAATGTTATTTAGTCATATATTATGATCTGTACAGCATGATTGTGTAATAGTGTCATTTACAATATAATAATCTGTAATAACATGACTCACCAAACATTTTCTGTACAGTTAATATATATATATATATATATATATATATATATATATATATATATATATATAACAGATTCAATAATATATCGACCGTTTGATAGAATAGGTGTGTTCTCTAATCGGGGTTCGGTCCGGTTTAGAATTTGCTCGAAGTAAATTACCAGAAATGATTTTAGAAAACTATATTATTTCAATGAATAGTCTTAAAGAGTTTATATTTAATAAAAGTAAATATAATTTACAAAAGAAGATGCATAACCTTCATCTAAAAGACCGAACCCCGATTAGAGAACACACCTATATATATATATATGTGTGTGTGTGTGTGTAATTAGCAAGCAGACCTTCATTAATACATACACAATTAAATTTCTTACCAATTTCTCTATGGCTGATTTTTCGATTTAGCTTCTCGAGTTTTCTGATCTCACACTTCCATTCTTTTGGTACTAAGTGTAATAAATCACCAAAAGATTTCTTTTTACACATTGATAGTGTAAAATCCAGTGCAACCTGCAATTTATGTTTACTTTGTACTTTTATCTTTTGTATTGGTAATTTGAAGCTGTTTTGTAGTAAGTAGAATATAATTTTTATTTTTGTTATTAACTTTTGTTCAATTATTTTATCTTTCGTTACACCCTGATGATGGTCAGTGATGACTGAAACGTAGGATTTAAATTTTTAAATGTATGATAACTAAATATTACATGGAATTTACAAGGAAATCTTTTGGTGATTTATTACACTTAGTACCAAATGAATGGAAGTGTGAGATCAGAAAACTCGAGAAGCTAAATCGAAAAATCATCCTTAGAGAAATTGGCAAGAAATTTAATTGTGTAAATATATATATATATATATATATATATATATCATGATAAACGGAAATGGTCCGACAGGACAGATTACACTCAAAATAAACTGTGACACATAGACAGAAACATAACAAAGACTCACTTTTCAATATTTCGACCGTAATGACGGTCGTCCTCAGGAGAAGAAGTGAATTGACGGAGGGACGACCGTCAACTAAAGAACTCACTGGGTGAGGGCTAAAACAGTGCTGCTGCAAAAGAGGAAAATAAAAATGGAACTAGGGAGTTGAGATCAAGGAAAAAAAATTGTTTTTAAAAAGGAGAACAAAGGTGAAGAAAACAAAAAATAAAAGAAATATATACAAAATTATCATAAAAAAATAAAATAAAAGTAATAAAAAATAAAAATATACACGGTTTAAATTCAAACCAGGTTTTGAGCGTGCTCGTAGGAGCGGAGACGTGTATGCGTCCACCGACCGATATCATTTATATATATAAAAAACTAAAGTTTATCAGAACTCGGCCAGTTATTCACTGTATATATATATATGATCAAACCACAATAAGAAATGGGAAAACAAGACTAAGATCTTTCAACCGTAACAAGCGGTCTTCGTCAGAGTCAAAAACCCAACTTGACTCTGACGAAGACCGCTTGTTACGGTTGAAAGATCTTAGTCTTCTTTTCCTATTTCTTATTCTGGTTTGCTCATTGATTGTTATTTCACGTGTTTATGTGAAAGCTTTTTATATGTATATATATATATGTATATACTTTTTTTCGTTGGAAATACGATCCAAAACGGACAAATATAGTTCAATATAAACAAAGAAACATAGAGAAATCAGAAGAACACACTTACAGTCTCTAATTTTCGGTTTGAACCGTCTTCAGGAGAGATAAGAGAGGGAAACCAAGCGCACTGGATCAGAGACGGTTGGAGACCAACAGTGTTGCCGCATGCGCGCCCGTTCACAGAAAATAAGGTAGACAGGAATCAATTTATAATTAATTTATAATTTATAAAATAAAATAAAATAATGGAATATGAAAACAATAATATATAAAAAAGAAAAAATTGAAAAAATAAGGGAAATTGATACAGAGAAATTGATACATAAACAAAAGTGCTGACTAAGCTATGATAAAATAAAATAAAACTAAGAATACAAATAATAATAACAAATGAAATAATTTAATAAAAAATGTGAAAAGGCAAGGAACTTTTAGACATTATCGCTTTAGATTGAGGCCAGGTGCACTGCGCGCACTTAATAGCCAAATATGGGCTTCTTCGGAGGCTCGTAGTGTGAGATCTTTGCTGTCAGGGGGTATTTGTCGCAGAATCTGTAACCTGTAGCACTCATTAAAAGGGAGACCGTGGCTATTGGCATGTATGGCAATGGGAAGATGGGAGCGGCTATTGACTGAAGCTCTGTGATTGTTCATACGGAGACTAAGCTTGGTGGATGCTTGGCCTACGTAGAACGAATCACACTTGGTACAATCCAAACGGTACACACAGTTTTTGGAGGTACACGAGCAGTCAGTTGCAACAGGATAGAGGGTGTTATGGGGGGGAGCTGTGAAGTGTGGTTGGGGATTTATAATGGGACACGTGAGGCAACCTCGACGTCCGCACAGTTGCGCTCCAGAGGGCAAACTGTTTGCCCTCGTGGAGGTTAGCTTCCTGTGCGAAAGAAAATTGCCAAGGTTGGGAGGACGTCTGTAGGATAGGCGTGGCGGATTAGGAAAGGTTTTGGAGGTGGCTGGGGAAGAGGATATGATCGGGAAAAGTTCTTTAATGATGGTACCCAGTCTGTGGATACCTGGGAAGTAGGTTGTTATAAGGTAGGGAGACCCAGAGGGAGAGGAAGAGGAGGTTGATGTAGGATTGTGTGGGGTCGTGGCAGGAACCAGTCTTCTTGTTAGGAAGGGGAGAGGGTAACCTCGCTCTACAAATTTACTTTTTAGGCTATTGATATGTAGGTGTTTATCTTGTAGTCTGTTACAAATCCGGTGAATTCGTATGGAGAGGGATCTCGGAATGGATTTCTTAATGTGGGGAGGGTGGCAGCTATTGAAGTGTAGATATAAATGGGGATTAGAGGGTTTAGAATGGACGGAAGTAATGAGAGAACTATTGTTGAGGGTGATATCGACATCAAGAAAGGTAGTGGATCTGTTGGAAATGTTATGGGTAAAGGAGATGGAAGAGCAAAAAGATTTGAAGTTGTCGATGAAGACTTCTAACTCGGAAATGCCATGGGTCCAGATAAAGAAGATGTCATCGATGAAGCGGGTATACAGTGCGGGAAGAAGGTGGCAGGTTTGGAAAAAACTATTTTCAAGGTGAGCCATGAACAGATTGGCAAAGGAGGGAGCCATTCTAGTTCCCATGGCCGTTCCTTTGATTTGCAGGTAAAAGTCTTCATCGAACTTGAAAGCATTGTGTTTGAGGACGAAGGAGGCTAAGGTGATAATGAAGTCAGTGGATGGCGAATGAGGGAGTGGTCTGGAATTCCAGACCACTCCCTCATTCGCCATCCACTGACTTCATTATCACCTTAGCCTCCTTCGTCCTCAAACACAATGCTTTCAAGTTCGATGAAGACTTTTACCTGCAAATCAAAGGAACGGCCATGGGAACTAGAATGGCTCCCTCCTTTGCCAATCTGTTCATGGCTCACCTTGAAAATAGTTTTTTCCAAACCTGCCACCTTCTTCCCGCACTGTATACCCGCTTCATCGATGACATCTTCTTTATCTGGACCCATGGCATTTCCGAGTTAGAAGTCTTCATCGACAACTTCAAATCTTTTTGCTCTTCCATCTCCTTTACCCATAACATTTCCAACAGATCCACTACCTTTCTTGATGTCGATATCACCCTCAACAATAGTTCTCTCATTACTTCCGTCCATTCTAAACCCTCTAATCCCCATTTATATCTACACTTCAATAGCTGCCACCCTCCCCACATTAAGAAATCCATTCCGAGATCCCTCTCCATACGAATTCACCGGATTTGTAACAGACTACAAGATAAACACCTACATATCAATAGCCTAAAAAGTAAATTTGTAGAGCGAGGTTACCCTCTCCCCTTCCTAACAAGAAGACTGGTTCCTGCCACGACCCCACACAATCCTACATCAACCTCCTCTTCCTCTCCCTCTGGGTCTCCCTACCTTATAACAACCTACTTCCCAGGTATCCACAGACTGGGTACCATCATTAAAGAACTTTTCCCGATCATATCCTCTTCCCCAGCCACCTCCAAAACCTTTCCTAATCCGCCACGCCTATCCTACAGACGTCCTCCCAACCTTGGCAATTTTCTTTCGCACAGGAAGCTAACCTCCACGAGGGCAAACAGTTTGCCCTCTGGAGCGCAACTGTGCGGACGTCGAGGTTGCCTCACGTGTCCCATTATAAATCCCCAACCACACTTCACAGCTCCCCCCATAACACCCTCTATCCTGTTGCAACTGACTGCTCGTGTACCTCCAAAAACTGTGTGTACCGTTTGGATTGTACCAAGTGTGATTCGTTCTACGTAGGCCAAGCATCCACCAAGCTTAGTCTCCGTATGAACAATCACAGAGCTTCAGTCAATAGCCGCTCCCATCTTCCCATTGCCATACATGCCAATAGCCACGGTCTCCCTTTTAATGAGTGCTACAGGTTACAGATTCTGCGACAAATACCCCCTGACAGCAAAGATCTCACACTACGAGCCTCCGAAGAAGCCCATATTTGGCTATTAAGTGCGCGCAGTGCACCTGGCCTCAATCTAAAGCGATAATGTCTAAAAGTTCCTTGCCTTTTCACATTTTTTATTAAATTATTTCATTTGTTATTATTATTTGTATTCTTAGTTTTATTTTATTTTATCATAGCTTAGTCAGCACTTTTGTTTATGTATCAATTTCTCTGTATCAATTTCCCTTATTTTTTCAATTTTTTCTTTTTTATATATTATTGTTTTCATATTCCATTATTTTATTTTATTTTATAAATTATAAATTAATTATAAATTGATTCCTGTCTACCTTATTTTCTGTGAACGGGCGCGCATGCGGCAACACTGTTGGTCTCCAACCGTCTCTGATCCAGTGCGCTTGGTTTCCCTCTCTTATCTCTCCTGAAGACGGTTCAAACCGAAAATTAGAGACTGTAAGTGTGTTCTTCTGATTTCTCTATGTTTCTTTGTTTATATTGAACTATATATGTATATATATATATATATATATATGTATGTATATATATACATACATCATTTTCATTGATTGCATCACGTGTTTATTGTGATTTATCTGCATATATATATATACATATATATTTGTAAAAGTTGGAAGCAGTTCTTCATTTATTATAAACATATATTGTTAAATAACGCACCATATTTGGCTTGTATCTGTTTTTTACACAATTTCTCCAGTTTCCGGAATTCCTTCCTCGTCTCTTCATTAAAACTATAAAGCTTATCACTCGCGCTCCGTTCTTCGACGTGGGGAGATCTCTCTCACTTCGTCCTCTCTACTAGTCTACTCTCCTGATGACGAACAACAGTTCGAAATATTGAATTCTGTAAGTTTTCTTCGTATTCTCTTTTCTGTGTCGTGCTTTGTGTAATTTAAAGTTATATATATGATCAAACCACAATAAGAAATGGGAAAACAAGACTAAGATCTTTCAACCGTAACAAGCGGTCTTCGTCAGAGTCAAAAACCCGACCCATCAGTTACGGTTGAAAGATCTTAGTCTTGTTTTCCCATTTCTTATTCTGGTTTGCTCATTGATTGTTATTTCACGTGTTTATGTGAAACCTTTATATATATATAATGTTTCATTGAAATACACAGTAGCCTCTGCATTAACGACTTTAAAGCTGGTCCGCTCCAATTACCAACTACCTAATTTACCTTATTTAGGACTCCAATTCGCTGGGAGAGTTTTTTATTAACATATTACCCACGTTATTACGATTAGAAAACACTATATTAAAATCAAGTTGTTTTGCTAATCTTGGAAGGGGGTCCAAAGATTCGTGGTATGGCAAAACTATAGAATTTGACAATAAAAGGGGCTCTGTTGAAGTATTAGAGAAAGTTTTTCTAGCACCCTTCAAAGCTAAATCGATATAAGAAGAGGGATATTTTAATGAAAGGGCAACGTGGATAATATGTTAATAAAAAACTCTCCCAGTGAATTGGAGTCCGCTGGTATTTATAATATTCCGTGCAAAAATTGCCATAAAATGTATATTGGTCAAACTGGTAAATCATTAAAGACACGTGTAAAACAACACCAATATAACGTAAGTAGACAGGAAAACAGTAGTGCCTTATTCTTGCATATAAAAAATGAAAATCATCATATTGATTGGACAGGAGCTAAATTTATTACCTATGAAAAATCAATGTTGTTAAGAAATATTATTGAATCGTCTCTAATTAAATTTAATAGATCAAATATTATAAACATTAGTAACGGTCTCTTCAAACTTGATACTTTCGTCACGAGGGCAATAGCCTCTTCAAAGAGGGTTGACAGCTAGCAGATAGTTTTTTTTACTTTTTCTTACTGTACTCCTTTGTTTCCCAAACATCCCTTTCTGGACATTAGTCCTTTCCTGCGCTTTCACCCTTTTAAAATACCACTCTTCCCTCCCACTCTTCTCAACTCCACACCAGATGTTTTCTGCATCTAGTGTTCAGTTGGGTTTTTGACTCTGACGAAGACCGCTTGTTGCGGTTGAAAGATCTTAGTCTTGTTTTCCGTGTTAGATCTTTGTTATTTCACGTGTTTATGTGAAATCTTTATATATGTATATTATATATTTAAAAATTAAATATCCGACTTTACTTTTTAAATGGTTACATTCCATAGTTTACGAATATATATATACACAATTAAAAGAAACGGTCCAGCGGACTTTTTTAAATAAAATAAATTTAAAACGAAGGAAACACACAGAAAAACACAGACATACCCGTAACTCACATCGATATTTCGACCATCGTCGTCATCAGGAGGTGTGAAGAGCGAAGAGCGAAGAGTCCTGCAGGAAGACAGGGCAGCGACCTGTCGATGTGAGTCATGTCTGTGTCTTTCAGTGTGTTTCCTTCGTTTTGAATTTATTTTATATATTATATATATATATATATATATACTTTTACGATTAAAATACTATCTGAAATGAACAAATAAAGTTCAATGGAGATGAAGAAACATGGAGAAATTAAAAACACACTTACCGTCTCTACGTTTCTTCATCTGCCTTGAAGTTTATATTTATGTTTTGTTAAATGACCTTTGTACTATGGCATGAATATATTTCATTGACCGTCTTTCAAGTTTTCTCACATTTGTTTTGAATCTTTCTGATACAAAAAACAACAGTACAAAGGTCATTTAACAAAACTACATTTTTACGAACACTTCATTTCACATTTTGATGACTCAGAAAAATGAAAAATAAACTCATGAAAAGTATATTGAAAAAGAAACTGGAAGCAACATAGAAACAGTGTTCCTAAATATGTTCAGAGCAGAACTGTAGTTAATTACAAATCGAAATAACAGTGTAAACTTTTTTAGCAAATAAAAAATATCAAGGCAATAATGTATAAACTCATGAATAATCCAACTTATATATTTCATGTTATTGTTAATAATTAGTTATTGATGTATCCCTGAGGTTGTCAAGAAATGTAGACGAAACAATGTCCAAAAAGTGCTTTTGAGAATTATTTGCCACTGGACCAAACCTTGAAAATAAAAAAGAGTGTTGAATATATGTGGCAGAGACAGAAAATCTTATTTACTATATGTACATATATACTCGTACATACGAGTTTATGCTCCAAACCTGGCTTCAATTTAAACCGTTAGTTCTTTTTGTTTCGTTTTTGCAACTTATATTTTTTATTATTATTTATTTAATCACCTTTTAGTTTCTCTTAATTCAATATTTTTTATTTTTTAATAATATCTTATATATTTCTTATATTTTCCGTTTTCTTCCTCCATATTCTTTTTTAAATCTCGACTCCTTGATTCTTTTTTTCTCTCCTTCATGGCATCAATGCTTTAGCTTTCCTACCAAAAAGTTTTTCAGTTTCAGGACTGTCGTCCCTCCGCCAATTTACTTCTTCTCATGAGAATGACAGCCATAACGGTCTAAATATTGAAAACTTAGTACTCTGTTGCTTCGTTTCTATGTGTCACTTTTGAAAGTTTGTTTTAAGTGTTATCAGTTCTTTTGGATTGCATTTCATTTATAATTTATATATAACGGGTTACTCCTCTTGAATTTTGAACTTGTATATATATATATGTTTTATTAAAAGTAATGCCCAATTTAACTTTTACACTTTTTCTTATCCGTTTTTCAAGTGTTCTCATACTTGACTTCCATGGTTCTGGAACTAAAAACATAAGTTCACCAAAATTTTTATTACTATACACCGACATGTTTCGGTCATCGTTGACCATTTTCAAGGTTAAAGAATATATAAAATTATTAATGATCGAAAAGTGAATAACAATTAAAATAAACTAAAATAAACATAACGAGTCCATAACACATATTCACAACTAGGGAGGTTATCAAAGGTAAAGGTATGTTGAGGTTTCACCAGGCTCTTGGTTACCTTCCATCCGTCATTTGTATCTGGGAAGGTAATCGATTAACTTCTATACCTCTCCCAGACTGGTTCGCCTTCTGACTGCCTTCATATAATTTTAGAATTCTTGAAAATCCTCCTCCTTGGCTGTTAATACTAGGTTGCTTTTCGAGGATCAAGATAGCTTCCAAAATTTGCAATCTGGTGTGGTCATGTTCTTGTTGTAATATTACAGTATTGTCTGTTAACATTTCCCTGGTTAATTGCACTCCATGTGTTAACCTAACGTGCTCTTTGGGTCCTCCGGATGCCAGATGCATGGTGAGCCTTCGTGAAAGCGTGGTTGTGGTGGAACCAACGTATTTCGAGCGTAGGGACTCGCAGTTCCCTAATTTGCAGTTAAACTCATATACAACATTAGTTCTCTGAAGGGTTGCTTTCTTTTGTGGGTTGTTCGTAATTACCATTCTTGAAGTGGCAGAGTTGGCATAGTAAATTCGTAATTCTAATCTGTCATCTGGCTTGAGGCATGATGTATTATTCTTAATAATTCCTTTTAGTATACGTTCATCCGTTTTATAAGCTTCCGAAAACTGGTTTTTATAATATACTAAATGTGTTGCGCCTTTGTTTTCGGGATTCTGTTGAATATCACTACCATGAAGTTTGTTCAGGCAACCTTTCAAGATGGAATCGAATTGTCGATTACTATATCCGTTGTTAATAAGGACTTCTTTGAGCCTATCTGCTTCTTGTTTGAATAATTCCCAACTAGATGACGTCTTATACGCTCTTCGAATGAGGGTTTTAATCATGCCGTCCTTATATCTGTCAGGGCATTCACTTTTAGCGTTTAAAAGTATTCCACTATTCGTAGACTTTACAAACACTGAAGTGACAAAAGTCTGGTTTGGTCAGATACAAATGACGGATGGAAGGTAACCAAGAGCCTGGTGAAACCTCAACATACCTTTACCTTTGATAACCTCCCTAGTTGTGAATATGTGTTATGGACTCGTTATGTTTATTTTAGTTTATTTTAATTGTTATTCACTTTTCGATCATTAATAATTTTATATATTCTTTAACCTTGAAAATGGTCAACGATGACCGAAACATGTCGGTGTATAGTAATAAAAATTTTGGTGAACTTATGTTTTTAGTTCCAGAACCATGGAAGTCAAGTATGAGAACACTTGAAAAACGGATAAGAAAAAGTGTAAAAGTTAAATTGGGCATTACTTTTAATAAAACGTGTATAAATGAAGGCCTGCTCCCCAAATATATATATATATATATATATATATATATAAAGATTTCACATAAACACGTGAAATAACAATCAATGACCAAATGATTTATCAAATGAATCAATGATGAAATTCATTTTCATATTGTGGTTTGATAATTGATTATATATATATATATATATAAATTATATAAATTGATTATATATCTTATATATATATATATATATATATATATATATATATATATATATATAAGTCTTGGGCTTAACATTCCTCCCAATGGATTAACAGTGAAAGTTCCTCTATCTGCTATTCCTCCGTCCTTCCGCGGTCAGATTGCTGCCTTTGGGTTTTTATATATATATATATTCTGATTCTTCCTACGACATTTTGTCTCATATACATATCTTAGGTGTTGCTGGTCTGAATACTGGGCGGTGACTGAGTGTCGGCTTGGCGAGTAGCTGGTGGTTGGTCACCTAGTAGCTGCAGTGTGCGTGAAACCCCCGTGTGTTGACGATTAATTAATGGGTTGTGGTTCATGATTTTCATGGCTTCGTATATTTGCAGTCTTCGTATATATACGAAGCCATGAAAATCATGAAGCACAACCCAGTAATTAATCGTCAACACACGGGGGTTTCACGCACACTGCAGCTACTAGGTGACCAACCACCAACTACTCGCCAAGCCGACACTCAGTCACCGCCCAGTATTCAGACTAGCAACACCTAAGATATATATATATATATAATTGAAAATCATAGCAGTTTCTGCATTTACGACTTTTTTACTTACAGGTTCTCTCCTCTTGGCTATTATTCTTCTGGCAGGTGGTAATCTATGAAGTAGGTTTATCAATGACATTTACAATAAGCCGGGTGAACGAAAGAAATTTAATTAAATGATCTATATATATATATATATATATATATATATATATATATATTATACGAATACAACGAGTTTTCAACATGCATATGTTTTCATCAGGTTTACCCATAACGGATTTACAGATAATTGGAATAAATAAAATAAAATATGCAAAGTTGTAGATATTGCTTTGTCTAAGTTGAATTCTATATGTGTTTTGTGAAAACAGTTAATACATTCCTGATATAATATACTAAAATTTAACGTTATAAAATAAATTATTATGAAAAATCTTGCACATAAGTCATACTTGTGAATCATGTTACGTTTGTATTTATTTATTTATATGTTTAAAAATATTGAAACTAATCATATACTAATGACTTTTGATATCCAAAAAAGTATTAACAAGATTGAAAAGTAGTTTTTATCAGCCTTCTTAAGAATTTAAATAACATTTTATATGAATGTATGCATAGCTCTATATTTGTGTTGTTTGGAGCCAGCCCAAAGTACTAATTCAAATACTGGTCTAACGACACTTAAACAGCACTAGTTTTTATTCACTTTGTTGAGAACACCTTACATGCTTCACGTTCTCTTCTGAAGACTCTCGATTACGTAACAATCTACGAGATCGTAGTAACTGTTTTTTGCCCTACCTTTTTTTCAGCTTTTAATTGTTGATCTATTAATATCTTACGACAATTATGTAGTATGTAGTTGTGTTTTTGGCATAGTAAGATGGGAGGGGTGGCATTTTGAGGGTGTAAAAATAGAAAACATAAGAAAATTAAAATGATAAAAAGCTAACAATAAATCTGAAATTTTATTCCAAAATGAGTTTTTAAGATCGTAATTGTTATGTGTGTTTTTTAACATAGTTTTCAATTGTATTACATATTAGCAAATTAAAAATAAATGTGTCTTAAATTTTTCAAAACCAATTTTTTAAAGTAGCTGAGAGTTTATTAAATTTTTTCGGATAGCCAGTTAATTTAATTTAACCATTTTTTTAATGTTTTGAACTATACGATTTTTTTAAAAAATCATTGGTTTTCTTTGATGATGACTGTATATGAGTATTGTAGTAAGATGGATGTTTGGTACTAATAACAGCAGTCTAAAATTAGATCGTTGATTGTAATTCCATGAAAATAAGTATTTTGAGGTGTTTTAAAGGATTCTGAAGGGCAGGCGGTAAATCTCACGAGTACTGATGCGCCACAGTGTTGTATCGTCAGAGTTGGAGAGAGAAGTCAATGGCAGTGTTGAAAGCTGAAGTCCTCTGGACTCGACCTCCTGGTTTAACGTCATTTTATGAAGTAGACCAGGTTCTGTTTGCCTTCCTCGCTTCTCCTCCCAGAGATTAGATAGTGCTCGCTATCCATCACGTTAAGTGCAGTGTTACCACTACGTGACTGTCGTCACACTCCTTATCATTGCGTCTCGACGTCTTCCCAGTCAAAAGTCCCTTGTTATATAACATATTTTATTTTTGATGTAAATCTTTTCTGCATTCTTCATCTTTAATAATACCAATATTCTACTTGAAAAGATACAAATCTACATAAGTGCTTTTTTTATATTCCGTTTACTGATTTTGAAATGAAATTATTTTATCTTAGGCTCAAAAGTATTCATTTCTATCACCATTCTATATAAGGATTCATTAATTTTGCTTTAATCAAGTTTATTACAGCATATTTAACTGAAATCGTCGAAACTTTGATCTTATTTCCTCTTCGATGATAAAGAAATAAAAACTTTGCTTTATTTCGACATGAAGTATTTAGTAGGTTAATTAATTTGATTAATACGTGGCTGATTCCTACTAGAGTCATCAGTTTAAGAACTATCATCCTTGAGGATTTGGTCGTCTTTCTAATAGCAAAATGTCCATTTCTCTGGGTACCGGGCTCACTTCCAGAGTAAGAAGCAAGTTCATGGACTTTCCCATGGTAAGGGTCGAGGGTTTAGCCTCCTCTTGATGTTCTGCAGGCAACCTCCCTAGAAGATACTGCTTCTCACACAGCGACGACCCTCTGCCATAAGGGAAGTCTACCCTTCCTGAGTAAAGTCCACCAATCAAGTTCATGGACTTTCCCAATGGTAAGGGTCGAGGGTGTAGCTCCCTCTTGATGTTCTGCAGACACCCTCCCGAGAAGATACTGTTTCTCACACAGCGACACCCTTCAACTATAAGGGAAGTCTACCCTTCCTGGATGAGGAGCAACAGCTACTATGAGTCTGACACCAATGACAGGACATGGAAAACCTCAGAAGAGACTCTACACGAGAATATATTAAGAATCTCGGGTAGAACTCCAGACCATAGGGTACTACTGAGGCTGTCTTGGTTACATATTAGGTCAGTGGTTACGAAGCCTTCCGTCTGCTTGCCAATCTACGCAGTCAGCGTCAACATGTTGCCCACTCTCATTCGAGGCCTCTGACGGATAGGGACAGGGGAATCAGGCAATCTGCCTCCCACAAGGAATAACCTCCATAAGGAGGTGCCCTTGAGTACTCCTGACAGCTGGCTTTGATTAATGAGTGACCAGCATCGCTGACTTGCATGGAGCCATCAGAAACCAACATAACTTAGATCACAACGGTTGACAGCTCTCAATGAAATTATACCCAAAAATAGCATTCTTCAAGAGAATGAGTTGAATACATTTTAATCGAAATGCCTTAAAAGTAAAGGGCTGTTATAAGATATTTTATTATATCAGAATTTTTATTTTTTATTTACCCTAAATTGTCAACCTTAACCTAAAAAATTTTTACAAAAGAATCAGTCTAAATTTAGAAAGTTATAAAAAAAGACTGTCTTCTAGTGAAAAAATACCAAACAAAATGTATAACTTTATGAATCGACCCCTAAGGAAGATCAAAGCTAATCAATCAGCTGAAAAGATATCTATTTGAAAATATAAATACTGAAAACAAAACATCAACTAACTGAAAAATTGAACAATTTTTAGCGAAACGTCAGGATATAATCAGTATTAGCTTATTCTTTGGACCAACTTCTCGAGAAACCCATTTTGAATTTTAAGAATTACAGGTCGAGAAGCTACATTAATTTTTGAAAGTATTTTTCTGATAATTTAAAAAGATGGGTATATATTTATTAAAAAAATTGAAGTTAGAACTTACTATTTGTGCATTTATATATATACCTGGCAAGGTGGATAATATCGAGATCATCATCCTGGCATTTCTACGATACCAAACAACTAAACTACCTGTACGGTGTACTTTTATTTCATCACTATTATTATGTGCAGCTATTCTTAGCTGGCAGACTTTTAGCTTAGTGATAGTATATAAAACAATTGGATAAGTGATTACGTTTGAAAATAGTCATCCTCTATGCTCCGGCTTCTTGTAACCAAATATTCATAAATGTTTTATTATACTCGTATATGTTTCAATTTTTTTAAGCAACTAAAAATATCGGTTATCTGTTTAGTCATGAAGTGTGATGAACTGACTTTTCTATAATGGTTAAAAATTCGATTGAAATATATTCCAAAAACAATCTAAACTAGTAAAATAGTAAATGTCTTTGTAAACCACTAATGCTCTGACTGTAATTTGACCAGTGACTTTTGTTCAGCCATTCATCCCTGCAGAAAGATATCATTCTTGCAAAAAAAAAAAATTAATCAGTCAAAATTTTATAACTGCTTCTTGCACAGTTACTATACATACTTATAGCAAAATCAGAGTGTATGTATAATATTTATATGTTAAATAAATTAAACTGTATTGGTTATTTCATTCTATATTAGAATAATTATTAATTAAAATATAAATACCATATAATTGACATTAATAATGGAGAAAAAAGAGGAAATAGTAGATTGGTTTAACGTAACGAATGACTACTGCAGATCATTTAAAGTGAAAGTTGTCAACTGTCCCTACTGAATCAATTTTAAGAGTTCTTGCCTTCGAGTCATTTGGAAGTGTCAATTGAGGCGATGAAATACTTACTAGGCGTGTGATAATCGGCAAAGACAACACAGTCAATGTCTGCTCAGCAATTATCACTGTGTTGGGGGGAGCACAACTGTGCTTTCATTGCGTCTGACTTCACTGTTCTCTTCTACCAATACAAGATTATCTAGCCCACTGCTACTGCTTTGAATAAAGCAAAAAAAAAAAAAAAAAACAGAAAGTACTCAAAAAGGGCGGTGGTTGAGGGTTTAATTGTTTGTTTCTGTGTGCCAGAGCAGCAGTGGCGTATCAAAGAGGGGGGAGGGGGGCGGTGGCATTTTGAGGGTGTAAAAATTAAAATAAAAAAAAAATTAAAAGAATAAAAAGCTAACAAAGAAATCTGAAATGTTATACCAAAATGAGTTTTTAGCAGCGTCATTGTTTTTGTGTTATTTGTGGAATACTGTTTTAAAACATATTGTTTAACTATAATATTTGCAGGTTAAAAGTAAATTTATATTACATTTTTCAAAAATAGTTTATTAAAGGAGTTGAAAGTTAATTTTTCAAACAATAGTTTTATGATTTCAATTAAACGTTCTTATTTAAAAAAAATCATTGGCTTTCTTTGATGAAGACTCTCTCTCTCTCTCTCTCTCTCTCTCTCTCTCTCTATATATATATATATATATATATATATATATATATAAACAAAGAAACATAGAGAAATCAAAAGAACACACTTACAGTCTCTAATTTTCGGTTTGAACCGTCTTCAGGAGAGATAAGAGAGGGAAACAAAGCGCACTGGTTCAGAGACGGTTGGAGACCCAACCGTCTCCAACGGTCCCACCGTCTCCAACCCTCCGTTGGAGGGTCTCCAACCGTCTCTGAACCAGTGCGCTTGGTTTCCCTCTCTTATCTCTCCTGAAGACGGTTCAAACCAAAAATTAGAGACTGTAAGTGTGTTCTTTTGATTTCTCTATGTTTCTTTGTTTATATTGAACTATATTCGTCCGTTTTGGATCGTATTTCCAACGAAAGAAGTATATATATATATATTTTAGTTGACTGTCGTCCCTCCGTCAATTCACTTCTTCTCCTGAGGACGACCGCCATTACGGTCGAAATATTGAAAAGTCTGAAAAGAGTCTTTGTTGTGTTTCTGTTTATGTGTCACTGCTTATTTTAATTGTTATATATATATAATATATATATATATATATATATAAGAGTACTGTAATAAGATGAAAGTCTGAGACTAATAACAGTAGTCTAAAATCAAATTCTTGATTGTAATTCCATGAAAATAAATATTTTAAATTAAATAAATAAATATTTTAAGGACTTTCTGGAATTTTGAAGGTTAACGGATTATCAATACAGGTGGTGGGGAGCGGGGGGTGCAAATCTTACGAAAGCTTTGAAATCAGGATATAGCCAAAGCACGTGATGTGGTGTTAGTTGGGTGGGGGGTTGAAAGAAAGGCTAAATTGGCCAATGACAAAGTCGATGAACTCATTAAAGAGCATGATGGTGAAATTAGAGTTGTTAAGCTTAAATATAGTTCAGAGACTCAGTTTTACGCCCAGTTCAAAAAAGAATTTCTTTTTGAAGCTAGTATATTTTCGATGATATTAAAAAAGTGAGTGAAAGGCTACTAATAAGGAATTAGACGTGGAGGAACCACATATGGGATTGGTACCTTTTCAGCGACTGTTCTCAAAATCCCTGCAACTACTACAAGTGAGGAAATGTTAAGGTCGCCTCAGATTTATAAAAACGCACCGATTAGTCAACTGTCGAGCTATAATGTGTATTTTGACTATAACAATCATTTATTGTAATTTATATATGAAAAAATAAAGACATGTAGGAGTTATACAATAGTCGATTTTAAGTATTAGTTATTCATTATATTTAAACTGATTTATTAATTGTTTTAACTAATTTTATTTTATGTAATCAGCCTTAATATAGAGCTAGTAATAAATTTAATTTGTGAATCATATTATTTCTTTGGCAGTGTAAAGTTCTGTAGTGTCTAAGTTGTAGAATTGTTGATATTTATTTTACATTTTCAATTTACAAGGTGAGAGCTTATATAAGATAGGCTATACTGTTTGTAAAGAAACACTAGGTATAGCCCCTCAAAAATCTGAGGAATATATTACATTCAGCTTGTTGAAAGTTATGTGTGTATGAACACACTGTATTTTACATATTCAATATTTAAAAAGTCAAGAACGATACGATTACGTCATTCTATTGATTGAAGTATTGAATTAATATAATCCTATATATTAATCCGTTAGTAACTACGTGCGCCACGCTTTGCCATAATATTGATAATAATGGTCTATTTCATGTACATACTATGACTTTTTATACTTAAAAATAGCACATTCTATGTGCTATTCTATTTCTACATTCATAAGAAAGGGAGTTATAATGACTTTTTAGAAATCCAGATCATGTTTTTTTAACGCTGAACCGATAAAAATGAATTTTTTTTTAAAAAAATTGAACCAAATATTAGCAATGTATTAAAAAAAATTCATAAAATTTCGATTGATGCATCGGGCAATATAGTATAAAAACAGAAATTCTGTTTTGAAATAATGAATCACCTGCCCTACTGGTAAAATTTGTTTCCATTTATTTACATTGTTTAAATGGACCAAGTAATATTTTAAAGGAAATAAAATTGTTAAAACCTCATAGTTTTCGGGTAGAGTATCATCCAATGGATACTCTAGAATGTACCCTTTGGTACAATATTGTTCATAACTCGTTGTTCAGAGAGTGTCGAGAAGCTAATAAATTATAGCGCATATTTGAAATAGTCGTTTCGTACAGGTTGGTTTTAAAGCATGCAATGCAACTTGATAGATTGGTTCGTTATGTAACCTGACACCTGTCATCAAGCTGGAAAACCCGTATTATCTTGTCGCTGTAGACAACTGTATTACATTTGCCTGAATATATAATGACAGCTATGAAAGATAAATACTTCTTGGTTGTATAACGATATTTTTCTTAAGATTCTTTAACTCCGTTTAGATCTCATCAAATGACATAAGGCGTGGCTTCATATAATTAATTAGGGTCTTCCAAGGAGTCAGGTTAGCTCAGTGGTTAACGTACCCACCTCTGAACTGGAAGGTCCAGGGTTGGACATCCCACCTGGCCCTCGATTTATTCACGTGCAAGGTGAATAATTCTGAACACGTCGTCCCTCGAAGAGGACGTTAAGCTGTAGGTCCCAAGCCTGTACGATATCAAGTACTTGTTAAAGATTCCTACACTAAATACGCTTGAGTTAGGCAAAATTTAGGACTCCTAATGTAGAATCAATCTTCATTGTGTGGTACCACAAAGGGCAAATGTGTGCTCTCTTGTGGGGAGCCACTGCCACAAGGGTTATCTGTTGCTAGTACTAGGGTTTTCCAAATTTCAAAGGAGCTTTCCAAATTTATAAACTTGAATCCGAAGGATATTTAGTTATATAACACACTCCATCTTGTCTTAAGCAGTGATCAGTAACTGATTCACAAATAAAAGTTTCTCGAAACACCTTTATATTAAAATGTTTTATCTGGGGAAGGGCTACCATCCCTTTGGATTTTTCCCAAGATCTTGGGATTTCTATCCTGAATTTGCGTTCTTGAGATATGCTTAAATAATTGGCTAAAATCTTGGGATTTTGGAATTGAAGCTGTTTTTTAGCTACCTTTATATAATTCCACTTAATTATAGTACTTACATAATTTTTTTATGTTTTTTGTTTAAAGAATAGTTCAATTTATCAACAAATATAGAAGAGACTTAATCGCTTCATCTTCCTGACTCCTCCAGCAATCGTATTTGTTCACTTTGAATTTAGTCAATGAGACACTTTTGTTTGATAACAATCATCAATATTGAGGATTCAATTCTGCAACTTTTCAAAAAACTTCTATAAATATCTAGAGAAGGATATAAATATTTTATTAACATCTTAAAAATATACATACCTGTAAGCTTTAAGAACATCAGAATGAATTAGTGTGAAAAAGGCTTAATCTTAAACCTTAATAAAACATGACAATATACTGAAACATATTCCAGAAAACTAAAATTCTTTGTTACATATAAATTGGATCATGTTTCAATTAAGGTTTAGGATTAATTAAGTCATTTTTAATACTAATAATTCCCTTCTTAAAAACTTCAACAGTTCATTCATATATTGTATTCAATTTCAAATAATTCACTGTGATGTTCTTAAAGCTCACAGATATGTATATTATTTAGATGTTAATCTGAAGAAGAACACTGTGTTTGAAAAACGTTGTTAGTTTCATATTGAGACGTAATTCCTTTAGTTAGTTACGTCGAGACGTAATTCCTTTAAATCCCCAATATTCTTAAGTCTATCTCAATGATGGGATCTTTTATTTAAAATAGTATCCAAGAAATGGTACTTGTCACTTGAGTAGAGTTTAGTTGAATGAATGTAGCAGAACTAGGCAGGGTAATAAGCCTTGTACGCAGATGTATACATAAATACGGATATGTCTCAAGTTCTGGTGCTATATTTACAGAGATGAGAGCCTGAATAACAGATAAGGAAATGTTACAGTAACAGATGGATCTCTGTTCTGATGTAACTGCAGTGTCACTTGCATTTGTTATCTTTGATTTACTAATTGCGCAAAAAATTGCCTTTAAATAAATATTGAGTCTTAATTAAAGAAACTCTAAGGTCATTCCGCTGAACTCTTTCGCCTTTCCTCCAAGATTCTAAAGTATATTATCTTGTTTGAGAAATGCTAGTATTTCTTGTAATACTTCACAACAGTATCTTGTCAATCGCCTTATAATTTGAATATATATATATATATATATATATATATATATTAGAGGATATGCAATCTCATTCACATACAACCCCATACATAAACACGAGTACAGATGTATACTCAAAAGGGATCAACATTCTTGATGAAGATCTAGCAACTTATAATATTTGAGTTCATCAATAACATTATTTACTTGAAAACACAAAGTTGAAGTAAGATGTTTTTTTGAAATTGAATAAATTTCTTTATCATCCAGCAATAGATTTTTTATAATTTTCTTCAGTTTTCTGTGTTATACCGTTGACCTTTCAACTCATTTATTCTAACCGCTTGTTTCTTGTGCATTATTGACCTTTGACCTTCTATTTATATTAACCTGTACTATCCTTTTAATCTATTTATAGCAATGACTAAGCATGAGTCATCGATTTTAATTTAACATGTCATCTGGCCAACTCCTTTTCCAGTTAAACCCTGTTAGCAGGAAGTTAGTTCGTAGGATCGAATCTCTCAGTCTTAAGATCGTGAATGCCGACACTGCGGTTAATTTTAATGATACTTGTTTAAAAGAGAATCTGCTGCCTATTTATACCAATATATATATAAGATCCAATAATATATCAACCGTTTGATAGAATATGTGTGTTCTCTAATCGGGGTTCGGTCAATTTTCCAGGATAAAAAATCAAACTCTCGTTGCCAACGTTTCGGTTTTATTTAAAACCTTTTTCATAGGCCTACAAACAAAGGATAATAAGAAATCACATATGTGTCATTTCTTTCTATGTAATTTCTTATTATCCTTTGTTTATAGGCCTATGAAAAAGGTTTTAAATAAAACCGAAACGTTGGCAACGAGAGTTTGATTTTTTATCCTGGAAAATTGACCGAACCCTGATTAGAGAACACACCTATATATATATATATATATATATATATATATATATATAACTTTGTTTCGGTCGATGGACACTTTCACGTCTCCGTTCTTGTGTTCCTTTACCTTTTACTACCTCTCCTGAAGACGCTAAGATAGTAGAAATGATCGAGAATAGTAAGTGTTAGTCTCTCTATTTTGTTTTCTAGTGATAAATTTAATTATATAATTTATATATATATATATATATATATATATATATATATATGTGTGTGTGTGTGTGTGTGTGTGTGTGTACGTTAGTGAATAAAAATTGAAATCTTTGATTGATGTAATCCTCACCAGTCCTGCAGGTGTATTTTTAATGTGAAGACCCAAACTAATGGAAGAGACTTTGTTTTTATATTAGAATCGGTATTTGATGTTTTGTCTTGGCACATATGCTGGGCATGGCTGGGAGGGTGACTTTGGCAGTGACTTGGGGTTGGTGTTCAGGCGTGGGGGCGGCGCAAGGAGGCTCGCGGAGGCCACTCCCTCCTGCCCTCGGACTCCTCCAGGCCGACCAGTTCCGCCTCCAGGTGCCAGCCATGAGCATGCCTGTCAGTAAACCTCTCTAACCCTAACACTAGTCGCACACCGCATCTCTTTCTCTCTCAAAAGCACTCTCTCAAAGTTTTCAATCTTCACCGAGCACTGCTCATGCAAACTATTAAAAACAATGGATCCTCAACCCAACACCATTTCTGTTCTACACAAAAGTCATTTTTTAAAAAAACTAAAAATTGCCAAAAAAAGTACTCAATAAATTATTTATTTTGTAATTTATCTTATACAAAATGAAAGCATAGATAAAGTAGAGGTTTTTTGTATTTGTTTTAATAACATACGTTTTATAATAGTTACATTCTTTTCATATACATTTAGCTGCCTACTAGTACTCGTTGATACAAAATATAAAAGAATATCATCTAAGTTATTAAATAAAATCATTTAAAATCAACACTTTACGTCTTCAGACTTCCTAATGTTGAAAACACCACATGCTTTGTAAAAAACAATAAAAACTTTATACATTTTTTGATACCAACATATATGATACGTATCATTTTTTGTTGTAATTTTGATTTGGAGGATGAAACATTTTTTACATGTCGTTCCTAAGAGAGGAGGTACAGCTGTCAGTGCCGAGCCAGTACGATGTCAAAACTTGCTAAAGATCTCCTTAGCTCTAATAAACTTGAGTAAGTCAAAATTTAGGAACCATACAACAGATGAGTAGCATTTTCAGTTCATTATAACGCTCTAAAGGTAAAGTACCAAAGGTTTAGCTATTAGTGATTAACAGCAATTTTGGAATGTTTCACAAAGCCTCTATATTGTACGATGATATATATTTTTTACTACCTAAATTTATAATAAATTTTCCATAATAAAGGTATTTTTTTAAGTTTCTTAATTCATGTATATTTCTCACAATAAACATGAGTTAAGAAAAATGTACTTCCCACATAACTAAAATAGGTGCCAAATAACATAAGAGCCATACATGTCAAACCATAAAGCCTATACTCGTGTGTATCGGTGCTGGGAACACGTAGTTTTTTTAAAGTATGATACCAATAATAACAGTTCTTAAGAAATACAGGCCTCCTAAAGACTGAGGATCGAAGGCTTTTCTCCACTCTTTACAGCAGATAGAAGAGGCATCATATTCCAATAAATTTACAAAAATTGTTTCACTTGAAGGTTTAACAAGACTAAAAGGCGTTTCTTAACTCTGTCTCATTTTAACTTCAAAATTTAACAATTCTTTGATTATTTTGGGCTCTATCCATGAATGCTGTACGCCGAGAAACAGTAAACAAGAATTTCAATTTTTCTTGTATTATTATTATTTTTTCTTAAAAAAATATTGGAAAATATTATAAGTGAAAACAAATAATAAGATAATTTTATTAGAAAATTTGAAAAAATGACTACAAATTTGCAGAAATCACTAATTTATATATATGAAATATAAATTTAGTTTCCATAATATAAATATATTCCTACCACTGAGTGAATGAGTCTCATAAGAAAAACTAGAGCTTTTCTTATGTATTTGAAAAGTATTTCTTCAAATGAGCTTCAATTTAGACAATACTTTGCTTTAGTAGCACTGTTTAGCAAGACTAAAAGTTTAACATTCATCAAACAATACTAGCAAAATAAGATGAACAAATTTTAATTTTAATTATAACAAAAAACATTTATCGATAATGTGATTTAACTTTTATATGATATAACACGAAAAAAATATAGAATACTGGGGGTAAAACGATAATTGAAAGTCTCCACATAAAAGAAGTTTTTTAAACTGCCCGTTAAAAACACTTTAACGTTTAACTTTTGAAGTAGACTTTAAAATAGCGTTTTAACGCAGTATGAGTAAATACTACACAATTAAAGAATGCACAAGTGATGTGAAATATACGATATTATATAATACAAAAGTGTAATAAGAATATATTTAAGTTTATGAATCAAGGACTTTAGTTTTTTTATATTTACTCGTATTTGTTAAGATATGACGATTGACTGCAGTGTTTTTATTCAATAACTTCTCCTATCAAGACAATTTGAGGTTGTTTAAACAGAACACAGTCATACAGCAAGTGGTCTAGTGTTGAGAGACTTCATGCTAGAGCACCTTTATTCCAATAGATAATGCAGGCACTTTTTTGTTTAAGCATTTTTTTTATATAAACCTTGGAACAATTAGTTTTGGGCGTTTTATATCTAAAAGTTTTATGTTGACTAATTTTTGTCTTACAAACCTTGCTAAAAAAACTTTTGTAGGTGATTGTGAAGAACCTTTTTTTATTTCACTTACCTCTTGTTAATATACCATGTAAATATATATACCATATTGTTATTAATGGTATAAGGAAAAATGGTATTATTGGTGTACGAAAAATCAGGATTGTTTGAAAAACTATTTGACGAATGTCGACTGTCACATTTAGTATAAGTGAAAATTTTGAAACCTAGGAATAGATCATAAAGTATTTGAGTGTTGTTATAAGTAGTACGTGGTCTACATCTACAATGAGTATCTACCAAAAATGAGACTTTGGTCCACCTTTATATCTAAACTGTTATTACTTCCAATGGGTATTGACTATGGATATGTAATGTTACTTACTGTAGGGTAAAAAGCTAATGAAATAGTCTCCACATATAGAAATTTATAGTACAAACAACGCGTTTCGAACACGTAGTGTTTTTCTTTAGGCATTAAGTAAGGGTTAGTGTACCACAGTTGTACTACAGACACTCACCCTTACAACGCTCACCGTTAACAAAAATACTTCTGAATATTAGATATTTGAATATAGATATATTTTGAATGTCATTTATTTTGAAACATTTTCAAAAATTTGTGAAGTGATAATTATTTTTCATAAAAATTACAATAAAATGAAAGTTAATTTCCTTTCTGAGGGTAATGAAAACGGGACCTTTATGATTGATCTTTCTCTTAGTATAATAAACAAATTTAACTAAAAGTATTTCATATTTTTTTGTTAACCAAATCATTAAGTAGTTATTGATATGGTCAGTAGAGTAAAAGTGGGGTGTATTTTTACAAAGTCAGCATCTGAAAACAAGGACAGCTCGGTTGAGGGCATTCCATTAGTTTATATCTCCACAATAGTCTCGCAATCTATGTCAACGCATTAAACACTCTATGATTCGGGAAAACGGAGACCTTCGCATCAAACCGACCTCGACTCGACTATGTTGCCCAACAAAATGCGTCGCTAGAACCATTTATGGCTGCTGGAGAAAAGCACATTTTTTATGTTATTTGACTCTGAAGAACACCACTGGTGGTCAAAAGGTCTTTGTTTTTCGTTAAATGTGCATTTATCTTTACCTTACCTCATCATGTCACATGTCTGGTCTATCCTTCAGCTGTCATTTGTCATAACAACCAGCTATTGGTTATTTCATCAATATTACTTTACTATAAGTAAAGTATAGTGATCGTGAAAAAATTCGATCTCGAGATTTTGACGGAATTACATGTTTTGAGGTACCAGAAGTCGTTTTATGACGTTTTTACGATGATGTCTGTGTGTGTGTGGGTGGGTGGGTGGGTGGGTGGGTGGGTGGGTGCGTGGGTGGGTGCGTGTGTTAGCATTGCTTGTTACCACGCTACGGTCCAGAATCTTTGATGGATCAAGTTGATATTTTACACAAAAATGGGCCCCATTTAGACAAAGATCCCTATTGTTTGGGAAGAATTATGCATGATGGGAAAGTCACTTTTTTTGCCAAAAACCGTTTTTTTTAAAACATTTATTTCTCCTAAACTGATAACCCTAGAGTTTTGAAATTTTGACATTATCTTTGAAATTACAAATGCAACAAAAAAAAAATATATTCAGAATTTTAAGACAACAGGAAATATTTTTTTTTCAATAAAATGTAAAAATTTTGACTTATAATTCAATCTCAAACCATGTGAGAGCGATACAAGCCATACTGTTTGACGGACAAGAAAGAAACTATGCCTACAAATAGAACATTATATGGCGAATGAGTTGAGATATTTTTTTTTGAAATTACTTTCGCTAAAGGGGCGTTACAGTACGATTTGTGTTTTCAGAAAATGATTTTTTGACGCTAAACGGCTAATTAAAAAAAAATGAAAATTTGACCAAAAATGGAACAAAAGATTAGCAATTCACAAAAAAAAATTCATGAAGTTTCAATTACGGGAAAGAGCAAGAACGATATAAAAACTGTTTGTTTATTCTAGACTAAGAGATCACCTGCTATACTTGTCGAATTTTTTGTATTTTTTTACATTGTTTACATTGACTTAGAAATTTTTTGAGCGAATCCACTGAGATAAAATTGATGTTTCTAATGGAAAAATGAAAATATATTATTGACTTATAAGAGATGTAAGAGGAATAATATTGTGGAGGTAAATGATAACACTCATTAAAAAAAAATTCGTATATATGTTATTTGACAAAGGGGAAGGAAAATGATCTTATTAAATACTAAGAAGCCATAAAATTCCCAGTATAATAATTCTGTTAAAAACCAAAAATGTAAAAGATAATTCAAAATTGAAATCTTTCGTTTAGAGATTAATAACTGTAATTATCGTACATCTTTAATTAACAAATCACCTTAAAACAACATTTTCTTCGCTGTTTAAGAAGTTTTTCAGAGAAAAAAAGAGTATTTTACTGTTTCAAATTTGAAAATTTTACATTAATATTCAATGTAGAAGGATGTAAAGTAAACGATGTAAGAAATCTACTGGCTATTTGAACAATAGCCATGTTCTCTTGTAGGATACTATTTCGTTTCAAGAAATGTTCACTTTGGTTTTTCAAAAATGTTATTACTGCTGTAGTTATACTAATGAAATTATTTGCAAATAATAAATTATTTGTGATGTACAAAAATAAGCTTATAAATTGATATGTCCTTCAATCACTATCTGTAATACCTCAGGAATGACAGGCTAATAATTATATCCCATTTAGATGTTTACGTTATGCTTAAATGAGACGTTATGTTTTATATACTCAAGAAATTTGACATTAAGTTACTTATAGTAAAGTAGAGTGTAGGCCACTCCAGATTTTTGGTATTGGTTATTCCATCAATATTTGGTTCGGTTATTCAATCAATATATGATATTCACTATTCCATCAATATATGGTATTGGTTATTCAATCCATATATGGTATTGACTAATCCATCAATATTTGGTATTGGTTATTCCATCAATATTTGGTTCGGTTATTCAATCAATATATGATATTCACTATTCCATCAATATATGGTATTGGTTATTCAATCCATATATGGTATTGACTAATCCATCAATATTTGGTATTGGTTATTCCATCAATATTTGGTTCGGTTATTCAATCAATATATGATATTCACTATTCCATCAATATATGGTATTGGTTATTCAATCCATATATGGTATTGACTAATCCATCAATATTTGGTATTGGTTATTCAATCCATATATGGTATTGACTAATTCATCAATATTTGGTATTGGTTATTCAATCAATATATGATATTCACTATTCCATCAATATATGGTATTGGTTATTCAATCCATATATGGTATTGACTAATTCATCAATATTTGGTATTGGTTATTCAATCAATATATGATATTCACTATTCCATCAATATATGGTATTGGTTATTCAATCCATATATGGTATTGACTAATCCATCAATATTTGGTATTGGTTATTCAATCCATATATGGTATTGACTAATTCATCAATATTTGGTATTGGTTATTCAATCAATATATGATATTCACTATTCCATCAATATATGGTATTGGTTATTCAATCCATATATGGTATTGACTGATTCATCAATATTTGGTATTGGTTATTCAATCAATATATGATATTCACTATTCCATCAATATATGGTATTGGTTATTCAATCCATATATGGTATTGACTAATTCATCAATATTTGGTATTGGTTATTCAATCAATATATGATATTCACTATTCCATCAATATATGGTATTGGTTATTCAATCCATATATGGTATTGACTAATCCATCAATATTTGGTATTGGTTATTCAATCCATATATGGTATTGACCAATCCATCAATATTTGGTATTGGTTATTCCATCAATATTTGGTTCGGTTATTCAATCAATATATGATATTCACTATTCCATCAATATATGGTATTGGTTATTCAATCCATATATGGTATTGACTAATCCATCAATATTTGGTATTGGTTATTCCATCAATATTTGGTTCGGTTATTCAATCAATATATGATATTCACTATTCCATCAATATATGGTATTGGTTATTCAAGCAATATTGGTATTCACTATTCCATCAATATATGGTATTAGTTATTCAATCCATATATGGTATTGACTAATTCATCAATATTTGGTATTGGTTATTCCATCAATATTTGGTTCGGTTATTCAAGCAATATATGGTATTCACTATTCCATCAATATATGGTATTGGTTATTCAATCCATATATGGTATTGACTAATCCATCAATATTTGGTATTGGTTATTCCATCAATATTTGGTATGGTTATTCAAGCAATATATGATATTCACTATTCCATCAATATATGGTATTGGTTATTCAATCCATATATGGTATCGACTAATCCATCAATATTTGGTATTGGTTATTCCATCAATATTTGGTTCGGTTATTCAATCAATATATGGTATTCACTACTCTATCAATATATGGTATTGGTTATTCAATCCATATATGGTATTGACTATTCCATCAATATTTGGTATGGTTATTCAATCAATTTTTGATTTTTCATTTTCAATTTGTATACCTCATAGGAAACTTTTTTTTGCAAATAAACGGAAAAATTATGTACACAAACCTCGTCTTTACGACACCTGGTTGGAAAATTAAAAAATATTCCATATTAACATAGATGAAACATGAAATGAAGACTTTCTAAAATTGAAAAGTTTTTACTCTTCTTATAAATAATGAGAAGAAGAAGATGGAGAATTTCCTGATAAAAATGATAAAATAAGCAATCTTTTTAATCCAAAAATGGAATCAAACAATTTTTCAAAGGCCGATTTTACAATTCTCTGGACCACTGCTACAAATTTGGTTTGAGAGCATATTTGTAAAATCCTTATAAAAGCTAACTTTATTTTGCATAATAATATCACAGCAAGAACTGATCAACAAAATCAATCAAATTTTATGATCCTTAAAATACTTATGCATATTTATTTAGTAATTAATTAAAATATTGTGCTTTATTTATTGTAATTTTTATGCAAACTTAATTTTTATTATCTAAACTTTAAGAAGCGATTTTTTTTGGGGGGGACTGAATTAAATATATATATACGTTTCACAGAAAACCACAGACACAAAACAAAGAAACCAACACACTCACTGTGTCTTATTTTCGGTTGAACCGTCATCAGGAGAGTTGAAATAGGACTGGAGTCTCCAACCGTCGCTTCGTAAGTGCGCTTTGTGTCCCTATCTCAACTCTCCTGATGAAGGTTCAACCGAAAATTAGTGACAGTCAGTGTGTTTGTTTCATTGTTCTGTGTTTGTAATTTGTTGTTGAACGTTTAAATATATTTACAATAAACTCTAGTTTAACCATTTTTATTTCACGATTGTAGCAAAAAACGAATCCATTGGTAAGAATGTAAATATTCTTGGTTATGTTTTGACTAGGTTAATTAAAGTATGTCTGAAAGTGAACACTCGAAACTATTTCATTCCCTTTAATCTGCAATTTATTTGTTTCATCTGATTCATGAAAAGTTTAGTCTCGTCACTGGGATCGTAACCCTATATGTCGAAGCAGTTTGATTGTTCTGTTCAGGAATATGTTTGTGAAATGATTTTGTCAGCGCACTGATTAGGCGATATTACAGAGTTGTCTGATGCTGGGGGGTTGTCCCCCTTTGTGGGCCGTATTGCCTGCAAGTCACAAATGTGTTCCAGCCAGCACGCACACCTGTTTGTTGCCTAGTAAACAGGCTTCGTGTCCCTTATCAAAGGCCTACACCCGTGCAGGTGCCTCACAGACAGCACTATCTCCACTAGATATTCCCTGCCAAATCACTTCCTTACATTTCTTACCCTTTCAACTTCAAATTAATAAAAATCAAACTGTAGCAATTGGAAAGCAAACACTCTATTAGTGATAATTGAAGCTTTTCTTTCTTTCAACCAGTTTAGTTTGTTTTTCCATTAAAAGTTTTCTAGTTAGCAGCGCAATCAGATAGAGGGCAATTAAATTGGCAGGGATTAAAAAGCTGAACATTATATAAATGACACTGTGAAAGAATCGGTTAAGGAATAGACTAATCTATTGTTATATTACATCCAATTCTTATTATGTAATTTCAACAAGAATAAACTAAATTTTTTTAATTATGATAATCCAAAATTTATTACAAAAGAAAGATTCGAATGAACAGAAAGTTAGAAAGGGAGGTAGATGGAGTTAGGGGAGGAGGATAGAGGGAGAACGACAGCGATGGATTAAAAAAAAGAAAAAGTTTAAAAAAACGTAGGTATAGAGATAGAGTGATGGAAATGGGGAGAATTAGTTCAAAAGTGAAGAAAATAGAGAGGTAGAGGGAGAAAAGGTGAAGAGAAAGGAGAGTGACAGAAAGAAAATAATTAGAAAGTGAGATATGTTTGAAAAAACACAGGAAGGAGATTTGAATAAGAGGATAGAAAAGAGGAAGAAAGGGAAGAAATAGAAGAAAGTGTTCAAGAATGGAGAAGGGATAGAGAGATTTGAGAGAAAAGGAGAGGAACAACGATAGGTAGAGGCAGGACAGTAGGGATAGAGAGAAAGGGATTTCTAGAGTGAGCAGAATGGAGAGATAGAGAGAGAGAGAGAGTGGAAAGAGTAGGGATAGAGAGAAAGGGACTTCTACAGTGAGAAGAATGGAAGAAGAAGTGAGAAGAATTATACTACAAATCAATCAATCTTACTACAAAAAAGGAAAAAAATAATTATTAAAGATCCCTGCTTCGGTATAGAATACTTCATTATTCTGCTTAAAATGAACTTGATATGAGAAAACTTAGGGCTTTCAATGTAAAGTCAATACAATTGCTTTTTTTTTACATATTTAAAATTCAGTAGTTCATAATGGTGATAAAAAAAAAGAACAATCTTAATTGAGTTTTAAACAGTTGTCTTGGAATCGATTAAATGATAAGTGATTTTTTTTTTATTGACCCCCAGGACTTATCTTAAAACGGAAAATCTCTGACTTGAGAGTGGTGCCAAGTGGTAATCGATGTGTTTACTTGCATATTCTAGGGAAGATAAACGATCCAAGGGTCAGAGAGACCAGAGTCCAGGCAAGGATATCAGTATCAGTGAACGGAGCCCTCTCGTATCTGTGTCAAGCCGTCTACTACGAGGCGCAATCACGCGCACTTTGCTTCGCTTTCCAATTCTTTCTTCATTTCTTTTGCTCCAACCCCCACCATAGCCTAGCAAGGGGGGGGGAAGGGGTGGCATTTTGAGGACGTAAAAATAGAAAAAAAAATTAGAATCATAAAAAAGCTAACAAAAAATCTGAATTTTTATACCTACGTTTTTTTAAGTAATTGTTTTTATGTGTGTAATACTGTTTTTAAACGGATTACTCAACTCTAATAATTGCAGATTAAAAATAAATTTATTTTAAATTTTTCAAAACTAGTTTTTTAAAGGGGTTGAAAGTTTATTATATTTGTTTGCATATCCAGTTAATTTATTTTAACCATTCTTTATGATTTGAACAATATGTGTTTGTTTTGAAAAATCTTTGTTTTATATCATTAGTTGTGCAATGCGTAATTGTCTGGTATTTACTCATTCTGAGGTAAAATGGATAAACAAACAAAAGTCTCCACACAATGAAGTTTTTATTTTTCTTTTTCGTTTTTTTATGACGACTGTGTATGTATACGAGTACTGTAATAACATGAAAGTTTGAGACTAATAATAGCAGTCTAAAATTAGATCCTTGAGTGTAATTCCGTAAAAATAAATATTTTGAGGACTTTCTGGAGTCTTGAAGGTTAACAACGGCCCCAGTGGTGGGGGGGGGGGGGGGGAACTTACGACTGCCCCGAACGGCAAAATGGTTGCTACGACACTGAACCTCCAATCAGAAATGGTATTAGGCAACACAAATATAATCAATAGTAATAGTACGCCATACCAAAGGAATGAAAAACAAGTCATTGCAATCTTCTATTTACAGCAGGGGGGCCAACCTGCGGCACTTTCAAGGATTATTTGTGGCTCTCAATAAATGTACCCGAGTTCCCGAGTTCATTTTTGTGCTATTATTTTAGTATTAAAAATGTAATAATAGTATATGTAGAATATATAAATATGTAAAAAGATTTCACATAAACACGTGAAATAACAATCAATGATCAAACCACAATAAGAAATGGGAAAACAAGACTAAGATCAGTGTTTAGTTGGGTTTTTGACTCTCACGAAGACCGCTTGTTACGGTTGGAAGATCTTAGTCTTGTTTTCCCATTTCTTACTGTGGTTTGATCATAAATATGTAAATGTAAAAATCTTAGTAGTATTAAAAAACTGTACCTAAAAATAACTGTATATTTTTAAAATAAATATATTTTATTTTTTTTCTCTCATGTATAAAACGTAAAGATAACTTGAAATGAGTCACTTCTAAGCAATATACAGAGAAAACCTGGAGAAATATACATGTATTTTGAGGTGCCTGATATTGTAGCAAGTAGGTATTGTTCGTTGATTTCAATTTCGTTTACGTTTATCATAATTTGTTTGCTTTAAAAAAGTGAGTACTACCTACCAACGTACTAAATAAGAAGTATATGTAGAATAAAACCAAATTTGAGCTCAGTATGTACAGCTGCAAAACGTAAAAGAATCACCAGATCTGGTGACGGGAGTATTTGTTTAGTTTTACCACTATTTATTTTGAGTACCATTACACTAGTACTTGCTTCATACCTCACCTATTATTATTATTATTATTATTATTATTAATATTTGAGGGTTACAATAGTACTGCGTTTCCTTTGGAACTATTGTACTATCCCCTTCTGTACTAAAGTACCCCAGTTAACTTCAGTGCCTTCCAGAAGCTCAGCACTTTTGCTGGGTCCAACGGTATAAGTTCTTCCATGATTTCCTGATGAATATCCTGAAACACCTACCCCTGTAGAGCAACGTGGCCTGACAGTCAGTCAGCAGATGCAACAACGTTTCTTCTTCTTTTTTGCCGAATTTCCACAAATTTTATTGATAATGCCCATTCTTCGTAGATGACCATTAACCTGCTAGTGATTTAGTTTGCAGCGACCCGTTTAGGAATCCTGTTAAGATCCTTAGATTATTCCTGCTCCTTTCCATACAACACAAGGTTTGCTTGTTCTCAAAATTGTCGAGAAATATCTTTGATTGTCTGTGTCCTTGTAGATAATCCCAGTATTTCCTTCTGTTTCTCCTATCTTCATTCCTAATGAGTTCTTATATAGCGTGTTGTCTCTGCCACAGTATGGTTCTGGACTGATATGAGGTTGGTAACCACCTGCTTTTCAGCCTAATATAATATCCTCTAACTCTGATCGCCGTCTTCCAGTTAAGTCTCTATCATCTTTACAGACTGATAATAAAATGTAAATAAAGCACCACTATTGATGCCCCAGCAAATTCTGGTCAAGCCAGATTGTTGATCCAGACAACTGGAGCCAGATTAGCTCAGTTGTTAATGTACTCGCCTCTGAACTGGTAGGTGCAGGGTTCGATACCCACCTACCCCTCGATTTATTCATTCACGTGGGAGGTGAATAAATCTGAGCACGTCGTCCCTCGGAGAGGACGTTAAGCCATCGGTTATGAGCCTGTATGATGTCAGGTACTCGGTAAAGATCGCTACTCTAAATACACTTCAGTCAGGCAAAATTTAGGGACTCTCAATGTAGAATCAGTCATTGTGTAGTATCACAAAGGGCCCAATGTCCGGCCTATGTGTACCTTGAGGGACAGCCACTGCAACGTAAAGGATTCCCAACTACTACAGTATATATTATTTTATCCAATTAAATTTATTATCAAATATTGCCCCTAGATATCTAATCTCATCTACTAAGATTATTTTTTGAAGTTGAAATATACACTAATGTCCACCTATCTCTTCTCTTCGTAGTATGCATAGCTTTGGTATTCAGTTCGTTAAAAGTAACTTTAGGCCTCGTTAACATTCCTCAGCCAGTTGCATGCAATCATTTCCGAATAGTTCCGACTCTCGATATTTGTAGCTCAACAACAAAGTCGTCAACAAACGCCAAACATTGAAATCCGACAACTTTATGGATAGCACAAAGTGATATTATTTTATTAACCAGTAACCCAGGTCATTATAAGTTATGTTATTTTATATATTTATTTGTTTATTAAATTAATTATTTTTTATATGGATATTAATTTAGTTATTTCTGAGGGTATTGATTCAAAAATTCTGAGGCAATTCAAAAAGCCAGCGGCCTTTACAAGAAACGATCTCAGTATACGAGTTCACACGTACATATAGACATTGCAAATTTCAAAATTACTCGTATATTAGTTCAAAAAGAACACTTTCTCAACATCTAATCATGTACCATTATTACAAAGCACCTAAAGAGCACATGAGGAATATATACAACTAATAAATAGCCCTATATTTGTTTTACTTTTGTTATAATAAACTTATAAAAAAATAAATAGTGGAAAAATATTTTTTTATTTCTATTGTTTTTGTACTTTAACATAGCTAAGCTAGATTACAAATGAATTAAATATGTTAAATTGAAGCATCGAATAGACACAAAAATTAACATACCAAAGTATCAAATAAATACTAACAAATCATACTAATATATAACAGTATAAAAATATAATCAAAGTTACGACTAGAAAATACAAAAAAGAGACTAACACTGTTACATCGAATACGGTTCTCGATCATTTTAGCTGTCTTGCCGTCTTCAGGGAAAAGGAAAAGAAACACAGGAGTAGAGACGTGAATTCGTTCATGTACCGGTCAGTGGACACATTCACGTCTCTCTTGAAGACGGATAGACAGCCGAAATGATCGAGAACCGTGAGCGTTAGTCTCTCTTGAAGACGGATAGACAGCCGAAATGATCGAGTACTGTGAGCGTTAGTCTCTCTTGAAGACGGATACACAGCCGAAATGATCGAGTACTGTGAGCGTTAGTCTCTCTTGAAGACGGATAGACAGCCGAAATGATCGAGTACTGTGAGCGTTAGTCTCTCTTGAAGACGGATAGACAGCCGAAATGATCGAGTACTGTGAGCGTTAGTCTCTCTTGAAGACGGATAGACAGCCGAAATGATCGAGTACTGTGAGCGTTAGTCTCTCTTGAAGACGGATAGACAGCCGAAATGATCGAGTACTGTGAGCGTTAGTCTCTCTTGAAGACGGATAGACAGCCGAAATGATCGAGTACTGTGAGCGTTAGTCTCTCTTGAAGACGGATAGACAGCCGAAATGATCGAGTACTGTGAGCGTTAGTCTCTCTTGAAGACGGATAGACAGCCGAAATGATCGAGTACTGTGAGCGTTAGTCTCTCTTGAAGACGGATAGACAGCCGAAATGATCGAGTACTGTGAGCGTTAGTCTCTCTTGAAGACGGATAGACAGCCGAAATGATCGAGTACTGTGAGCGTTAGTCTCTCTTGAAGACGGATAGACAGCAGAAATGATCAAGAACTGTGAGCGTTAGTCTCTCTTTGTGTTTTCTAGTTGTAACTTTAATTATATGTCTGTTTTTACCTTTTGTTTTGAATTCGAAGTGTCAGTATATATACACATATATATAGAATAAAATGTAAAAAAAAACGAATAAGAGTATCAGTTAGACCAAGAGTTACCAAGAGGATTGGATTCCCCCCCCCCCCCACCTCTTTCTCGTCTCTCTCTCTCTCTCTCTCTCTCTTTAGGAAACTTTTTAAAGATAGAGCAATGATTATATTAACTAACATGCATGAATGAATCGGGAAGACAGAAAATGAAAATATATTTCCTTAATGAAGAGAAAAATTTCTTCATCAAAATCTTTACTTTATACCTTTGTCATAGCTTGGAGCGTTTCTTATGTATTACATCATCGAAGAGGATAAGCCAAGCTTGTGTCTGCAGTAGAAATGGCTAGTTTAACATCCGAGTAGTTCAAGTGTTATCTTAAATGAAAAAAGTGTGAAGCTATTTCTTCTAAATCACTTATATATTATGACAAAAACCTTTAATGACTCCCATTGCCTTCAATTTGGTTACAGTAGAATATATTCCCAATGCAATCTCAAATAACTGGATAGCAAAATAAAAATTTTAACAGGACTCGGTCAGTTCTTCAGGTTCAAATTAAACTATCATTGCCAACATTTCGGCTATTATTTAAAACCTTTTTCAAAGACCTACAAAACAGAGGAAATATAAGAAATAACACAATCATTAAAAATCAAACAAACATAAAAAGCGCAAATAGTTACAAATAAGAAAATATAATAGAAATGTTGTCAATAGGTTAGTGAGAGAACTTACAGACGTATACAATTTTAAAATAGAAAAGAATTAAGTATACATCAGGGATTATTTTACAAAGAAACACTTTGTGGAGTTTAGCGAACAACTGTCTTGTTTTAATGAATGCTTGTCACTGAACTGAAAACAAGCAAGGCAATCAAATGTCACCAGACAATCAAAAAGCCACTAAAACAATATTTAACTTAACACACCCGAATAAATACTATTTAAATTTGAAATGTCGCTTCTATTAACGTATGACAGACCCATTCTATATTATTATATTGTTATTATTAAATAGTTATTATTTTTCAATTGTTAAATAGTTACATGTAATATATTTGATTCTCGGCGAAACCGAATATAAGATAATCTGTTATAAAAAAAAGCACTAATCGCAAGTTTGGATTCATGACCTGAACTCAGAGATAACCTCTGCATTTTTCACCGTGAACCTTCTAAACTACTTACTTCTAAGGCCTCAGCATAGGCGTTACCATCGACTAAGCCACTTGGCCCCAAAAATACTCACAACCTAGTGTCAATCTATCGTGATATGGAGTCACTAAACTATATCCATTGTGACATGGATGGGTTTCTAATAAAATATTAATAATAAGTTTGTAATAAATCAAAGTGGAACCATTTAAAATAACAAGAGTAAAATTTTTATCATTGGTTAATAAAAAAAGTTTTCAAAAACATGAATATTGTAATAAAAGGATATTTTCTAGACGATAACAACAAATTGTTTTTGTCTTATAATGAACATTTCAAGTCCCAATGTCCCTCGTTTATCAGAATTTGAACAGTATTATTTAACGGAATAATGTTTGTGGACTGCAAATTTAGTTTGTCAGTAATATGGTTGTCAGTCCGGTTTTATAAAAAGTTATTATTATATATTTCACTAAAATGAAAGACAATAAACAGTTACTGATTATTAAATCTGTTTTCCTTAAAAAGGAAGCTAATTACATCTACTACTATTCTACAATACAATTCATAAATTTATTTCGAAATGGAATAGAATTATTGTATTAAATAGGTTGAGATATGCTGGACAAAGTTTTACTTAAATCAGATTCTCTTGATTTCTGATTTTTTAATAATGCTCCCTCAATTTTTATTCTCATCCAAACTAGAGTAGTCTAGTACGTTTATGGCATGTCAAATACACATTGAAACAGAAGAGGCTAACTTTTTGACACACATCAACGATTTTTTTTACATTTTCTCTAACTTCAATCATTTTGAAGTTCGTTATTTTCAGTTTTTAGTTGTAACATCATTTACTTCTTTTAACTTTTGTCCCATAACCATTCTTTAAAGTGTATATTTAATAAATTAAAATCAAATGTAATAAATGTTTTCTAATAATGAAATGTTATCAGAGAAGTGATGATTGAGAAGTGATTTGACACGCGATAGGAGTGTGACAGAGATGACTTGCTGAACCCCCGGGTGAAAAGGGTTATCCAGCAACAGTGTCTCCAATTAGAGAAACACTGAGCCTCGAAATCATACTGTCAACTGTCGCAATAAACTGCACTTGAACCAAAAAAACACATGTCTAATCAGCCTGTCAAAAACATCATTACCAACGACTTCCTTCCCGCCTAAACGCCCTTTTTGTCTTCCGTAGTAACCTTAGTGGAGTAAGCGGGGGGGGGGGGGGAATAGAACGTGCCAGGGGGTAACATTTTAAGAGGGAGTAAACATAAAAAAGAGGAAAAAATAAAATAATAAAAGCTAACAAAAAATCTGAAATTTTATAGCAAAATGTGTTTTTAAAGTCGATATTGTTTTTATGATTTTTGCGTGTAATACTCTTTTTAAAAGGATATTTCAACTTTAATATCTGCAAATTAAAAATATATTTGTTTAAGTTTTTTTTAAAGTGGTTGAAAGTTTTTAAATTTTTTTCATAGTTAGTTAATTTATTTTAACAATTTTTTTTAATGACTTAAGTTATAAGTTTCTATTTTGAAAAACCTTTAGTTTTCTTTGTTAACGACTGTATATATACATATATGTGATAACAAAATTTCACATAAACACGTGAAATAACAATCAATGATCAAACCACAATATGGAATGGAGAAAAAAAACTAAAGTTGGGTTTTCACTCTGACGAAAAACCGCTTGTTATGGTTGAAAGATCTTAGTCTTTTTTCCCCATTTCATATGTTGGTTTGATCATTGATTGTTATTCTATGGAAATAAATATTTTGAGGATTTATGGAATTTTGGAGGTTAACGGATTATCAATGACCATAGAGTTGCTACACTTTTAAGTAAGCAAATAATTAACTTTTGATTTTCCCACAATCTGTAGCAATCATATACTTAGGACTCTCCCTTGTCACTTGTCTTACATGGAATTCCTATACTAAAGATAAAATAATGCCACATTCCTTTAGTTCAAATAACTATAATCATTAAAATTGCCGGCTAAGTTCAAACTATTATACTATCAAACTGAAATTAAGCCTTTGGTCTTACATTACTGTTGGAAGATTTTGAAAAAGAACAAATGGTTTCAATTTCTCAATGCAAACGATCCATTCGATATTAAATTTTTCTGACGACTTTAGAAGACCCTTCCTTCTTACAAAACCAGGCAATCAGTCACACCTCAAGATCAAAATAGCCACCAAGATCTAATCAAAAGCGATATCATAAACTTTTTTTTCAATTCTTATCCCCTTATTCTAAACATTTCTTCCCCTGAGAAATCCTCTAAAACATCATAGCCATCCATTTTATTGCTTTTATTAACATATTTAATACTTTTTTATCATTTATTTTCATTAGTTTTTATTTTTTTATTCATAGTCATATGATGTTTATATCTAGTTTAAAAATTATATTCAGTAAATGGCTTTTTCTTTTATGCATTATAATAGTGTTCAACCGTTTTTTACTATTTATACATACATGACTTACATTTTTTACATTTTTACATACTATAGTTTTTTCTAAAATACATGTGTTTTACATCGTATTAATTGAAAAATAAATTATTACAAAATAAAAACCATTTAATTCTGTCTTTAGAAAACGAGCGTGATAGAAAAATGTTTAAAAAAATGGATTAGGTGATTTTTATTGAAAAAGTAGCAAGTAACAAAGATCAATAAAATAAAACATACTGAACAAATGGTAATCGAGTTTTGTTTTCATAGCTTAAGAAGAATCAAAGTAAGAAGAACTACAAAAGGTGAACATATTTTTTTAAATTTAAAATGAATTTATAGAGTCTACCATTTGGAAATTACTTTTATGAGTTTCTTATTTTTTTGTTTTATAGTCGAAGTTAGATTTTTTTTTAAAAAAAAAACCTTTAAGTTGTGTTCTGCAAAAATGTCTTTCCTCATTTAAGGATATCAAATATGAACTCTATTAAATTTGCTGTAATAATCTGGGTTTTCTTAAAATAGACACTTGTTGCTCGATTGATTCAATAACTTCTTGCATGTCCAGAAATACTTGATTTGACAGATAAGTACTTATCTATCAGGTTCACAATTTTTTTTCCTGACTTCCTCCTGAATATTCCTTTCAATGTTGGTCCATTAGTTTTTCAGTCAGTATTACCAATTAGTTTTCAAGATGTCAGTTTGTCATTATACTTTCATGTTTTATTGCTCTCAGTTTTGTTACATTCATTTTGTAGTTGTTCCTTTTGACTTTAAATTAATAAAAATGGTTATAGCACAAGCAGCAAACAATTTAAACGCTTAAACAATTAAAAAAAATGATCTAGTAAAAAAACTTGACAATATTAGAAGGAATAGAATATGTAACTAATAATCAGTATTGTTAGCAAATGGACAAATTCTGAAAGCAATTCGTGAAGATGAGGGAGTGTTGATCGTCTTAAGAACCTTTTCTACAGAACGATGTGAAGTCCCATCCCCCAATCATGACTATTGCAGATTGGGGGTGGCACGGTGAGACGTCGTCACGCTGTAGTTTATTCCTCCCCCATATCGTGACGAATCTCCCTTTTATCATTTACATTTATATTTAATGTAATTTAGTAAATTGTACTTATCAAATCACAAATGAACTTGTGATTACTCTATAGAAAAAACACCCTCTCAAATTATATGTAAATTAAATAAATTTATATTGTTATTCCAAACTGGTCGAATAGCCTACGCAGCATAAAAAATAACATGTCTTCAAACATTATCATCATACGTAAAATTTCTTCATTACTTTATGTTCAAATTGTAAAAGAGTTGAATACATAACAATTTTAAACGAACATTAGAATGGTCATGATGTTTATTTGATTAGGTCAGTAGCTACCTACTGACAGTGTAGATCACCTTTCTGCTTGAGAATACAAGTTGGATTTTTCACCATGAACCTATATTCATCCTTAAAATGAAATCAAAACCCATGTGTTTACTATTTCTTGAAAAAGAAAAAAACAGTTGTACCAAGCTGGTATGATACCAAGATCTTTCTTTCAATAAACTTGAAAATGACAAAATTCAAACCTCTTGATGTAGAAACAATTTGTCAATGTAGCTCGACAATATACAGTGTAGATATATACATCAGTACAGAATTATTTACATTAAAACAAAAAAGAAATATAAGTTACATCATTTACATGAAACAACATATATATATATATATATATATATATATGATTCGATGCGATGTTGACCAATGGGAGTAGAGTTACAGGTCCAAGCGTAAGGTCCCAGTTGCCCGCTGCTCAGCAAAAAGCCTTTGCGTTCTGCCAATAGGTATAGAGGTTGCACAGTCCCTCTGTGTTAAATGATGTTTGGCAGAAAACATTAGCCTCACTTTACAGTGAACTCCTGTTCCCTTTCTATTTTTGATTTTTGTGGTGGTTGGGTGTTGTTGTTGTTGTTTACTATTTTCTGTTACGGATATTGCTGGATATTTAAATGATACTCTCGGTTGTTTACTGCGAAAAGCCGCCTTCATCTTCATGCCAACAGGGGTAGAGGTTGCACAGTCCCTCTTGATTATTAAGAGATGTTGACACTGGAATCCAACTTCTTCTCGCAGAAACATCTTCAAGTTGTAGGTTTTGTATATTGTTCTCTTCGGTTTCTTATGTTCATGTTTTTTCTTCAGTTGAATGTTATTGCTGCTATTGATGGGTGGCTGGTAGGTGATGAAAAGTTCTGCACTGTTGACCTGGTGGTGGTATTTGCGACATGTTTCAACCATTCTCTGGTTATCTTCAGGCAAGGAAATGGCCCAGACGTTGGTCCTTATATACAGTTTTCTATGGGTTGTCCGGGGAAAGGAATATGATTCGATGCGATGTTGACCAATGGGAGTAGAGTTACAGGTCCAAGCGTAAGGTCCCAGTTGCCCGCTGCTCAGCAAAAAGCCTTTGCGTTCTGCCAATAGGTATAGAGGTTGCACAGTCCCTCTGTGTTAAATGATGTTTGGCAGAAAACATTAGCCTCACTTTACAGTGAACTCCTGTTCCCTTTCTATTTTTGATTTTTGTGGTGGTTTTCACATAAGATTTCACATAAACACGTGAAACAACAATCAATGATCAAACCACAATAAGAAATGGGAAAACAAGACTAACATCTTTCAACCGTAGCAAGCGATCTTCGTCAGAGTCAAAAACCCAACTGAACACTAGATGCAGAAAACATCTGATGAGGAGTTGAGAAGAGTGGGAGGGAAGAGTGGTATTTTAAAAGGGTGAAAGCACAGGAAAGGACTAATGTCCAGAAAGTTTTGCCATACCACGAATCATTGGACCCCCTTCCAAGATTAGCCAAACAACTTGATTTTAATATAGTGTTTTCTAATCGTAATAACGTGGGTAATATGTTAATAAAAAACTCTCCCAAATTGCCATAAAATTTATATTGGTCAAACTGGTAAATCATTAAAGACACGTGTAAAACAACACCAATATAACGTAAGTAGACAGGAAAAAATTAGAGCCTTATTCTTGCATATAAAAAATGAAAATCATCATATTGATTGGACAGGAGCTAAATTTATTACCTATGAAAAATCAATGTTGTTAAGAAATATTATTGAATCGTCTCTAATGAAATTTAATAGATCTAATATTATAAACATTAGTAACGGTCTCTTCAAACTTGATACTTTCGTCACGAGGGCAATAGCCTCTTCAAAGAGTGTTGACAGCTAGCGGATAGTTTTTTCTTTTTCTTACTGTACTCCTTTGTTTCCCCAAACATCCCTTTCTGGACATTAGTCCTTTCCTGTGCTTTCACCCTTTTAAAATACCACTCTTCCCTCCCACTCTTCTCAACTCCTCACCAGATGTTTTCTGCATCTAGTGTTCAGTTGGGTTTTTGACTCTGACGAAGACCGCTTGTTACGGTTGAAAGATCTTAGTCTTGTTTTCCCATTTTTTATTGTGGTTTGATCATATATATATATATATATATATAAAAGATATAGCAATGATCAAACCACAATAAGACATGGGAAAACAAGACTAAGATCTTGCAGTTGGGTTTTTGACTGTGACGAAGACCGCTTGTTACGGTTGAAAGATCTTAGTCTTGTTTTCCCATTTCTTATTGTGGTTTGATCATTGATTGTTGTTTCACGTGTTTATGTGAAATCATTATATATAATATGTATAATAATTATATATATAATAATATATATTATATATATATATATATATAATAATTAAATGAAACGGTCCAACGGACTTATAAATAAAAAACTAATTAAAAAAAGTTAGCACACAGATAGACCTAATTAAAAAAAGATAGCACACAGATAGACATAATGAGTTCAGTTGCCGCTCTGCCTTCCTGCGGGACTCTTCGCCTCCTGATGATGACGATGGTCGAAATATATAAGTTAGTTATTCCTGTGTCTATCTGTGAGCTATCTTTTTTTAATTGGTTTATATATATATATCAATGATCAAACCACAATAAGAAATGGGAAAACAAGACTAAGATCTTTCAACCGTAACAAGCGGTCTTCGTCAGAGTCAAAAACCCAACTGATTTTTATATATATTATTATATATATATATATATATATATATATATATATATAAACATAGAAAACGTACTACCGTTGTAAAATATAAGGTACTCTTTCAAATATTTACTCATAATAATCTTAATAAATCAAAATTTTGGATTCCCGTGTAGAATCAACCTACATTACTTGCCTAGAACTGAATGGCAGTTGAAAGTATGTGAGTGGAATCGATAAAAGGAAAATGTTTAAGAGTTATCATTATGTTAATTAATGACTATCAATAATAAGTGATAAAAATTTGGTTCTAATAAACGTGGAGAGAAAACAGGAACTCTGTTTTGTCAACTATCTGCAAGAAGAAGTTGATAAAGGAAGCTCAAGACATCAGCAACTCATCTAACTACATGACAGAAATATTAAACAAAATTGGACATTTTTAAAAAAGAAGTTTGAAATATGTATAAATATGTATCTCTTAAACCTTGCTTGTTTATGTCATCCAGTTTTATATGATTGAATTGAAGTTATGTTAGTAATCAGAACCACGGGAATCAGAGAGATAACCTCAGTCCACCAAATATAACCTTAACGCAAATATTATATTGTAATAATCTTTAACGTCGGAATTATGTAGAATAAAAAGAGAAGAATCAGAAACATTGACAAGTTGGTTATAAAGGAGAAGGTTGACGAAGCATGTAGATTACCAAAAACGAAATACAGATATTGTTCTCGACTTTTTAGAAGCCAACGATCAAATGAATATTAAGTTGGAAAAATCAAAATTAATTTTTCTTATAAATACAAATCAATTAAAGGAAAAATAAGGTGCTTAAGATCAAAAGTGGAGCAGTAGAATATATGAGAAGAATAGTTTACGTGGATAATCAGAACTCATCGAGTTACTTATAAAGTACATGTAAGGATTTAAACTCCAAAATAAAACAGTCACAATCAGAAGTTCCTGAGCTTGATCCATCTCAGCCTTCTATAGAAACACATACTAAACAATCTGCAATGGCATACTCAGCTTTATTGCAAGTAAACATAATATTAAATTTGTTTACAATTATTCAGTTTTGGTTTCATTTTTATCTGGTTATCATTCAAAAGTAATGTCAAATTCATATCTAATCAATAATGATTTTATTAGTTTGAATGAGGTTATATCCATTGTATCAGGTGAAAAAAACTTAAAATCGTAGATTTATAACAATTTTACATGTCATTATTTTATTAAACTGAGAGACTGAATAGGTATCATCGGACGCTGTTATAGCTGTCTTACTGTGCATTCCTTTGCTATTGCTATTCCTTGATAGATTCAACTTTAGATTTTAAGTTGCATAATGAGCATCATAATTGTCATTGGAGAAGTATCTCTACACGGCTGTTCTAGTTATTTTGTATCTGTTTTCTTATCCAGCCATTCTTCAAATGAATCCTTGAGAAAGTAGACTGTTGTGCTGAAGTGAATCTGGCCACAAAAGATTTGTTTTTCTCCAAACTTTTCAATCTGTCCACTGCCTTATTCCCTTGTGTCCAGGGAAACACATGAGAGTTTTAAAACTTTCTTATTTTTACCTTGCTTTATTATTATTATTATTAATATCCATAATTAATAATAATATTTCATTATTATTGAATTTTGACCCAAAATAATGCAGATGAAAGATTTTTCAAGATATCTGGAGTCTTTCAAATTATGTGATTATCAGTAACACCCCCTGTAAAATATTTTATGAAGACCAGTGCATCTGGCAACACATAGCTAAAGACCTAAAGTTGCTTTTCAAATAAAATTTTGAATTTGCTATCACCAAACGAGGCATTTGAATTTTGTTCAGTCAGAACGGATTGCAAACTGCCTCCTATTTGATAAAAATATCCAATTTTTACAATTAATTGTAGATTTATTTTTTTGGGATAACTTCATTGTTTTAGGTTAGTTAGTTAGTTAACTTCAGGGGCCCAGGTTAGTTCAGTTGTTAACGTATTCGCCTCTGAACTGGTAGCTCTGAGGTTTTGGTCTTCATCGATTGCATCATGTGTTTAATTGTGATTTTTCTGCACATATATATAAAGATTTCACATAAACACGTGAAATAACAATCAATGATCAAACCACAATAAAAATGTGGGAAAAATTGCCAGGGGCCAATAAGGAATTTCGTGCAAAAATTGCCATAAAATGTATATTGGCCAAACCGGTAAATCATTAAAGACACGTGTAAAACAACACCAATACAACGTAAGTAGACAGGAAAAAAGTAGTACCTTATTCTTGCATATAAAAAAAAATGAAAATCATCATATTGATTGGACATGAGCTAAATTTATTACCTATGAAACATCAATGTTGTTAAGAAATATTATTGAATCGTCTCTAATTAAATTTAATAAATCAAATATTATAAACATTAGTAAACGGTCTCTTCAAACTTGATACTTTCGTTACGAGGGCAATAGCCTCTTCAAAGAGGGTTGACAGCTAGCGGATAGTTTTTTACTCTTTCTTACTCTACTCCTTTGTTTCCCCAAACATCCCTTTCTGGACATTAGTCCTTTCCTGCGCTTTCACCCTTTAAAATACCACTCTTCCCTCCCACTCTTCTCAACCCCACACCAGATGTTCTCTGCATCTAGTGTTTCAGTTGGTTTTTTGACTCTGACGAAGATCGCTTGTTACGGTTGAAAGATCTTAGTCTTGTTTTCCCATTTTCTTATTGTGGTTTGATCATTGATATATATATATATATATATATATATATATATATATTGCAGTTTGTTCTCTAAAACTCTCTAAACCTGTGTTCTCATTTCTCTCCTGAATATGGCTTAAACCGAAAATTCGAAACTGTAAGTGTGTGTTTTTCATACATTTATGTTCCTTTGTCCTCATTGAACTATGTATATATAAAATCAAAAATTAGACAAAATATAATATTAAAAACAATATGACTTGAGTATTTCTTCACATTAACCCTGAATTATTGAGTAGATATGAACTGAGTTATTTGAAGTCTGTAACACAGACTCTGAAGTAAGTTCAAAGATAAGCAGTTCGATTTCGCTTGTTGATGGCAAATGTATGCTTTAGGGACATGTAAATTAACACTGGAAACATAATCATTGCTTATGGTCAGTCAATAAACTCTACATAATCTCCAAAGGGTTCATTAACCCACTGAACATACAAACCATGTGTTTGACGTCACAAATGGCGTCATGTACGTGGCATCGTAATATCCTCAACAAATGGCAATGTAACATAAGCAAAATTAAAAGCCAAACTAAATATTTGCCAGCAAAGTGAAAGAGTCAAATGCCTAAGTTTCAATTGATTAACTTAACTATAAAAGCAATCTGTTCTTCGCAATAATGATCATATGTGCTTTGTTTGATTATTATCATAAAAAAATTTACTATCCATTAAAACCACAGACATAAGATTTAAATATAAGATACGTTAGTTTCTAGTGACATTTTATCACTTATATTTATAAGGAATTATATAAACCTCGAATTTTCGGTTTGAACCTTCATCAGAATGGAAATGAGAAGAAACACACACACACACACACACACACACACAGAAGTGCAGACACTTTAGAGATCCAACTACAATATATATGTATATAAAAAAATATATATTTATATATTATAATATACATATTTATATATTGTATATATATATATAAATATTATTTATATATATATTATAAATATATATATATATATATTTATTTATATGTCTTGTTAAATTGTATGCCTACTTTTAATCTCACAACTTTTCTACTGAATCTCTCGATTTCTCTAATACACTTTCTCCATTTTTGTGGTACAAGATAGATTAGTTGACCAAAGTTTTTATTTACATAGTCCGACATGTTTCGGTCCTCACCGACCATTATCAAGGATTATAGTTGTACAAAATCTTAAATAAACTATACATAACTAAACATAACTTAAAAACATTTATAATTAAATTAACACTACATATTATATTCAACGCCTTAATTTTGTGATAACTAAAAATGGTTAGATGACAAGGAGAGGTTATACACAGGCAATGGTTACCAAGTGTAGAGTTCCTTGTGCAAATCACAGAGGGCAGGCAATCTCATCACATTTCTGGCTTTTCATCTTTCCTTCGTATAATTTTAAAATTCGTCTAAATGCTTCACCTTGCTTGTTCAAGGCAGGTTGTTTCTCCATAATGAATAATGCTTCAATTATGCGTAGTCTTGTTTGGTCATTTTCCTGTTGCAGGATCCTTGTGTTATTAATTAGCATTTCTTTAGTTAACTTAATGCCATGGGAAATTAAAGCATGTTCCTTGGGTCCACCTGAAGTGAGGTGCATTGTCAACCTTCTCGATAATGTAGTAGTAGTGGAACCGACATATGTAGATTGTAGGGACTCACAGTTCCCTGTGTTACATTGATATTCGTACACTATGTTGGTTCTTTGGAGTGTTGACTTCTTCTGAAGGTTATTCCTAATTACCATGCTTGCTGTTGTTGAGCCTCTATAAAAAATCTTCAGTTTTAGCTGATCGTCAGGATTGAGGCATGTTGTATTGGCCGCTATTATCCCCTTTAGTACACGTTCATCTACCTTATGAGCCTCTGAATATTGATTATTATAATATATTGTAAAAGTTGTACCTTTATTTTTGATTACATTCTGAAGATCACTGTTCCGGAGCCTGTTTATGGTACTTCCTAAGATTGAGTCAAACCGTTTGTTGCTGTAACCATTATTAATGAGGACTTGTTTAAGTCTTTCAGCCTCCTGCTCAAACAGAACCCAACTAGAGGATACTTTAAATGCCCTATGTATGAGCGTCTTGATCATTCCGTCCTTGTATCTTTCGGGGCACTCACTTCTAGCGTTTAGATGAATTCCACTGTTGGTAGCCTTCACAAAGACTGATGTATCAAACTGCCTGGTTTCTTTATTTATTTTAATTGCAACATCCAAAAAGTTTAGGCAATTTTTGTTACTCATTTCATGCGTAAATTTTAATACTGAGTTAGCTTGGAATGCCGACTTAAATTCTTCCATGTGCTGAGGTTTATCCATCAACACAAAGCAATCATCTATATACCTGCAGTATATACGAGGCTTCCATGATGAATTTTGAGCCATAATATTATTCTCAAGATTGCACATATAAAAGTTCGCAAATGTGACCCCTAGTGGGGAACCCATCGCCACACCGTCAATTTGGTAGTATAAGCTTCCGTCTATGTGGGAAAATGGATTTTTAGTGGTGCAAGCTGCCAACAGATCTTTCATTATTTGTTCTTTAAAAGGAGGAGGAGGTAGAGTGGCATGGTTGTAGGCCATTTTACAAATTATCTCGATAGTTTCCTGCACTGGCACGTTTGTAAATAATGACTCAACGTCCAAAGAGGCCATTATTCCTTCAGGGTTTGTGGCTTTTAGTATCTCAAGAAACTCTTCACTTGACTTGAGGAGATATTTGGCTGGAAGGTACACTGATATTATCTTATTTAAGGTTTTTGCTGTTTCATAAGTGGGTGTTGTCACCTGCGATATGATGGGTCTTAGGGGGTAGCCAGCCTTGTGGTTTTTAACATTTCCATAAAGATATCCTGGGCTATACTCTCCTATAACAGGTTTCAAAACTTTGTCTTCTTTGTTCTTGTTTGCATCTTTGATTAATTTGTTAATTTCTATTTTTAATTTGTTTGTAGGATTTCTAGTAATCTTTTTAAACTTAGACGTGTCACTGAGTATAAGATCTAACTTTTTCTTGTATTCCTCTTTATCCATAATCACATATATATTGGTCTTATCAGCTCTTCTAACTACTATATTTGGGTTAGTCCTAAGCCTTTGGCCGCTTCCCTAAGTTCCTCTGAGAGTAATTGGCTCCTCTTAAAGTCCCTTTTTTTAGTGGCTTCCGATATTAGTTGGGGTTGTAAGTCTGGTTTAATTGAAATACATTTCTCCTCTTGAAGTCTGAGAATAGAGTTATATAAAAGTTCTAATTCTGTCTTTTTCTTCCTGACATCAAACTTTGTTTTCACATGACATCTAGGTCCAAGAGATTACTAGACCTACTAGTAAAAGATTACTAGAAATCCTACAAACAAATTAAAAATAGAAATTAACAAATTAATCAAGATGCAAACAAGAACAAAGAAGACAAAGTTTTGAAACCTGTTATAGGAGAGTATAGCCCAGGATATCTTTATGGAAATGTTAAAAACCACAAGGCTGGCTACCCCCTAAGACCCATCATATCGCAGGTGACAACACCCACTTATGAAACAGCAAAAACCTTAAATAAGATAATATCAGTGTACCTTCCAGCCAAATATCTCCTCAAGTCAAGTGAAGAGTTTCTTGAGATACTAAAAGCCACAAACCCTGAAGGAATAATGGCCTCTTTGGACGTTGAGTCATTATTTACAAACGTGCCAGTGCAGGAAACTATCGAGATAATTTGTAAAATGGCCTACAACCATGCCACTCTACCTCCTCCTCCTTTTAAAGAACAAATAATGAAAGATCTGTTGGCAGCTTGCACCACTAAAAATCCATTTTCCCACATAGACGGAAGCTTATACTACCAAATTGACGGTGTGGCGATGGGTTCCCCACTAGGGGTCACATTTGCGAACTTTTATATGTGCAATCTTGAGAATAATATTCTCAAGTTCCCTAAGTTCCTCTGAGAGTAATTGGCTCCTCTTAAAGTCCCTTTTTTTAGTGGCTTCCGATATTAGTTGGGGTTGTAAGTCTGGTTTAATTGAAATACATTTCTCCTCTTGAAGTCTGAGAATAGAGTTATATAAAAGTTCTAATTCTGTCTTTTTCTTCCTGACATCAAACTTTGTTTTCACATGACATCTAGGTCCAAGAGATTACTAGACCTACTAGTAAAAGATTACTAGAAATCCTACAAACAAATTAAAAATAGAAATTAACAAATTAATCAAAGATGCAAACAAGAACAAAGAAGACAAAGTTTTGAAACCTGTTATAGGAGAGTATAGCCCAGGATATCTTTATGGAAATGTTAAAAACCACAAGGCTGGCTACCCCCTAAGACCCATCATATCGCAGGTGACAACACCCACTTATGAAACAGCAAAAACCTTAAATAAGATAATATCAGTGTACCTTCCAGCCAAATATCTCCTCAAGTCAAGTGAAGAGTTTCTTGAGATACTAAAAGCCACAAACCCTGAAGGAATAATGGCCTCTTTGGACGTTGAGTCATTATTTACAAACGTGCCAGTGCAGGAAACTATCGAGATAATTTGTAAAATGGCCTACAACCATGCCACTCTACCTCCTCCTCCTTTTAAAGAACAAATAATGAAAGATCTGTTGGCAGCTTGCACCACTAAAAATCCATTTTCCCACATAGACGGAAGCTTATACTACCAAATTGACGGTGTGGCGATGGGTTCCCCACTAGGGGTCACATTTGCGAACTTTTATATGTGCAATCTTGAGAATAATATTATGGCTCAAAATTCATCATGGAAGCCTCGTATATACTGCAGGTATATAGATGATTGCTTTGTGTTGATGGATAAACCTCAGCACATGGAAGAATTTAAGTCGGCATTCCAAGCTAACTCAGTATTAAAATTTACGCATGAAATGAGTAACAAAAATTGCCTAAACTTTTTGGATGTTGCAATTAAAATAAATAAAGAAACCAGGCAGTTTGATACATCAGTCTTTGTGAAGGCTACCAACAGTGGAATTCATCTAAACGCTAGAAGTGAGTGCCCCGAAAGATACAAGGACGGAATGATCAAGACGCTCATACATAGGGCATTTAAAGTATCCTCTAGTTGGGTTCTGTTTGAGCAGGAGGCTGAAAGACTTAAACAAGTCCTCATTAATAATGGTTACAGCAACAAACGGTTTGACTCAATCTTAGGAAGTACCATAAACAGGCTCCGGAACAGTGATCTTCAGAATGTAATCAAAAATAAAGGTACAACTTTTACAATATATTATAATAATCAATATTCAGAGGCTCATAAGGTAGATGAACGTGTACTAAAGGGGATAATAGCGGCCAATACAACATGCCTCAATCCTGACGATCAGCTAAAACTGAAGATTTTTTATAGAGGCTCAACAACAGCAAGCATGGTAATTAGGAATAACCTTCAGAAGAAGTCAACACTCCAAAGAACCAACATAGTGTACGAATATCAATGTAACACAGGGAACTGTGAGTCCCTACAATCTACATATGTCGGTTCCACTACTACTACATTATCGAGAAGGTTGACAATGCACCTCACTTCAGGTGGACCCAAGGAACATGCTTTAATTTCCCATGGCATTAAGTTAACTAAAGAAATGCTAATTAATAACACAAGGATCCTGCAACAGGAAAATGACCAAACAAGACTACGCATAATTGAAGCATTATTCATTATGGAGAAACAACCTGCCTTGAACAAGCAAGGTGAAGCATTTAGACGAATTTTAAAATTATACGAAGGAAAGATGAAAAGCCAGAAATGTGATGAGATTGCCTGCCCTCTGTGATTTGCACAAGGAACTCTACACTTGGTAACCATTGCCTGTGTATAACCTCTCCTTGTCATCTAACCATTTTTAGTTATCACAAAATTAAGGCGTTGAATATAATATGTAGTGTTAATTTAATTATAAATGTTTTTAAGTTATGTTTAGTTATGTATAGTTTATTTAAGATTTTGTACAACTATAATCCTTGATAATGGTCGGTGAGGACCGAAACATGTCGGACTATGTAAATAAAAACTTTGGTCAACTAATCTATCTTGTACCACAAAAATGGAGAAAGTGTATTAGAGAAATCGAGAGATTCAGTAGAAAAGTTGTGAGATTAAAAGTAGGCATACAATTTAACAAGACATGCATAAACGAAGGTCTGCTCCCGAAATATACGAATTTATTTATATATAAATAAATATTTTCCTTACGTTATATAGAAATATTTATAATATATATATACGTTATATGTATATATAAATATGTAAATATAAATATATAATACATATATATTTATATATATAAATAATGATTAAAGTGTCGACCGTGGAATAGAAACAAAACTATAGTTTATCGGGACTCGGTCAGTTCTTCAGGTTCAAATTAAACTCTCATTGCCAACGTTTCGGTCTTTATTTAAAACCTTTTTCATAGGCCTACAAAAACAGAGGAAATATAAGAAATAATACAATCATTCAAAAATCAAACATACATAAAAGTGCAATTAGTTACCATTAAGAAACTACAATAGAAATTTTGACTATAGGTTAGTGAGAAAAGTTACAGAAGTATAAATTTTGAAACAGAAAAACTACGTATTACATTACAAATTATTTTACAAAGGAAAATAGTATGTGGATTTTTAACAACAACTGTAGTCTGAATGAACACGCCACACTGAACTGAAATAACCAAGCAAGTAACCAAATTTCACCAGACAACCAAAAAGACACTAACACAATTTTTCATGAAGGACTGGTCCTTAAAGGACCGGTTCTTTAAGGACCAGTCATCCATTAATTATATAAGTGACATTTCAAATTGAAATAGTATTTATTCGGGTGTGTTAAGATAAACATTGTTGATAGATCAAAAATTTTGTAGCAACTGAGAGTAACACAAACTTAGTGATTCAAAGTGGTGGTGATCTAATGAAACTAAAATAACATAAAACATCGAATACAACAAAACTTTTTTTACCGTCCATATTTTCAAAGTTGTAAATGTAGATATATGTAACTGTTTAAAATCACTTTTCATTCTTTTGCCACGCGTAGCCTTTGATATGATGAAAAGAGTGTTCTTTTCCTTTTTTATTGTCATAATGGATAATTCCTTTTTTACAGTAGTGAAGTACACCACAGTATAGTATTTCATTTATCAGTTCATATATTTTCCCAAAATATAGTAAAAATAAAACCTTGAGCTATTAAAAAATAATAAATATAATTTTTATTTAAGAATGCAAGCAGAATCCTGTTAATTAAAAGCATAACCAATAATGATAAAAATGAAGAAGAACAGAATAAGACAGCTTCAAAATATCTTCAGAAAACAGAATTATTTACTTTTCATTCAATCTGAAAATGTAAAATATAATTATCAAAATAAATATTCATATAGAGATTTGTCATTTACTTTACATATTTAATGATTATTGTAACAATAGCAATACAAGCAATATTAGTATTATTTGACGCACAGAACAGATTCATGAATCGGATATAATATAGTCTAAAAATAGACGATTGTTTGTTGTTAGTGGATGTTTTATTTGACTAATAAGAACGGGCCAAAATTAGACGGGTCTGATGACGTTTGGAGCAGTAGGTAAGGTTTGATTTGATGGAAATGTTTGTCTATTGTCGTCAGTAGCTAATCGGAAGACAAACACGTCTTGTCAGCACACACTTGTTATCGGTAAACAGACAAACAGTGGCGAGGGGCAAAGGCGAACCTCTGAGACGTTTGGACTTTGACCTGACCAACATGCTTCGCCCTTGACTGCCCTACTGACACCGCAATGTATCTAGGAGGGACTTTAACTCGGCCAACATGCCTCGCACTTGACTGCCCTACTGACACTGCAATGTGTCTGAGAAGGGCTTTAACTTGGCCAACATGCATCGCCCTTGACTGCCCTACTGACACTGCAATGTGTCTGAGAAGGGCTTTAACTTGGCCAACATGCATCGCCCTTGACTGTCCTACTGACACCGCAATGTGTCTAGGAAAGGCTTTAACTCGGCCAACACGCCTCACCCTTGACTGCCCTACTGACACCGCACAATGTCTAGAAAGGGCTTAGACAGGCCCAACACGCCTCGCCCTTGACTGCCCTACTGACACCGCACAATGTCTAGAAAGGGTTTAGACTGGCCCAACACGCCTCGCCCTTGACTGCCCTACTGACACCGCACTGTGTCTAGAAAGGGCTTAGACTGACCCAACACGCCTCGCCCTTGACTGCCCTACTGACACCGAATGTGTCTAGGAAAGGCTTAGACTGGCCCAACACGCCTCGCCCTTGACTGTCCTACTGACACCGTAATGTGTCTAGAAAGGCCTCAGACTGGCCCAACACGCCTCGCCCTTGACTGCTCTACTGACACCGAATGTGTCTAGGAAAGGCTTAGACTGGCCCAACACGCCTCGCCCTTCACTGCCCTACTGATACCAAATGTGTCTAGGAAAGGCTTAGACTGGCCCAACACGCCTCGCCCTTCACTGCCCTACTGATACCGAATGTGTCTAGGAAAGGCTTAGACTGGCCCAACACGCCTCGCCCTTGACTATCCTACTGACACCGCACTGTGTCTAGAAAGGGCTTAGACTGACCCAACACGCCTCGCCCTTGACTGCCCTACTGACACCGAATGTGTCTAGGAAAGGCTTAGACTGGCCCAACACGCCTCGCCCTTGACTGCCCTACTGATACCGAATGTGTCTAGGAAAGGCTTAGACTGGCCCAACACGCCTCGCCCTTGACTATCCTACTGACACCGCACTGTGTCTAGAAAGGGCTTAGACTAACCCAACACGCCTCGCCCTTGACTGCCCTACTGACACCGAATGTGTCTAGGAAAGGCTTAGACTGGCCCAACACGCCTCGCCCTTGACTGTCCTACTGACACCGCACTGTGTCTAGAAAGGGCTTAGACTGGCCCAGCACGCCTCGCCCTTGACTGTCCTACTGACACCGTAATGTGTCTAGAAAGGGCTTAGACTGGCCCAACACGCCTCGCCCTTGACTGTCCTACTGACACCACAGTGTGTCTAGAAAGGGCTTAGACTGGCCCAACACGCCTTGCCCTTGACTGTCCTACTGACACCGCACTGTGTCTAGAAAGGGCTTAGACTGGCCAAACACGCCTCGCCCTTGACTGCCCTACTGACACCGCACTGTGTCTAGAAAGGGTTTAGACTGGCCCAACACGCCTCGCCCTTGACTGTCCTACTGACACCGCACTGTGTCTAGAAAGGGCTTAGACTGACCCAACACGCCTCGCCCTTGACTGCCCTACTGACACCGAATGTGTCTAGGAAAGGCTTAGACTGGCCCAACACGCCTCGCCCTTGACTGTCCTACTGACACCGCACTGTGTCTAGAAAGGGCTTAGACTGGCCCAGCACGCCTCGCCCTTGACTGTCCTACTGACACCGTAATGTGTCTAGAAAGGGCTTAGACTGGCCCAACACGCCTCGCCCTTGACTGTCCTACTGACACCACAGTGTGTCTAGAAAGGGCTTAGACTGGCCCAACACGCCTCGCCCTTGACTGTCCTACTGACACCGCACTGTGTCTAGAAAGGGCTTAGACTGGCCAAACACGCCTCGCTCTTGACTGCTCTACTGACACCGCACTGTGTCTAGGAAGGGCTTAGATCAATTGCTTCCGGCATTTCAAAGGGCTTCAGCTAAGTACAACTAACTAAATGGTGGTCTTTTAATACACCCGGAAATGTCACTATATACGAGTACATGCGTAACTCTGCAGTCAAAAATATTTCAACAGTCTTATAGGAAAAAAGGTGTTATCTCTAGAAAGAATGAAATAAATATATTGCACTTACTTCTAATATTGTGCAATCAATTATTATTTGTATTTATTTACTCATTGTAGGGTAAAAAGTAGCATTTTACCCAACAGTAACTTCTTACGTCTAGGTTTTTTTGGTAATACGTAGGACATGTAATCCCCTTAGTTAAAAATGGGGTAATATTGAAAAAAGGTGATGGAATAATGAAACAATTCATTGTGTTTTTTCCCAATGGAAAAACATTGAAATAATCCAGGTTGTCTAACTTATTTATTTTGTTGATATCGATATAAAGGGAAATGAAATCGGGAAGTTAGGATGGCAAGCCTTATTTTTAAATCCCAGCTGCATTGCTAATTATTCTACTCTGTTTTGTTTGCATAATTTTATTTAGCTTTCTTAAAGCTTTATTTTGATTATTGAGAGTTATTATTAATTGTTTTTATATTAATTAACACTTTATACATTATTATTATTATAGAGCCTTTTCGGGAGATAATATTGATGCGCCTCAAGAAATATCACTGTGATAGATTTCCCTTCATTTTTCTAAGATAAGTAAATTCTCACAGAGCGATTGATTAGTTACTTTGTTGTGCTGATCAATAATACTTTTAATTTTTATTGGATGAATATCAAAGAGCAAATTAATGATTCCATTGGACCCAGAACAAGGAGACGTTTCCATTTAAGTTATATAGTTTATTAAGACAACAATTTAACAAAACCATTGCAAAAGCAAATTATTATAAACTGGAAAGTAGAGTAATATGAACAGTTCACACTGAAAAAAATGAATCATTTTTTGGCAAGTATCTATGTCTATAAGTATCATATAAAATTATGATGTTATATGTGTTGATGGTAATAAGCCTAATCATTGAAATAACCTCAGAGAAATAACATGTTCAAGTCGCTGCGAGATATCAACAGCAACCCCTTTCATTTGGGCTACCGTTTGCCATAGTGTTTGTGACAGACGCTATGCAAGTATGGATTAGATACCTTATTAAGTAATCTCAAGTTATATGTAAAACACCATACCCAGCTGTGTCCTGGACTTTTTAAGTTTCATTTTGCTATTCACAAAGTTTCAGAAATGGCTCACTTGTCTTCTACTGCAAGCAGGACAAAAGACCGGCTTGTCTGTAATGATCATACCACTATCATATATATTAATGCGCTAGTAACTACGTGTGCCACACTTTGTCATATATTGAGAATGAGGTATATTTAATTGCTAAAAACCACCTCAATTATTAATATAAATATAAATATATATTTCAAATAAATAATATATTAATTAGTAATTAATATTATTATTATAATAATATATATATTATAATAATATATTAATTATATTAATAAATAATATATTAATAATATATTAATACCCTCAAACCTAAACCCTTTTATTCGCGAATTACCATCACACCAGATTCCTACCAAGCCTATCAGAAAGCTAAAAGACTCAGAAATGCTAACTGTCAGGACTAGTTGCAAGTGATCTGAACAATCTATGTGTATGGAACACTATCAATTGCTGATTTCTCCACTCTTTTATTCACTTGTATTTACCATGTATCACTATTACTTGTTACCCCTCTGATGGTAGTGTAATATAATAATAAATAAAAAAAAGTAATAATATTATTTAAATATATTTATAAAAAAAACACACATTTGTATAAATGTTATGTTTTTTTTATACTTCTTAAGTATTTGTAAATACTAAATTGTTACCCGGCATAGAAACTACGGTCGTTATTGGCCGAAAGGTCAGGGTTCATGTTTATGAATCAAACAGGCATAGAAACTACAACTGTAGGCATAGAAAATACACATTGTGTTTTTCTGGGTTTGTTTTTAACAAAATTTTTGTCAATAAATAATGAATGAAGCGGAACATTCATGATTAACAACTTCGAGACCACATAACCTCGATTAACAACATAATCCTTAAAAGCCTTTGTAATAAATTATTGAATTTAAAGAAACCTGTTCATGAAACTTATAAGTATATATAAGTGTTTAAATAAAATCTGACTGCAGCATTGCTGAAGAATGTAGACAAATGAGTTCATTCAATTAAAATTAGTATGAGGACTTATAATGACTATTTGAACGACAAAGAAGAATCTAAATTGAGATATATCTTGAAGTTTTGGGGGAATCTGAGGGGATTAGATTAGTTTTAAGATAAGGAATGAAATGGGTTCTTGAGTACTGATGCCTATTAGCCAGCCAAAGCAGTGGGGCTCACGTAAAAGAATTATCTCTCGATTGAATTGGTAGCACAGGTCTCCTCCGCTATTGACTAAACAACCACCCTACGTTTTTCTCCATTTCATTTATAACAGTGTCTTTCTTCTAACTGTTGGGACTCGTGTTCCAAGGCAACCTGGCTTTGTTTGGGTGCAAGAGATCCCAGTTTACACGGACGATTTCAAGTTTAGTGGGCAGACTAGCCGTAAACAAGAATTGCTTTCCAAATCCATATGTCCTCACAACACACGCATACTTTCATCTTGATTTTTATTTATCAACTTTCTCTTAAACCTATATTTTTATCTCGTCGAAAAATTTCTTCTTTTTTTTTTAGGTCCAGTACACTTAAGATTTTTTGGTTGATTAAATATTGAAATCATGTTGATCAATTTGAAAAAACTTATATCTCATTTAGTTATAAAAAACCAGATTGATAAATGTACAATCATCAAGACAAAATTTGGGGACAAGGAGAACTTTAAATCCCCGATAGCAGAAGGTACTTCAACCTCTCACATGAAAAAGTTCAGGGTTCAAGGAAACTTGGAACTTCCATGGCAAAAGACATTTCTATTTTACACATAAACAAATAAGGGTTCAACTAAATCACTAGAGATATTTCTCTTTGCCAACGCAAATATATTTAGAATGGACCACGCTAAATATCTTCGTTACAAAAAGCTATATTTCTTACCATACATAAACAAATTTACAATCGATCACACTTAGAATCTCCGTGGCTAGGAAATACTGATATTTACTTTTTATTGTTTTTATGCTATCAGAAGAGTTTAGAGATGCTTATATGTAAATAAGAGAGGAGAACCGATTGCTTCTTGAGAATTAGTGGGTGAGGAAATCTACGACTTTAAAACTTTAATTAAAAAGCAACTACATATTACAATAAAACTACTGTCCGATATGTCAATCATTTTGAAGCATATCAGTAAAATACTACATATACAGTATATGATTACATGTTGAATTGATTTTTAATCTGTGTAAGAAGTAATTTGAAAGATTATAGTTAATAAAGAAGTCGACATGGAATCTTATTGAAAATTTTTCTTTAAACAGTGACTATTGCTCATAGTAAAAGACAAGTTCGTAATTTGTCCTGATTCTAGATTTGTTCTTATGGAAGTAAAATTGTTTACCGTAGTTTGGAGGGAACGTAAGTGCGTCAGCTCCTAACTTGTTGATACTCGGAATTTCTTAAAGATACGGTTTGTTTGTTTCCACCACGCACATTTAAGAATCTCATTTTCAGTGCTGTTCTACATGCAAAAAGTCTTTCTCATTTATTATTTGGTCTCTATTTCAATTATAGGCAAACCACAGAAATGGTTGACTCCGCATTGAGGGTCATACCTTACTTAACCATATTATAGTAGATTAGCAGACGTGCCCCTCTTTGACGGGGATTTTACGAAAATTCAGAGATGATAAATGATATTCCAAAATATTATTAGAATTATAGAATAATAGACAATATCATTATTAGTGCAGTCCACAACTGTCTTAATCTTGTGTTTTAACTGCAGTCATTAAATCTTGAGTTTTTTTACGTTTTGCAGCTTAGATATCGAGCTCAAATTTGATTTCATTCAAGGCATACATCTTATTTAGTACGCGCATAGGTAGGACTTACCTTTTTAAAGTAAGCAAGTTATGATGAACGCGAACGAAATTAAAATCAACTGACAATACCTACTCCTGTATGCTATTATATTAGGCAACTAAAAATACCTCTATATCTATATGGTTTTGTCTGTACATTGATTAGAACTGAATCATTTCAAGTTATCTTTACGTTTTATACAATAGAGGAAAAAAAACAAAATATATTTCTTTTAAAAATATACAGATATTTTTAGGTGCCTGATACTGTAGAAAGTAGTATTGTTTGTTGATATACCTGTGTGACTAGCTTAAAAGTCTATAACTTCGCTTCTACGTTGAATTTCCAATCCATTAAAATCTTAGCTTTTAAGTTAGACATGCAAAAATCTACTGTCAAAGGTTCAGCTTGCTATAGCTTATGGTGGCTGAGTTGACTTGTGATAAAGTTTTGGACAAACAAACAGAAATAATTCTAAAGAGTAGATTCGGTTTCTCTAATGTATAAAACGTAAAGAGAACTTGAAATAATTTAGTTTTAAGCTATATACAGATTTAGCCTTTCTTTTATTTACATAGATATCTTCAACAGTGTATCTAGTATCATACTAGCTCCTGACTGACATATTTACGTCCTCTCCGGGGAACGGTGTGAACATTTCCCATCTGCCATATCAAAAATATTGGGTTCATGGCTAAAAGTTAAACTTATCTCTCTCTCTCTCTCACACTCTCTCCTCTCTCTCTCTCTCTCTCTCTCCTCTCTCACTCACACATACACACACACACACTCACAAATACTAAAGGTATTTAAAGACATAGTTACTATATAGTATTTACAACTGTTAGGAAAACCATTTAAAATAAATGCCTTATCCCATGTATTTCAACATGTGAGGCCAGGTTAGCTTAGTGGTTAACGTATTCTTCTCGGAACTGGTAGGTCCGGGGTTCAATCCCCACCTGGCCCCTCGATTTATTTACTTATGAGCACTTTGTCCTTCGGAGAGGACGTTAAGCCGTCGCCCCCGAGAGTGTACGATGTTAGGTATTCAAAGTCCCCACTAATGATCGTCTATTAATATAGAACTCATCTTGAACGAATTGATGACCAAGGATATCCAGACTCTAGTATACTAGCAGCAATGTGTTAGAGTTATTGCACGGTAAGGATTTATATTCTAGGGGGATTGTTTTAATAATAACTAAAGAAATAAAGTTACTAACATAAGTAATAAATATTAATAATATATCCCTGCAATGTCTCGAAGTCCATTATATCGTTGTTTAATGTTGAACTCATAATAGTTGTGATTTGTGACTCAAGATGGTCAGACTCTACTGTACGGGTTGCAAACTGTTACTATTACTTGGTACTAGTGAGTTATCTTCTAATGAAGTGTAGCTGCACTACTTGATATGTACCCAGGTGCTGAGAAAATTCAATCTGGGATCATTTCTTGAACATTTCAACTCATCTTGTATTCATTCTAGTTTGTAGAAATGTATATTTAGATGCAAACAAAGTGTTTGCTAATATGGGATTCTTAAACACAAAGTCTGCGACAAGTCAGTTAGTCAGCCACAGCATTGACTTGATAATGTTGCTTACCAAAGTGAAAAATAACATGAGCTTGTGAGTCTTTACGCCCTTAATACTTAGGTGAGATCCTTGACAACTAATTTTAATATGCAGTTATGATTTTTATTGTAGTAGTAGTAACGGTAAAGATGAAGGACTTCTACTTCTTGTAGTTCATATCAGGAGCACTCATGCCTGGCATGAACTCAGGCTGGAAGGGCGGCACATAGTCAGGCTTGGGAGGAATGGTCGGAGGAGGGTCCTTGCTGCACATAACATGCCGCACTTTGGACTTCAAACACGAGATGACAAAGTTACTGAACTCTTCTACGGTTGCTGTCCCGCCTAAGTCCGGTGTGTGGACTCCAGCTGCTAGAGTTTCGTCGATGCTTTCTTTTATTATTTTGCTGTGATCCTGCAAAAGAAAAAGTAACTCGTTACTTAAAACTGTGGACCTTGCGAGATTTTTTTGCCAAAAAAAAAATAATTTTACTAATGGTTTACCAAATCAGTAAAGCCTATTCACAAAAATACTTAATAATACAGTTGATTAACAGAATATAGACATTACTTATGAATCCCATGTTGTTATTTAGGAAATGTGACAAAACAGTGGCGTAACCGCACGGGGCAGTCGTAGGATTATCAAGGATAATAGTAAAAATGCTATCGTAAAAATATCAACGATAGCAGTGGTGTACTTACTGAACACTTGGCCATACCTATATCACGTCCTTTGTAAACAAAGAAATATAGAAAAACTAACTACCAAGAAATCATTAAATCTGACAAAAATATCAAGTGCAATTTAGTCAAAGCCGGCCCTAAAAAAGCCAAGTAAAACATTCATCTTGAACTAATAATAAACATAATTGTTAGAATGAGCACAGTTATAACCGGTGACTGATGAAAGCGGCACGAGGGAAGTAAAAATGCTGACTGTGCAAGTGTTTAGGTTACTAGTGCTGGTATCTGTGCGTTTGACATTGCACTAACTCTCACAACATTCAGCCGAGTCTAGCCAAACTAGAAGTATTAATCAAGTGTCCAAACATCTCCCTTCATAATGCATCTGTCAAATACATTCAAAATGATAAATAAACTAAAAAACATAAAAATAACTAGTTCATAGTTTTATTTATTTGTTATCTCTGACACTTGTTTTTCATGTTTGCATACATATGTATATTTTGGTATACATAAATAACTGAAAAAACAACACATAAAGAACGAAAACAGTTACGGGGATAAATATTTCGAAAGGGAATTCGTTGTCAGGAAGAAACTAGAAGGAAAGTAGAAGAGGTACATTCTTTCAAGACGGAAAGTACGGACGTGTTTTCGTTTTTTGTGTCTTTTTTCTTTCAGTTACTTACCTGTTCGGTTTGGACTGTTTCTTTATTTCATTTCGTATACATAAATACCAATGTCTAGACAACAGTAAGAAATCAGAATATTGACATAGTTAATAATAATTTTACTCGTTAACACAAAGTAAAATCACTACAAAACTCATTTCAGTATTTCAACTACAGTCGTCATCAGGAACAGTTGCAACATACGTACATTATACTTCTTCCTGATGACGACTGATGTCGAAATATTGAAAAGAGTTTTGTAGTGATGTTCTGTGTTCTTTCTTGGTGTTAATGACTTTATTGTTCTAACGAACCTTTCATTTTATTCGACGTTATAATTATATATATATATATATATATATATATATATATATATATATATATATTAGTGTAATTAGGTAACAGACCTTCATTAATACATATACAATTAATTTTTTTTCCAATTTCTCTATGGATGATTTTTCGATTTAGCTTCTCGAGTTTTCTGATCTCACACCTCCATTCATTTGGTACTAAGTGTAATAAATCACCAAAAGATTTCCTTGTAAATTCCAAGTGATATTTAGTTATCATACATTTAAAAATTTAAATCCAACGTTTCAATTATCACTGACCATCATCAGGGTGTAACGAAAGATAAAGTAATTGAACAAAAATTACTAACAAAACTAAAAATTATATCCTACTTACTACAAAACAGCTTCAAATTACCAATTCAAAAGATAAAACTACATAGTAAACATAGTAAATTTGCAGGTTGCACAGAGTTTTACACTGTCAATGTTGTGCTTTCATTGTATGTTCTTAGGGTATCACTCTGCAACTCAAACTGCTGTCTCTGCTGTGCCTGTCCCGTATATAGCTTTAACATATTGTTGAAGCATGCAGTTTGATGATTAATGTTAGGTCTTTGTTTTAAAATGTTTAGGGCTTCCAATATCATTAGCTTGTTTCTTTCTTTTTCATAGTATAGCACCTCTTTGTTGTTTACTAGCATCTCTCGTGTGAGTTTGACTTTATGGGTATTGAGTTATGGTCTTTAGGACCACCTGCTGCCATGTGCATAGTAAGACGTCGAGACAAAGTTGTAGTAGTCGAACCAATGTATGTGGATTTCAGGGATTCGCAGCTCCCTATCATACAATTATACTGGTACACCACATTGGTCTGCTGGAGTAATGGTTTCATTTGGAAATTATTTCTGATGATTAAATTGGTAGTATTAAAACCTCTATAATATATATTGATTTTCAATCTGTCTCTGGGGTTCACACAAGAGGTGTTATCTCTAATGATAATTTTTACAACATGTTCATCAGTTTTATACGTTGTAGAGAACTGATTCAGGTAATATAAGACTTTTGTTTGACCTTGCTCATCTATGGGAGGCTTTCTGTCACTGATAGTCTATTTAAATATGTATGGAGTATATTGTCAAACTGTCTATTGCTATACCCATTGTTTATCAGTACTTGCTTTATTCTTTGAACTTCTTGATCAAAAATATTCCAATTTGATGATGTCTTATAGGCACGACGTAATATGTCCTTGATGTTACCATCTTTGTACCTGTGCGGACACTCACTCATAGCATTTAAATAAACTCTCCCTTGCGTGGGAGCATTTATGAAAAGAAAGGAACAAGCTAATGATATATATTCAAAGTATATATACATATATATATATATATATATATATATATATATATTCAGGTAACTCACCACAAATTAGAGAAGATAGTCGCTCTAAGGCCTTTCGTTTTCACGTCGTCAGAGAGCAAGTGAATACAAGTTGTAAGCAGGTTATGAATTTTGATTTAAAGAAGGAGTAAGATTGGCATCATTGACAGTATTTTTCCCTATAACTGTTGAAATAGTCTTGATTTGTTTGATAATTCCTTCAATTAGAAATTCATCTAATTTAAAAAGGCCTGGACTAGTGTTGACCAAGTTCTTAGAAAAGTCTTTTATGAGGGCGCTTTCAACAATGTTTCTTCTTCTTTCACATGACATAAAAACCAACTCCTTTGCTTCTTTCCAGTTAATTATGTGATTTTTGTCTCTAATGTGTAGGAACAAGGCACTTTTATCATCTTGTCTTCTAACTGAATACTGATGTTGCTTAATCCTTGTATCCATTCCTTTTCCCGTCTGTCCAATATAATCCAACTCGCAATCCTTGCAAGGAATTCTGTATACACAACAGTTTTTTCGGCTTCTTTTAGAGTTATGGACAAGTCTATTTGACAAATTACCACCACTACTAAATGTAACTGAGATATCTAGCTTCTTCAACAAATATGGAATGTCTTTTAAACATGGGCTGTAGGGAACCACCAGCATCTTTGATGGCATTTGAAAGTGAGGAACGTTTTTCAAGAAGGAATTTGCTGGTGGTTCCCTACAGCCCATGTTTAAAAGACATTCCATATTTGTTGAAGAAGCTAGATATCTCAGTTACATTTAGTAGTGGTGGTAATTTGTCAAATAGACTTGTCCATAACTCTAAAAGAAGCCGAAAAAACTGTTGTGTATACAGAATTCCTTGCAAGGATTGCGAGTTGGCTTATATTGGACAGACGGGAAAAGGAATGGATACAAGGATTAAGCAACATCAGTATTCAGTTAGAAGACAAGATGATAAAAGTGCCTTGTTCCTACACATTAGAGACAAAAATCACATAATTAACTGGAAAGAAGCAAAGGAGTTGGTTTTTATGTCATGTGAAAGAAGAAGAAACATTGTTGAAAGCGCCCTCATAAAAGACTTTTCTAAGAACTTGGTCATCACTAGTCCAGGCCTTTTTAAATTAGATGAATTTCTAATTGAAGGAATTATCAAACAAATCAAGACTATTTCAACAGTTATAGGGAAAAATACTGTCAATGATGCCAATCTTACCCCTTCTTTAAATCAAAATTCATAACCTGCTTACAACTTGTATTCACTTGCTCTCTGACGACGTGAAAACGAAAGGCCTTAGAGCGACTATCTTCTCTAATTTGTGGTGAGTTACCTGAATATTTATATCACGTGTTATTGTGACAATTTTCTATATATATATATATATATATATATATATATATATATATATATGTATATATCAGCAAACTGAGCTGATTTGCGTCCAGTTTGGATAGTTTTTTTCGAATTGTGAGTATATATATACTTTGAAAACTAGGAGGAACATGAATGAAAAACAGAAACTAGGACTCAGAGTGAATATTTCGACCCTTTTAACGGCCATCCTCAGGAAAGGAAGTTGAGTGGCGAGAAGACAAAAGCCAACTCATATATATATATATATATATATGAATTAAACAGCACAATAAAGAAATATAAATTAATTACAATGTTCTAAGGCCTTTCGTTACAACATCCTCAGAGAGCTAAATGAACCAAACAAAAAATATAATAACAAGTTAACCTGGTTGATTGAAGTCTTCAGGATTGCAATTGATTGATTGATTCAGGATTGTGCATTAAATACTTAAATCAACCAGGTTTACTTATTATATTTTTTGTTTGGTTCATTTAGCTCTCTGATGATGTTGTAACAAAAGGTCTTAGAGCATTGTAATTAAGTTACATTTGTTTATTGTGGTGTTTAATTCATATATGATATCAAGAGTTATTGTGGATTATTAATTTCTAGATATATATATTACACTTTTAGGGTGCTAACAAAACACCAACGAAGATAAAAGCAAGACTCTAAAGACTTATTCTTGCACCCTTATAATTAATAATAGTACTAGTAAAGTAAAGTAACTGTATAGTTTTATGGTTTGATAAGAAACTCTTAAATCATGTGGTTGATTATCTATCTATCTATCTTTAATTGCAATCACAACCTTCTCTCTCTCTCTCTCTCTCTCTCTCTCTCTCTCTCTCTTCTCTCACTCTGTCTGTCTGTCTGTCTGTCTGTACATAGCATCCGATAGTCTCCACACCCTTTTCGGACACATATACCCCGATTAAAATGATTGTTAGGATATTCTTTGCCAGGTTGAACTGAATTAAAGCGCACTGGCGAATGTTGTCTGTACTGCGAGAGGATTGCTAACTGACATGCGCTCCTATCTCCCTGAGCACGCCCACGCCGCAGTACAGGACGGACATGGGGTTCACTTCAGGTAGCTGGTACTCCTGCAGTCGGCGCCAGTAGGCAGGCTCGAACACTATGGCATTGTCGCCTACGTTCTCTGCATTTATTAGTTCGTGACTTCCTGCAAAAGCCAATCATTCATCAAACAAACTTCAATTAAAACTAGGTACTGTTGGGAAAGTTAAGACAGACAGAGGTTGGTATTATAGTTTTAATATTAATCACATTTTTTTATTGAGGGGTCCAGGTTAGCTCAGTGGTTAACATACTCTCCTCTGAATTAGTAGGGCTGGGGTTCGATCCCCACCTGGCCCTCGATTTATTCATATCATCCCTCGTAGAGGACGTTAAGTCGCCGGTCCTAAACCTGTACGATGTTAGGTACTCATTAAAGATCCCTACTCCAAAGAGATTTGAGTTAGACAAAATTTAGAACTCCCAACGTAGAATCAACAGGTAATGTGGCTCACTCATTAACAAAAGGTTTGTTATTGTTTGTTTTCCAACGCCCACACTTATAAGGCTTTCACATCTATTGTTGTTTTATGGTCGGAAATTGTGGCTCATTTATTATTTGGCATCCATTTTAGTAATGGGCTAGCCACATTACCTGTTGATTCCACATTGGGAGTCCTAAATTTTGCCTAACTCAAATCTGTTTGGAGTAGGGATCTTTAACGAGTAACTGACATTGTCCAGGCTCGGGACCGACTGCAGCATTAAAAGGTGAAAGCTTTACAGGTGTGGACATTGGAAAACACACCACAACAGTTTTTATTGTTCAGAAATATAAACCACTCATTTCTCAATACCGCTGTCTATCAGAAGTTCATAATTTCGATTTAATTTAATTTATTTACTGTTTGGATCTTTAACGAGTGCCTGACGAAGTACTGCCTTCAGTAAGTAATGAAAGGGCAGACTTTCTCGCAAAGATCGGTGCCTAAAAGCCTTTTGTAAGGCCGGAATCAGCCTGTCCACTTTCTGCTGATAGAGTTAGGCATGATATAAATGTCTGGCTGCAGCAGTGATTAAAGAGGAGTTGGTTGAACTGTCCGAACAACAGACTGACCAAGCTTCTTATTTTGGGCCCTGGTGTTAAAAACAGGAATTAACCTCTAGGATTCGTTAGAGCTAGGTTGAGGAATCTGATAGGAGTTCTCTTGGTCACTGTTAACTGAGAAGACATTTAGTTATAACTGTAAGACCAACTTCTACTAGCTCATGTAGACTGACAAACTTAACAAAACACATTTGATATTTACTTACCCACCATGTTCTCAGATTGGAACATCTAAATCAGCGGTAGTAACCGATAGTTACGTCCTCATGATAATATGCGGGAATATTCGTTGGCCTTTAGTCGCCTGGCTTTAGACCTTCTTGAGTGGTGTAGCAATCATTTTTACCTCCAGAGCCGTAAGAAAAAGTTTTTCAAAATAATTATTTTCATGGAATTACAATCAAAAATCTAATTTTAGACCGCCGTTATTAGTCCCAGACTTTTATCTTATTACAGTACTCCTAAACATACGAATCTATAAAAAACAAAGATTTTTCAAAACAAAAACTTATAATTCAAATCATAAAAAAATGTTTCTATTAAATTCAACCACTTTAAAAAAAAAGTATTTTTGAAACATTTAAAATACTTATATTTTTAATTTTTAAATATTACAGTTTAAAAACACATAAAACATAAAAACGATTACAACCTCAAAAACTCATTTTGGTATAAAATTTCATATTTTTCGTTAGCTTTTTATGATTTTAATTTTTTTTCTTCTATTTTTACACCCTTAAAATACACTCCTTGGCACGTGCAACTCAAAGTGGACCCCCCTCCCCCCCCCCCTTTCAACCCATTTGTTACACCACTGCATATATAACCTAATACTCAGCTATTTTATGTTACATCATTTAAAGGATGGTTAAGACAAGCCATCAGCGACTAAATGTGAAAAGTTATCGATATTGTTTTTAAAAGCCTGATTCATAAAATTTCATTAATCCTGGAGTAATAATCATGACAAAAAGATATTAAAATATGGTGGTTATGCTGGCACGTGCCACCCGGGCAGACCCCCCACGCCTGCTACACCACTGGCCTTGTCCTCATTACAATCTTGTTATTGTTACATATAACCTCCATGTTACACTTAGAAGAATATTATTAATTCATGAACATTAAACATTAAGAGTATCGTATGACATGGCTGATACTGATTAGGAGTTGGCCTGTTACCTAGAAATCCAAGGAACATGGCTGAAAGGATGCTGCCTAAGAGACTGTTACACTTACAAGAATATTATTAATTCATGAATATTAAACATTAAGAGTATCATATGACATGGCTGATCTGATTAGGAGTTGGCCTGTTACCTAAAATCCAAGGAACATGGCTGAAAGGATGCTGCCTAAGAGACTGTTACACTTACAAGAATATTATTAATTCATGAATATTAAACATTAAGAGTATCATATGACATGGCTGATCTGATTAGGAGTTGGCCTGTTACCTAGAAATCCAAGGAACATGGCTGAAAGGATGCTGCCTAAGAGACTGTTACACTTACAAGAATATTATTAATTCATGAATATTAAACATTAAGAGTATCGTATGACATGGCTGATACTGATTAGGAGTTGGCCTGTTACCTAGAAATCCAAGGAACATGGCTGAAAGGATGCTGCCTAAGAGACTGTTACACTTACAAGAATATTATTAATTCATGAATATTAAACATTAAGAGTATCATATGACATGGCTGATCTGATTAGGAGTTGGCCTGTTACCTAGAAATCCAAGGAACATGGCTGAAAGGATGCTGCCTAAGAGACTGTTACACTTACAAGAATATTATTAATTCATGAATATTAAACATTAAGAGTATCATATGACATGGCTGATCTGATTAGGAGTTGGCCTGTTACCTAGAAATCCAAGGAACATGGCTGAAAGGATGCTGCCTAAGAGACTGTTACACTTACAAGAATATTATTAATTCATGAATATTAAACATTAAGAGTATCATATGACATGGCTCATCTGATTAGGAGTTGGCCTGTTACCTAGAAATCCAAGGAACATGGCTGAAAGGATGCTGCCTAAGAGACTGTTACTGATCACCACGTCCATGCTGCTCGAGTCCCTGATTATCTTTTCCGAGAAGGTCGTCACGTCGATGTCCTCTGCTTTGATCTCGGGATACCTAACATATTTAACAAATGTTCTATAAGCTTATTCTTTATTTCTTTTCTTTAAACAAATTACACACTTTCTGAGATCAGGTGTGGCTTGGCAGCTAGTGTGTTTCCCTTTAATACTAAAGATTGAAGGCATGACCTTGACCATGGCCCTAGAATCTTGTACATGATATCTGCCAGATACTCATTGAAGATACTACTCCAATAAACTTGAGCGAAGTCAAATTTAAAAGCTTTGTGTATCATCAGGCCTACAATTTAAAAACGAACGAGTAAGAGGCTAAGAGTATGACTATTCAAAATAAATAGATTTCACCTTCATGCTGTTCTAACATAGAAAATATGGCTTATTTATTATTGTTGACTATTTTACTACTATACTACTATAAATTTACTATTAGTTTCATTCTACATAGAAATTTCTAAATTGTGTCTCAGAAAATAAAATTTATAGAAAAAAGGCATTTTACAAGAATAAAGCAATTTTATAGAACAAATTTATTACTTTTTTGTTAGGTACATTTTATAGAATAAAGCAATATTTACAAGGATTTTGATCCTCCATATGACAAATCTAGAATCACAAGTAATATTCAAACTTACAATCTTCAGTGTGACAGGCAAGAACGCTGCTTAGCGACAAATGACCTGATAGGCTTAATACATAATTTCACTCGTAAAACTAATCCCTTACTAACTTCCTTGAATATGTTTTTCATCTCTGTGCCGACTAGATTTAAATACGGATTTAATTTTGGGTTAGTTTTTTGAGGAATGAAATTACTAATTAAAGTTAACTAGCTAAAAAAAGGAATAGTTTGTAGTTTATAAGGCTATCATCGCAATTCCCTCAACGAGTAGGAAATCCTTTAGTCATTGATATACCAGCAGTAGTGCGATTGGTGTCTCTTCTCTCCTGATGAGGGTTCAACCGAAAATTAGAGCTTGTAAGTCTGTCTACCTACAGTTTACTAAGAAAATTAAATTTACATTATTTAAAGGAACAACAATGTTAACCGGACAAAACCTTCGACTAAACTAATAAGATAACATAACAAATATGTTTAATGTCGATATGTGATTTCTTAATATCCTTTCTTTTGTAGGCCTATGAAAAAGGTTTTAAATAAAACCCAAACGTCGGCAACAAGAGTTTGATTTTTTATCCTAGAAAATTAACCAAATCCCAATTAGAGAACACACCTATTCTCTAATTATTGAATCTGTTATATATATATATATTTTTTTTTGTAAACACGAAAACGATCCAAAAGGACAACAAACGTTTCACGATGAATCACAAACACAGAACTAAGGAACAAACTCACGTCATCATTGATGACGGTTCAACCGAAAATTAAAGACAGTAAGTGTGTTCCTTAGTTCTGTGTTTGTGATTCATCGTGAAACATATATATATATATATATATATTGGGAGCAGACCTTCATTTAAACATATTTTATTAAAAAGTATGCCTTTGCATTTTTTTAATTTGTAGGCCAAAGTGAAAAAATACGCATAGTAACAGCTACAGGCGAAGCATTGCCAAAGTTAATAATTACACATCATTGGAGCGAAGGACGATTTCAGAAAGAGCTAACTATGCAGATTTCTTTCTGCATAGAAAACGATCACTTTAGAAAACGGTCCAAAAGGACAACAAACGTTTCACGATGAATCACAAACACAGAACTAAGGAACAAACTCACGTCATCATTGATGACGGTTCACTTTCGGATCACTTTTTCTATAAACCGGGTTTATAGAAAAAGTACATGACCTTATATGATATATAAGGTCATAAAGTCTGCCGGCATTTGGAATTTCAGTACTTTTATGATGATCTGTTCACTAAAGTCTTTAATAAGTCATTGGAGACCTACATTCATTTATTAAGCATTCAAGATGAATTTTACTATTACTAGGAAAATAAATATGTTCGTGAGTGGCTTCAAATAGCGTGTTTAGATTGAATAGTAATTAATTAAAATAGAAGAGTTGATTGTCAAAGTAAGCAAGAGAAAAGTCTTACTTCTCAGCTATTTTATAAAAGCTCTCAATAAAAATGTTCTCTGACAGTGGAATAATGTCCTTGTTGTGAACCAAGGTGATTTTCTTTCTTCCTTTCTTTGAGGCATAGTTGAAAGCAAACCTGGAACACAGACAGTGTGTAGCTTGAGACATATATTGAGAGTACCATGTTATTCTCACTGGAATAGAACGAGGTGGTTAGAGGTCCCTGTTCTTGTATGTGTACAAGGTAGGGAAAAACAAAGAAACAACTTCATTAGTTCAATATATCTCAACAGATTGAGGTATATTACATCAAGGTCTGTTGTATCTAGGCATGTTAAATTTAGGTATGTAAGTTCAAGGTCTACTGTATTTAGGTATGTTACATCTAGGTCTGTTATATTTTGGAATGTAACATCAAGGTCTGCAGTATTAAGATATGTCACATCAAGGTCTGTTGTATTTAGGTATGATATATCGAGGCTTTTGTATTTAGGTATGTTATATGAAGGAATGTTGAATTAGTTATTTTACATGAAGGTCAGTTGTATTTAGGTATGTTACACCAAAGTCTGTCGTATTTATGTAAGTAACATCAAGGTTTGTTGTATTTAGATATGTAACATCAAGTTGTGTTGTATTTAGGTATGTTACATCAAGGTGTGTTGTATTTAGGTATGTTACATAATGGTGTCCTGTATTGAGGTACGAGGATGTTACATCAAGGTCTGTTGTATTCAGATATGTAATATCAAACTATGTTGTAGTTAGCATGCAACATTAAAGTCTACAGTTTTGAGGTATGTTACATCAAGGAATGTTGTATTTATGTATGTAAGATCGCAATCTGTTGTATTTAGATATGTAACATCAAAGTATGTTGTAGTTATGCATGTAACATCAAGGTCTGCTGTTTTAAGTTGTGTTACATCAAGGAATATTGTATTTAGGTATGTAACATCAAAGTATGTTATAGTTATGTATGTAACATCAAGGTCTGCTGTTCTGAGGTATGTTACGTCAAGGTCGTTTATATCAAACTTTGTTGTATGGAGGTCTGTTACATTGATTTCTGTTGTTTCGAGATCAGTTACATCGAAATCTGTTGATTCGTGATCTGTTGTACAAAAGACTGATACATGAATGTCAGTTCAATCACGGACTGATAAATCAAAATGCTAATACTTTAATCTTTCATTTACTACTCTTTAATCAAACATTTGAAGTATCTGCTTATATCAAATATGTAGAGGCTACCCCCATATACATTGGTTTACATTTATAGTGAATTAAACAAAAATACCAATATTTCACGGAGACAAGAGAGCGTCAGGAATTGAAAACCATGTTTGTAGAATGTTAATTGTCATTTGCCACCTACCCTTGTGGCAGGGGTGGGGGCGAGAATAGACTGAGGGTGGGTTTGCGAGTTCTCAAAACCATTAAAACTTGTTTTTCCAATCAAACTTGATAAAAAACTTGGAAAAACTCCAAGTAAGCAACGTGTACTGTATTCACTTAATCAACCAAGATAAAACTTTGCAATAGTTTTAAAAAAAAAAACAGAAGTATATATACTTTTAAAAGAAGTTACTCTCTTATCCAAGTTTAACATTGGTTTTAAACAAAGATACTAAAATTTTGGTTTAAAAATTTTTTAATAAGAGGCTCTTTGAAGGATTATTTGTGGCTCTCAACAATTGTACCCGAATTTTCTTTTCATTTTTGTGCTCTTATATTTTAAAATATTATTATCGTTCCGTATCTATATTTTACATAACTATAAATCGCTGCTCCTGAAACATTTTAAATTTATAAAAATAGCTCGGACTATCAAGGAGCTTGGTCACCCCTGGTCTAATAGCGGTATGCTAGCAAAGGGGGGGGGGGGGGGGGTCCGCTCCGGGTGGCACGTGCCAAGGGGCTGCATTTTGAGGGTGTAAAAATAGAAGAAAAAAAAATTAAAATTATAAAAAGCTAACGAAAAATATGAAGTTTTATACCAAAATTAGTTTTTAAGGTCGTTCCTGTTTTTATGTTTTATTTTGTGTAACACTATTTCTAAAGGGATTTTTGAACTGTAATATTTGTAAATTAAAAATAAAAGTATTTTAAATTTTTCAAAACTATTTCTTTTTTTAATTGGTATATTATATTTGTTTGCTTAGCCAGTTATTTTAATTTAATTTTTTTTACGATTTGAATTAAACGTTTTCGTATTGAAAAATCTTTGGTTTTTTTTTTGTGATGACTGTATATGTATACAAGTACTGTAACGTGATGAAAGTCTGTGACTAATAAGAGTTTAAAAGTAGATCTTTGATTGTAATTCCATTAATATAATAATTTTGAAGATGATTCCATAGAATTTTGAAGGTTAATGGATTATTAATTGCCAATAGAGGGTGGAGGGGGGGGGGGGCAAAAAGTATTTTGTATCACTATAAATAAATAAATAATTAAAAAGTATCACTTCATAAATGACAAGCTGTTCAACAAGTCTCTGCACAACCCTTTTAAACACAGCTCTTGTTTTAAGCAAGAGATTTTACTAAAGATACTAATCTGAAGCTATAATTTAAGGTGTTTGAGTCAAATACTTGGCTAGACGTAGAGAATTGTTTCTTGTGGATATGCGAAGGTGCTGCACCATAGTGGTAAGTGGGGAATGCTCCAGCATTGAGTAGTCGCCTTCTGTGTTCTGTCTGATGAGGACTAGGTCCAGTGACTTGTGAACCTTCATCTGCAAACACCATTGCATTCCATCAACATTGTACAACGAGTACAACACTACTATCGTGAAATGTATCATCAATCTTATTTACAATTAAATTATTATCAATTCTATTAATAATCAAAAAAATAAAATCATTGTTACATTACAATTTTAAAAATGATTATAGATAGAAATGAAGAGTTCCCCCTTTTCTGCAAACCAATATTTTGCTAATCCAATAATCAAATTTTTGAAATTTATTTAATAAATATTCATATTATAACGCTAATTAATAAGAATTTCAAAGCTTTTTAAATTATCATGAAAAGAGACTAAAGTTATTAATACTTGTTTTGGCATGAAATACGGTATTACACTTTTTTTACATGCTTCAATATTACCCAAAACCAATGTGGTTCTAAATCACATATATATATATATATTTATATATATATATATATATATATATATATATATATCTCAATGATCAAACCACAATAAGAAAATGGGAAAACAAGACTAAGATCTTTCAACCGTAACAAGCGATCTTCGTCAGAGTCAAAAAACCAACTGAAACACTAGATGCAGAGAACATCTGGTGTGGGGTTGAGAAGAGTGGGAGGGAAGAGTGGTATTTTAAAGGGTGAAAGCGCAGGAAAGGACTAATGTCCAGAAAGGGATGTTTGGTTAAACAAAGGAGTAGAGTAAGAAAGAGTAAAAAACTATCCGCTAGCTGTCAATCCTCTTTGAAGAGGCTATTGCCCTTGTAACGAAAGTATCCAGTTTGAAGAGACCGTTTACTAATGTTTATAATATTTGATTTATTAAATTTAATTAGAGACGATTCAATAATATTTCTTAACAACATTGATTTTTTATAGGTAATAAATTTAGCTCCTGTCCAATCAATATGATGATTTTAATTTTTTATATGCAAGAATAAGGTACTACTTTTTTCCTGTCTACTTACGTTGTATTGGTGTTGCTTTACACGTGTCTTTAATGATTTACCAGTTTGACCAATATAAATTTTATGGCAATATATGCACGGAATTTTATAAATACTACCGGACTCCAATTCGCTGGGAGAGTTTTTTATTAACATATTACCCACATTATTACGATTGGAAAACACTACATTAAAATCAAGTTGTTTGGCTAATCTTGGAAGGGGGTCCAATGACACATGATAAGGCAACACTATAGAATTTGACAATGAACGGGGCTCTGTTGAAGTATTAGAGAAAGTTTTTTTAGCACCCTTCAAAGCTAAATCGATATAAGAGGAGGGGTATTTCAATGAAAGGGCAACTGACCTAATGTTGTTAATCTCTTCATTAAGGAATTCAGGGGAGCAAACTCTTAACGCCCTCAAAAACATATTTCTAAAAACAGAAATTTTAACACTTTTTTGGATGGGAAGAATAAAAGTGAACATATGCAAGAACATTCGTAGGTTTTCTATATACACTAAAACGTAACTCATTAGGTAGCCTATGGATCAGGACATCTAAGAAGGGCAAATTACCACTTACTTCTTCTTCCATCGTGAATTTGATTGTCGGCACTAATGAATTCAATTTTGTCAGGAAATCAACTTTATTTAAAGAATTGGGACAAATGCAAAGTACATCGTCAACATATCTATACCATTTAACATTTTTGGGCAATATTGAGCTTAACATTTTACTCTCAAAAAACTCCATGTATAAATTACTTAGGAGGGGGGATAAACAGTTTCCCATAGCAAGACCAAATTTTTGTGTATAATAATTATTTTCAAATTGAAAATGACAATCTACCACACATAACTTAATTAACTCTATTATAGTGGTAGATGGAAGGGGATGGGAATAATTAATTAATTCCTCCTGGAGTAAGCTCAACAGATCATTTACAGGTACATTGGTAAAAAGAGACTTCACATCGAAACTAATTAATCTATAATTTTTGTTCATGTTGACGCTTTTTAATTTTCTAATTAAATCAACATTATTTTTAATATGGCTGCCTGAAATGTTTCCAATTAATGGGCTTAAAACACTTACTAACCATTTGGACAAGCCATATGATGCCGAACCAACCGAACTCACAATGAAACGTATTGGGTAATTATCTTTATGTGTCTTGATCAACCCGTACATATATGGCAAAGAAGGGGATTTTGATATAAATTTAGTAATAAGTTCGGGTTGATTTTTTAAGATAGTTTTAATTCTTTTATTAAAAGAACTATTGACCCTTTCCAAAGGATTAGACCTTAACTTTGTATACACATTTTCATCTTTTAACATATTCTCTATTTTATCGACGTAATCTTATTTATTTAATATTACTGTTACTTTAGATTTATCGGCTTTAGTGATTTTTATGGTATTATCTTTTTTAAGTTTAGAATAAGCCTCGATAAAACGTCTAGGAACACTAACAACATCAGTGTTTATGTGAAATCTTTATATATATATATATATATATATATATATATATATATATATAACTAAACATAACTTAAAAACATTTATAATTAAATTAACACTACATATTATATTCAACGCCTTAATTTTGTGATAACTAAAAATGGTTAGATGACAAGGAGAGATTATACACAGGCAATGGTTACCAAGTGTAGAGTTCCTTGTGCAAATCACAGAGGGCAGGCAATCTCATCACATTTCTGGCTTTTCATCTTTCCTTCGTATAATTTTAAAATTCGTCTAAATGCTTCACCTTGCTTGTTCAAGGCAGGTTGTTTCTCCATAATGAATAATGCTTCAATTATGCGTAGTCTTGTTTGGTCATTTTCCTGTTGCAGGATCCTTGTGTTATTAATTAGCATTTCTTTAGTTAACTTAATGCCATGGGAAATTAAAGCATGTTCCTTGGGTCCACCTGAAGTGAGGTGCATTGTCAACCTTCTCGATAATGTAGTAGTAGTGGAACCGACATATGTAGATTGTAGGGACTCACAGTTCCCTGTGTTACATTGATATTCGTACACTATGTTGGTTCTTTGGAGTGTTGACTTCTTCTGAAGGTTATTCCTAATTACCATGCTTGCTGTTGTTGAGCCTCTATAAAAAATCTTCAGTTTTAGCTGATCGTCAGGATTGAGGCATGTTGTATTGGCCGCTATTAGGGGATAATAGCGGCCAATACAACATGCCTCAATCCTGACGATCAGCTAAAAATGAAGATTTTTTATAGAGGCTCAACAACAGCAAGCATGGTAATTAGGAATAACCTTCAGAAGAAGTCAACACTCCAAAGAACCAACATAGTGTACGAATATCAATGCAACACAGGGAACTGTGAGTCCCTACAATCTACATATGTCGGTTCCACTACTACTACATTATCGAGAAGGTTGACAATGCACCTCACTTCAGGTGGACCCAAGGAACATGCTTTAATTTCCCATGGCATTAAGTTAACTAAAGAAATGCTAATTAATAACACAAGGATCCTGCAACAGGAAAATGACCAAACAAGACTACGCATAATTGAAGCATTATTCATTATGGAGAAACAACCTGCCTTGAACAAGCAAGGTGAAGCATTTAGACGAATTTTAAAATTATACGAAGGAAAGATGAAAAGCCAGAAATGTGATGAGATTGCCTGCCCTCTGTGATTTGCACAAGGAACTCTACACTTGGTAACCATTGCCTGTGTATAACCTCTCCTTGTCATCTAACCATTTTTAGTTATCACAAAATTAAGGCGTTGAATATAATATGTAGTGTTAATTTAATTATAAATGTTTTTAAGTTATGTTTAGTTATGTATAGTTTATTTAAGATTTTGTATATATATATATATATATATATGTATGTATGTATGTATGCATGTATATCGTTTTATAATTTTTCTATCATCGCTATAGAAGCAAATGTGTTATTATTTTCTCTTTCAAAGAAACCTAATTTGATAGGAAGGGTGTACTAAACGTGAGACAGTAGGGCTAAGTTTGACTAGTAACTAAATGGTTGATACCAAGTGCATGAGAGGATTGTGGCTCTTGAACTCCTGTATGTTGGCATAGAGGTCTAGAGTGCGGCGGACCAGCATGTTCCTGCTGAACTCTCCTTCCAGAGTCGCTCTGTGCCGTGTCTCGATGTTGCCTTCACAGTCAAACACCTCATCAGATTGAATCATTCTATTCTATTTAATGTTTACTATAACTATATTCTATTTAAGTTGTATAACTTAATCTCTATATATAAAGTTCGTGAGTTTGTTTGTTTGTTCACCTATTTTCCGTGGAGATAGAGATCTGAAATTAAATATATATTATTTATTACCTGAATAATGTTAAATAAAAGAAAATTATCACTATACTCCCAAAATTAGAGCCAGGGTAGCAAGTGTCTCTCGTGTTCGCCGATGACAGCAGTGCAAATGTATTATATATAAAAGTAACAAACAATTTTTTTTTAATTTAATATTTGCGTAATATGAACACTGAAAATAAACTAAAGGTATGGAGCCAGGGTAGCACACTGGCTTGCTTGCTCGCCGATAACAGTAGCACAAATATATTAAAAATAAATGTAACAAAAAAATTTTGAATTTAAAATTTGAATTATAGAAACAATGGTAAAAAAATAAAGACATGGCTCCAGGGCAGCCACTCGCTTGCATGCTTGGCTATGACAGTAGTGAAAATTTATTATATATACATGTAACAAACAAACAAAAATTAATTTAAAACTTGCAAAATATAAACACTGATAATAAAATAAAGGCATGGAGCCAGAGTAGTCCAGAGGCTTGCGTGCTCGCTGATGATAGTAGTGCAAATGTATTATAATCAAATATAATAAATATATAATAAACTACTACATTAGAGGTTAAAAATGAATAATTTTAGAAACAAACTTGGACACAACTGTCAGATAAAATAAAAATGTTCTAAGGTAATATTATAAAGACACATTCCTTCCATTAATGTTATTTTATGTTAGGTAAATAAATTGAATATTTCAATTTACAAGTTTTGTTTGTTTTAAATATATTTCATTGTGTATATAACTTAAATAATTTTTTTTATATGATAAAATAAATGTTTTTTTTTTTACTTTTAAATGATTTTATTTTGCTAACTGTACTTACTTTGTATATACCTTCAATCATGTTAAGAATACCACATCGAAAGTTTGGGCTATATAAGAATCTGTTTCCGTGCCTTAATAACAAGAAACAACAATTAAAATTATCCCTGTCAATCATTTTCAGTGAATTAATTTCAATACCTATTGTTATAATTTCTGTGTGGCACTAGGGTCACGGGTAGTCTACTATATATATCTATTTATTATTAATTTTTTTATTATTATATTTTTCCTCGTTGCTATTCTTCTTCAGCATTCCTACTACTTTGTTTAATTTCTGTTGTGGCCAACCTGTACATATTCCGTGAAGCTGTCCAGTTGGCTTTTGTCTTCTCACCACTCAACTTCCTTTCCCGAGGATAACCGTTAAAAAGGTCGAAATATTGAATGTGAGTCCTAGTTTCTGTTGTTCATTCGTGTTTCTCAAAGTTTTCAAATTTTATATATATAATACCCAATATTGACACCCAATTATCTGTCTACTACATCTAAACCGTATTGCTGTTTTTAACGGATAGGAGTCCTGTTTTAGGAGTCCCTCCAGATAAATTCAGATGGCAGTGAAATACTAACTCAGCACACAGGTCTCTATATAGCCTTATAGACTCCATTGTAACTCAAATGCTCGTGATTCTCTGTCTCGAGGCTGGGTAAGTCCACAGAGTGACGTAGCAAGGGAGGAGGAACATTTTCATGGTGTTAAAACAGCATATATAAAAAAATTAAAACAATAAAAAGCTAACAGAGAAATCTGAAGTTTTATACTAAAAGGTGTATTTGAGTAAATGTTTACTTATTTCCTGTCTACCTACATTCTATCGGTGTTCTTTTGCACGTGGCTTATATATTTACACTAATTATATATACATATATATATATATATATTTCGAGGACGTCGAAATATAGTAGTGAGTTCAGTGATTTCTTTTCTATGTGTTTTTTTGAAAATTCTAGTTTATATATATATAGTTTATATATGTATATATAAATGTATACAATGTATAATGTATATAATGTATATATTAAGTTCCCTACTAAGGAACTTAAAACCAGTATCAATAAACTAATTAGAACAGTAAACAAGGAGAAGGATGAGAAAATACTACAAACCATAGTAGGAGAGTTTTCCCCAGGATATATCTACGGCACCATAAAAATCCATAAGCCAGGAAACAAACTAAGACCCATCATTTCACAAATAAATAGCCCAGTCTACAATACAGCTAAAGAATTAAACAAAATAATAACACCCTATATGCCTGCAAAATATGTAGTTAAATCAACCGATGAATTTCTAGACATTCTTAAAATCCTGGAACCTGATGGAACTTTAGCATCGTTAGATGTAGAATCCCTTTTTACCAACGTACCGGTCAAGGAAACAATAAAAATAATCTGTGATTACGCCTACAACAACCAACTACCACCTCCACCTCTCAGCCGAACCATCCTTGAAAAGCTTCTACATGCATGCACGACGCAAAATCCTTTTACCCATGTGGACGGAAGTTTATATCTTCAGACTGACGGTGTTGCCATGGGCTCACCACTGGGGGTAACCTTTGCCAACTTCTATATGTGTCACATGGAGAACCAGATTATGAATAAACTCGGGACAAGACCCACTATCTACTGCCGATACGTTGATGACTGCTTCGTTGTAGTAAAAGATCAGAATGAACTCAACAGGCTTAAAGAGATTTTTGAAGACGAGTCCGGTCTCAAATTCACCTCAGAGATTGCTGTCAATAATAAACTCAACTTCCTCGACGTAAAGATAGATTACCATAACCGAAAACTTACTACATCAATTCACAAGAAGTCCACAAACTCTGCACCTTATCTTAATGCTAACAGTGAATGCCCACAACAATACAAGAACTCAACAATAAAAGCCTTGATACATAGAGTCTATAAAACAACAGCAAATTGGAAACTATTTCAGAAGGACATCGAGTTTACAAAACAATCCCTCATTAACAACGGCTACTCCAACTCTCTCTTTGACAATATTTTAAAACAATATCTCAATTCGAAACACATCAGTCAAACCGATAACCAAATAACAGGCATAACACATAACCTTTATTACGAAAATCAGTATTCGGAAGACCACAAAATAGACGAACGCGTACTCAAGGATATAATTAAGAAGAATATAAAATGCACCTCACCCGAGGATAAGGTCGCCTTAATAACCTATTATCGGAGCCCCACCATAAGCAGCCTAGTGATGAGAAATAGCAATAAGGTTAAAGATTCTCAACTGAAGGAGTCTAATCTCGTGTATGAATACACCTGTCAAATCGGGGACCGTGAGCCCTGCAACGATTCATACATTGGGATGACAACTACATCACTGTCGAGAAGACTTACCATGCACCTTTCTATAGGCGGTCCCAAGAAACATTCAGAGGACAAGCATAATACCAAAATAACTAGAGACCTACTCGTGAGTGGAACTAAAATAATTAGAAAGAAAACAACTTCAATCGGCTGCAAATCGCAGAAGCAATAATAATTAAACAGAATAAACCTACAATAAATATTCAGACGGGTAGCAGCGAGAGAGTGCTTAAACTATACGCGCCTGATTGGATGAAAAAACCGTTAACTGTCAGTACCCCCACCCCACCATCCACCCCACCTCAGTCAGTAGCCCTTGCGAATCAGGCCCAAGAGCAGCTACTTCAAACTTCTACTATATAATGTGTTTTAATACCAACTCCAAAGACTAATAATTTTCCTCTTTGTTTAATTAATCACCCTGAAGATGACTGGAAGCCAGTCGAAACATGTCGGTTATATACTTAATTAACATTCTCCAACGTTTGGATGAAGGAAAGAAGAAGGTATTCAGAAACCTTGAAAAACTAGTGAAGAAAATGACATCAGCGAAATACGGTCAGCTGTTCAACGAAATATGTATATATATATATATATATATATATATATATAAATATTTCACATAAACACGTGAAATAATAATCAATTATCAAACCACAATAAGAAAATGGGAAAAAAAGACCAAGATCTTTCAACCGTAACAAGCGGTCTTCGTCAGAGTCAAGACCGCTCTTCGAAGACCGTTCGAAGACCGCTTGTACGGTTGAAACATCTTAGTCTTTTTTTCCCATTTTCTTATTGTGGTTTGATCATATATATATATATACGAGTTCTAGATTAACAAAGAGCAACACACAAAGTAGGGAAACACACTTACAGACTCAAATTTTCGGGTAATCCGTCTTCAGGAGAAAAGAGAATGGGAGACCAAGCACGTTGTAGACACAACGGCAAGTAACCCGTTATATATATATATATATAACTTTAAATTACACAGAGCACAACACAGAAAAATGAATAAAGAGAACACTTACAGAATTCAATATTTCGAACTGTTGTTCGTCATCAGGAGTAGACTAGAAGAGAGGACGAAGTGAGAGAGATCTCCCCACGTCGAAGAACGAAGCACGGAATATTGAAATATCAAAATATTGAATTCTGTAAGTGTTCTCTTTATTCTTTTTTCTATGTTTGCTTTGTGTAATTTAAAGTTTTATGGTCCTTGTGGATCGTTATTTATATTTAGTATATACATATACATAAAACGAACTCCTTATTTTGTAGTGCCTTATTGTTGCTTGTAAATAATGAAAATCATAATATTGATTGGACCGGAGCTAAATGCATTACCTATGAAAAATCGGTGTTGTTAAGAAATAGTACAGAATTTCTCTGACTAAATTTAATAGATCAAATATTATAAACATTAGTAACGGGCTTTTCAAACTTTATTCTTTCTTGACGAGGGCAGTAGCCTCATCTAAGAGGGTCGACAGCTAGCGAATAGTTTACTTTTTCTTACTGTACTCCTATGTTTACCCAAACATCTCTCCCTGGACTATTGTCCTTTCCTGCACTTTACACCCTTTTTAAATATCTCTCTTCCCTCCCACATCTTTCAACCCCTTGCCATGATGTTTCTATATTTTGTGTTTTAGTTGGGTTTGGACTCTGACGAAGACTACTTTGTTACTGTCAAAAGATCTTAGTCTTTTTTTTTCACTTCTTATTGTGGTTTGAACATTGATTGCATATCAAATACAACACGATCTTTTGCATAATTTACTTATTTCCTGTCTACCTACGTTGTATCGGTGTTCTTTTGCACGTGGCTTATATATTTACTCTCCCAGACTTACTAATACTCGTATATTGCACAAGCATCCATTTCATTTTAATACTTCATTTTTTTTAAACTTCTAGACAGAGAATTTGAGTCTGCCATTTTTTCAGGGTGGTATAACAACTCTAAATAGTTAAAGTTTGGGTTTCATAATAAATATTAAAATATTTTTAAACAATAATAATAATAATAGATTCAAAATGAATTACCTTTAATAGCCAGTCCATTTCTCTTAATAGAAAGGATTAAATTTTGAAATTCAGAGTCGTCGATTTCAGCATCCTTGATGATTTCAAAGTCGATTGGAGCTCCAGAACAGTTGATTACATCGATAAGCGATTCGAAGTGCTTCGGCCCGGGATTTACTCCGGGAACCAATGTTACCTTGGAAGAAAAATTATCGAAAACTATTAGAGGGAGCCGTTTAATGTTTGACAAGGACAGAAAACTATTGGACAGCCATATCCTGCATTTATTCCTAAGTCTTAAAAACTTTAAATTAATTATATTTTAGGTTAGGTTGCAGTGGCAGTTCTAGAATGGAACACACATAGATCGAACATTGGCCCTTTGTGATACCACACAATCATGATTATTCTACAATGGAAGCCCGAAATTTTGTTTAATTCAATTGTACGTCCTCTTCAACCTTGCACCTGGTATCGTACAGACTTGGGACCGACGGCTTAAGCTCCTCTTCGAGGGACAATGTGCTCAGATTTATTCACTTCCCTTGTGAATAAACCGAGGGCCAGAGTGGGTATTGAACCCCGGATCTACCAGACTAGAGGCGAGCACGTTACCACTAGGTTAACCTGGCTCTCTTAATTACATTTTACTTAAAGTTAGGTTACAATTTTATTGTTAGTGGAATTTATTTAAAAAGAACTGGTTTTTGAGTTTATAAAGAGTGATTCATTGTTAGCATTATAGCTTAATATATAAGTTTTGTTATTTATTAATAAAGTGTTTTATGAGATCGTTTAATATGAATTAATGGCTTTGAAGGCTGATTGTTTTGTAAAGTAAGGTCTGGGGTCCGATACCCACCTTGCCCTCAATTTATTCAAGTGAATAAATCTGAGCGTGTCGTCCCTCGAAGAGGACGTTAAGCCGTCGGTCCCGAGCCTGTACACTGTCAGGTACTCGTTAAAGATCGGTATTCTAAATACAATTAAGTTAGGCAAAATTTGGGACTCCTAATGTAGAATGAATCTTCATTGTGTGATATCTAATGTTTGGCCTACGTGTGTTCCCTTGTGGGACAGCCACTGCAACCTAAAGGGTTGCCTACGATTACTGCAGTTGTTGAATGTCATTTCATCTATTAAGTGTCAATGTAGCCCAGTGGATGCTTGCGTCTGAACTGTTAGATCCTGGTTTCTACAATACTCTGGCCCTCAATTTATTCATACGGGTGATTATGTTTTTAGCCTTCGGCCACGAGTCTATACGATGTCAGGAACTCGTTAAAGATCCCACTTGATTTCAGCAAACTTTTGGTTTTCAAATTCAACATAGAATGCTTTTTGTGAGCCATCACAAAAGACCAATGTTCGGTCTATATTAGTTCCCTTCTGGGACTGCTACTGCAGCCTAACCTGTTGTTTGTTTCTTGTCTAACGCTCACACTTATAAAGCTTTCACCTTTAAGCACTGTTCTAGCGGCGAGAATTGTGACTCATTTATTATTTGGCACCCATTACAGTAATGGGCGAGCCACATTACCTGTTGATTCCACATTGGGAGTCCTAAATTTTGCATAACTCTCGGGACCGACGGTCTAACGTCCTCTCTAAGAGATGACATACTTCGGTTTATTCACCTCCCACGTGAATAAATCGAGAGCCAGGTGAGTATCGAACCCCGAACCTACCACTTCAGAGGAGAATACGTTAATTAGTGGGCTAACCTGACCCCCACTGCAACCTAACCTTCCCATCTTATGTATGGTTAACTGAACACATTAAAATAAATACATGCAAAAGAAAGTTAGATAATACTAATAAGCATAACCATACTAAATTAAGTTAAACACCTTAAACATTAAAGCTAAATTGCTGCACTTCTTACCGAGATATACCTCTGAGACAAATATAGTCACTATTTTCATGAAATACTGATACAAACAAGGGGCAAAAAATGAAGTTAAAACATTGAAAATTATTTATAATCAACAACAGAGTAAGTAGTGTAACCTTACCATCTAAGTTAAAGAGGTATTTATTTATTAAATATTAAATGTTTAAACAAACGTTTTCATTTCTATCGGCATTTTAATTCATATTTAGCCAGATAAGGTAACTTTTAAGTGAGTTGGCTCCACTGACTAAGACGGAATAGTTGTCACACTGTCTTTTTTGCAAAATCGCAATGCAGAGAGAGGTATTTTCAAAAAAAAAATTACTCAACTCATCTTTATATAATGTGCTATTTTTAGGTATAAAAAGTAAAGTATGTACATGAAATAGACTAATTAGCATAATGTGTTTATAATTAGCATTATACTCTATTAAATGCTAATTATTAAATTTAATTATGTCTAATTATGTAACTGTCGATTAAGACACTTCAAAGCATATAAGAGCCATCTAACAGTGGTCCTTCCTCCGACTTGAGTCCTGGACGACGCCTTCAGCAGGGCTTCCTCCGTCACAGCCCCCGAAGAAGACGACCTCCTATTCTTCACCGCATTCTTGACTCCAAGCAAACGAACACGTCTACCCCACAACTTGCACACTAATACCATTTCTTTATCTCAAAATTTTCTTTCTAAATATAATTTAGTTGACACAAAAACAATCCACCTGTTAGAATATTTCAATAATAATTAAAGTTTTTAGGGTTTTTTTTCCTTTGTACTCAAGCCGATCAAGAAAAGATGGAAGAATAGTTTTTGTTCTAAAGACCTTGCTCATACACCTTGACCTTCAGGGTTGTTCTAGAAGTACAGCTTGCTCTACCATCTTGTTTAATGGTAAACCAAAATACTTGAATAATTTTTCATTAAATGCACTAAATTTTACCTTAATTACTTAATTAAGCAAATAGAATATCAGATATCAGATTAACTTCAAAATGCCAAAAAAGCAATATCCGCAACAATATTATAATCTATAAAGCTGTACTTACATCATTTATACTGAGTTTACAGCTGAGGAAAACATGTCAAACTGTTAACAAGCTTTGTTTTTTTTGTTCAGGCATGGTGTTTAATGTTTTAGTGTAAGCTGATTTCTGTGATCGTGACATTACTGCTACAGGAGCAAGTTTTTGGTTGTAATTTAGTAGGCAAAGAAAAAAGTTCATTAATTTATACTAGATTTTAAATTGTTTTAATTTGTGTGTTTTATAATCTTAATCCGGTGCATTCACCAATATCAATTACTATTGCTACCGACTAGCCAACTCCTCGCTCGTAGCATTTCTTCCATTAAGCGTCAAAGTGACCAGCAAAAGACATGCCTATAGACAAAAGTAATCTTCGGATTTCGACCCTCTTGAGTCCCTAAGTACCTTGCAGGTCCCTAAGCAAAATACTTCACAGACCACTTTTTCCTTTCATTCATTATACTTAAGGTCACTGATTCACTTTAAAAGATTTTTTTTTTTCATCCTCTGGATGGATGAACACTTATTCTGTGAGGTAGGATCCCAGGAAGTCTGCTGTGGTCCAAAGGACTGCTACAACTGCTCATAGTTGTAGATCTCAATGGGTTAATGTAGGGTCTTGGAAGTTCTCCTCCACGTGGTCCACCTCGGGTGCATCTCGGAGGCTTGTTTGCTCTATTCCTCGGCTAGAGCTTGGTGCTCACGAGATGCGGCGAAATAGCTTTCACGTTAAAAGGCATCAGTATGTTTTAATGTTATTTTTTGCGATATGGCTGTTTAAGCTGGGTGCTCGATATAATACCAAAACAGATCCCAATGGATCCGCCAGTTACTGGACGATTTGTAATTTTATATTTTGGTATCTTGTGAATTTACGTGTTACTTTTAACGTGTAAGTCCTTCGAGTCCATTTATATGTCTTACGTCTTGTGTTAGTTTTAAGTTCTTTCTTAGAGGGAAGATCCTAGTATCCCTAGGATCTAGTCTTAGTTGTTAGTTCTTTCTAGTCCTTAGGTTTAAGAGTACTGCTTGGGGAATATTGAGTACCCCAGCGTTCTTAGTTTTTAAGTCAATTTGTAATTATTATTACAAATGACAAGTTAATTGTAATAGACAATTGGTTCTTGTTCTTCTTTTCGTTGCGACCTATGGTATTGTTGCGTGAGTTATTAATTAGCCTTATGCGCGACGTAGTCTCGTATGCCTGCCTCCGCCAGGTCCACCTTGGACACCCTTAGCTGTTTGTAGACCGAGGGTGACTAAAAAGCTACACGTTAGACGTCGGCCTGTCTTGATTCGAGTAATATAGCCTAAAAGGCTTAGGTGCGCTAAAATCAAAACAGGTTGCCAATGTTTCCCTCCAACGACCAACAACTCTTTCCGCACACTGTAGTACATGTAATAATGAACAGTCCCAGGTCACGGACCTACTACTGCTGAATATAGTACTATGCTGATTATGGGGTCAGTATGAAAATGTCTGTACTCTTTTATTTGGTTTGATGGTTTACATTATTTCGTCGTAATTTGGTCTTCTTGAGTCGTGAAATAGTTATCAGTCCTGGATAGGTTTGGCCTCCTATTTCAATAACGTCTCTTATTAAAATAAATTAGTAATAAGGGAAGTTATGGCAGGAAGTTATGGTTAACTGAGGAAATAGATTTATCTCGCCTACGAACCCTACAATCAGTGTGTCGTTGAAAAGACCCAAAAAAACGTTTTCAAAGCTACCAAGAAATATAATTGTCGAAAACGGTATGAATTTTTAAGTGAGATATAAAGTATAAATAACTTTTACCTTAGAACAGTTTTTCAATAAAAAAAATTGAAAATCTATAAATGTATTACTTTTATTTTCATTACAGTTTGTAATTTTTGTAAACTAAAGGCTCTACTTTAATTTTAAATGAAAAGAAGAATGTTCTATTTAAGGAGATTGAAGCCGTTGTAATTAAGGTGAAGGCGGTGGAGGGGGAAGTTGTTTTGGGGAGGGGTTGAAGAAACTTGAAGTGATAATGAGTTAAATCGATGTAGTTGAGAGAGAGAACAGGTCAATTGGGATTAGGCACCATGGCAGGTGAGCTTGTTTACCAACAGTTTTAAGTAGGTGCACTTTGTCAAACTTTCGTAGACTTTTGTCAAGCGCTCTAGTAAGCATGACACAATGTTGCAGATTCCAGCATATGCACAACTGGTCAGCTAAGCACGCATGATAACAATCACCGCATCTTTTGAACACTATGCTCGTCTAATTAATTAAAAATAATGCGTAATCTAAATTAATGACCATTAATTCATGAGTATTAAATCAATCAAAAAAGCGACAAAAACATTTCAAGAAACTTTATTAAAATTTCCATAGCACATAAAACTCTCCCTAAATATAAAATCAGTTTTTCTTGTATAATTTATTATAATTCAAACTGGGTTTTTTAACGATTTGGCCCAAACAATTAACTAGTGATTATAAACCGACGTTTTGCAAAAGATTGTTTGGCATTTTCAAGGTTTTTTTTTAAGCTAACTACTTAAGCTAGATAAATGCATCTAACTTAAGTAGTTAACTTAAAAAAAAAAAAGGCGTGAAAATGCCAAAGAATTTTTGACAATACGTCGACTATCGCTAGTTAATTCTTTGGACCAAATCCTCAAAAAACCCAGTTTTAACTGCAAGAATAAGTAGTCCAGAAGCTATATCAATATTAATTGATTATAGTTGTCTTTTTTTTAGTCTATATTTTTAACTTTACTATAAGTAAAAAATAGTGATAATGAAAAAATTCGATCCCGAGATTTTGACGGAATTACATGTTTTGAGGTCCCAGAAGTCGCTTTATGAAGTTTTTTTCGATGATATCTGTGTGTGGGTGGGTGGGTGGGTAGATGGGTGTGTATTCCAAAGCTTGTGAACCCGGTACGGTTAAGGATCTTTGATAAATCAAATAGATATTTTACACAAAAATAGGCCTCATAGTGTAGATGAACCCCATGGTTTGGGAGCAATTTCGTATGACTGATAGAAAAGTCACTTTTATAGCCAAAGTGTGTTTTTAGACAACTAATAATCATCTGTCATGTAGACATTTATATTGTGTCTAAATGGGACATTATATACCCAAGACCTTTGATCCTATATTTACTTTTGTAAACATGAGTGTATGCCACTCCAGATTTTTTCATTAGTCCATATTCAGTTACAATCGTTAGTTATATTACCTTTAGTCATTAATAACAAAAGAAAGAGTTTATGACTCTACCGTTTGAAGTAAAATCCCCTTTAATATAAAAAAAACTGGAGTAGCCTTCACTCAACTTTACTATAAGTAAAGGTAATATCATATTTCTAGGGCATATAATAAATAATGTTCCAATTACGTATAATATAAATGTCTAAATGGGAGATGTTTATTAGACTTTCCTTCATTCATATAGTACAGATAGTGATTGATCCACTTATCTATACATGCATATTTATCTATATCACACCACTGATACATATATAATTAGTATAACTACACAGTAATAACATTTTTGAAAAGCGAAAGTGTAAATTTCGTGTTACGAAATAATCTCTTTCATAAGAACTTGGCTTTTGTTCCAATACCCAGTGGATCTCTTACATAGTTTATGCGACCTCTTTTTACATTGAATATTTAAGAAAAATTTTTTTTATTTCAAAATTTGAAAATATTCCTATTTTATTTGAAAAATATCAAAAAAATCTAAGTAAAAATGTCGTTTTAAGAAAATTTTTAATTTAAAATGTAGGATAATTGTAGGGTAAAAAGCTAATGAAATGGTCTCCACATATAAAAATTTAATGGTATAAAAACGCGTTTCGAACACGTAGTGTTCTTCCTCAGGCAGGAAGAACACTACGTGTTCGAAACGCGTTGTTTATACCATTAAATTTTTATATGTGGAGACCATATCATTAGCTTTTTACCCTACAATGAGTAAATACCACATAATAACTGATTGCACTACATTAGAATGTAGGATAATTACTTTTATTTTCCTTCAAAGAATGTTTTCATTTTTTATCTTGTATAGAATATTTATATTGGGAATTTTATGGCTTCCTAGTATTTAATAATAATGACTTTTCTTCATCTTTGTCAAAAATCATATATACCAATTCACTCTGAGCTATTGTTATCTTTTTCTGCATTCTGTACTTTGTTATAAGGTTGTTGTGAATGTATATTGAGAAAGAGTATATTATTAATTAACCAGTTTTACACACTTTAATCAAAGTCAAAACTAGCTATTCAGTATAATTTAAAACTTTTATTGCTAGGAGCTTCTAATTTTTGAAAATAGCAGATATGAACTATTAAACTTGAATAGTAAAAAAAATGAATATTTGTCAACAAACATAACTCCTCACACTTGCAATGACTAATCATATTGAAATGTAAGCAAATATAGAGCAAGTCTGTTCGGAGAGGACGTTAAGACGTCGGCCCCGAGCCTATACAGTGTCAGGTACTCGTTTCCCCACTCTGATTGCTCGTATCACTTTGGTCTGAGTTTGATCTCTTTGTAACCTAATCTAACATATTTAATACTCAAATACACATCCCTACGAATTCAAACACATATACATACTAATGAGGTAAATGCATGTTGATTGCCGTGCACTGTTATACTACTTAAAACACAAACATTTACCTTCTAAACGCTTCCCACGAGGCTCTGGCACTGATCAGCTGAGCTCACGAATCAAGAGTGATTTACAAATCTTTCATATTTTAATGGTGATTCCAACATTTTGTCATCTTTTTATACTTCCTCTAGGCTTAAAAAGTTCTTAACTAATTTAAAAAATGTTTCATAATATAAATTATATGTATTACTTGCAAAATTATTATTCTTATTTTTTATAATGAAATTAATTTTATAAATTAATTATATTGCGTTATTATGCCACATTCTCATAAAAACGGTTGATGAGACAATTTGAAATAAAACCAACAAATTCCTATAATGGTATTGTTTTTATTCATTTGTTCTGCATTTGAGATACCCTAATTATAAATGGGTATTACTAGTTCTTGATTTTTATTTCTTGAACTTAATAAATTTTAAAGTAAACTAATCAGGTGCCTTATAGTGCCACATCCGTGAGATGACTCATTCATAATTAAGATACTTTCAGTAAGTAAAGTGATGTGATTGGCATAGGCCCTTGTTAAGCATAATATTATTATTAATACCACAAAGGTTGTTCGTAATGATTATATCATAGCAAATAAAAGTCTTCTCGAGTCCCATAATAGTTATATTAAAATAGAAATTTATTTTTAATTTCTGATATTTTTTTTTAAACGCAGTTCTCATTTTGACAGGGCTGTATACATATCCACACTATAACGGCAGAGGCATCTTATCACAATAATTACCTTGTTCACTGGCATCGTTTCACTCTCCAAGATATGTTAGATTTAAAACCTGTCAAGTGAGGAAGGTAATGTACAAGATAAGATGGTACATTCTTCATTAAATGGTACTCTTGTATCATTAGATCTTCTAATTCTTCATTAGAAGATAAAAACACTATATGACTTATTTTCATGTATTTCACATTATTATCGTTTATTTTTATTTAAAAAAATAAATTAACCAATAATAAAATATATATAATACATTATTTGAAAAAAATGATGTAGTTTTGTACATGTCTAATTAAATATTTCTCATAAACATATTTTTTTCAAAAAAACTTCTATTTAATTGCATAATTAATTATTCCTAGTTAATAATTATCAACCAGTCATAAATTTCCTTCCGATTAATTCAGTATGGAAACATTGAAAGTGTGGAGAATGAATATTCAAGGCTTGGTTTTTATATAATTAAATTACGTTTTGATATTTATAAGATGTCATACCAAATGAATTTATTGAGAAAATATTTCGTTGAAATATTGAAATTCATCTGCCATGTTGTATATATTTCATCGAAATCATAAATGTATAATTGATCTGTGATAATTGCATTCGTAAGCTTTATATCATTTTTATTTTGGAACAGATTGTGAAAATCAATTCTAAAAGTTGAGCAGTCGTGTAAAGGGTTGTACCTCAAAAAGCAAGTTGATAGGGTAAAGGGATCGCCGGGGTCCCATGGTGTAATGGTTAGCACTCTGGACTCTGAATCCAGCGATCCGAGTTCAAGTCTCGGTGGGACCTTAATATTTTTGCGTTATAAAAATAATTATTTTGTTGTCTACTTTTCATTATTCTCGTTATATACTATTATATAATAGTTTAATAGAAAATGCTATGAGCTGTAGAATGCTTATCTATTTAACGTATCATCTAATAGTCAAACAACAAATTTGGTAAATATATATATATATATATTTGAATACTCAGCATATTTGCCACATTTATTTAGTAATTTATTTGGTAAATTCAATCCATATTTACAATATTAGCGCATCCAAATTCTGACACGTGAAAATTAAAAAAAAAGTTTTTTAATGCTTCTTTATTAAACAGAAATTGTATTAAGTTTACACATTGAATAAATAACAAATGAAAAGTAATTAATGAATGGATTTCAATACATATTAATAATACAAAAAGTTGGTTAAATATACATTTTACAAAAATTGTTCCACAAAGCTTCAATAATCTTTTTCATTGATATTTTCAAACAATATGAACCTATGTATAAGACATGAAATCCTATTTGAGTCATGTATTTCTTGATTATTTGTTCTAATAAGATTTGACGTGTTTATACTACAGCTTAAATTTATAAACAACATAAATTAACATTATTCATGTTAAATTTTGACTTATAATTCAATCTCAAACCTTGTGAAAGCGATACAAGCCATACCGTTTGACGGATCAAAATGAAACTATACCTTAAAATAGACCATTATATGGAAAATGAGATGAGATATTTTGTTTCAAAATTACATTCGCCAAATGGGTGTTAAAGTACGATTTCTGTTTTCAGAAAATGTTTTGTTGACGCTAAACGGCTCATTAAAATATCTTGAAAACTTGTCCACAAATGGAATACAAAATTAGCAATTTATAAAGAAAAATTCATGAAATTTCAATTACGCCAAAGAGCAATAAAGCTATAAAACATTTTGTTTATCCTAAACTAAGGGATCACCTGCTATACTTGTCGATTTTTTTATATTTTTTTACATTGTTTACATTGACTTAGAATTTTCTCAGTGAATTCACCGATATAATATAATGTTTAGAGGTATAATAAATGATTTAACGACTTCTATGTGATGTAAGAAGAATAAATTTTATATATGTAAAATGTCAATAACAATAGAGCATATGGAACATATAACATCTGATTCTTTTTATGGTATGATGGATTTATCATATTATTAGAACTAAAGGTTCTAATCAATCTATATGTTGCACCCTTTTACAAAGGTTAATATCAGATACTGATTTCTTTACGTTTATGACTAACATTATTATTGGGTAATATTGTAGTTTTTGGAATGAACTTTTACGTCCTATAGAAGGGTTTCTATGTTTTTGTATAATTTCCAGTTTTTTCACTATTCTAGTCTAATAGTTCATACCATTATTTTTAAAAATTTCAAGCTTCTAGCTTTTAAATTTAAAATTATACAGAAAAATCGGCTATGAACTTGATTTAAGAATGCAAAGGTGGCTAATTAACAATATACATATTTTTTCTCAATATACATTTACAGCAAACTTATAACAGAGTAGAGCACGTGGGAAAAAATAACATTTCCTCAGAGTAAATTGTTTTTTTAAGATTTTTGACAAAGGGAAAGAAAAGTGAGTTTTTTAAAACTCTTAACATGCCATGAAATTTCCAGTATAATAACTTGATATAGGATCAAAAATGTAGAAGATTATTCAGAATTAAAAAAAAATCTTTTAAAAATAATAAATGAAAATATCATACATCTTAAATTAAAAATTATCTGAAAACGACATTATTTCTTACATGGTTTTGACATTTCAGACAAAAACTTGGTAATGTTTTTGAAAATACTAAAAATATTTTCAAGTCCTAAATGGTAAAATTTGTCTTAAGTATTAAATGTATAAGGAGGTCAGATAAACTATGTAAGAGATCCACGGGCTATTGGAGCAAAAGCCATGCTCTCTTGTAGGAAATTATTTCGTATAAACAAATTTTCACTTTGGCTTTTCATTATGTTATTACTGCTGTGGTTATACTATTGATTATATATCCATTAATTGTGTGACATACAAAAAAGGCTTATCTATTGATAAGTCGATCAATCACTATCTGTACTACCTCAGGAATGAAATACTAATAAACATCTCACATTTAGACGATTATATTATGCTTTAATGAGACATTATATATTATATACTCAAGAAGTTTGATATTAAGTTTACTTATTGTAAAGTTGAGTGTAGGCCACTCCAGATTTTTTTTCTATTTTAGGTGGAATTTTCCTTAGAATCCAATTCCTTCGTTTTGAGAGTTAACTGAAGAGTGAATTGTTCATTACAAGCATTGATTAAAAAAATTTATTCTATTTACAAATCTAATTCATTTGAGAATTGAAAAATAAAAAAGAATAATGCTTTTTTATAAAAAATTAATTAAGAACAAGTTATTTTTCTGTAACTTATTGATAGGGTAGTTACAACTTATCTGCAAAACCCAATTCCTTACAAATCAATATTACCCATGCATGTAAATGAACATGCTTAAATAAACAGGCAATCAAAACGCTTCTGTTTCCACATACAAAAAATTTCAATTTTTAATCATAAACTACTATTATAAGGTGAGAAAGTGAAAAGTATGTTTAGGAACCAGTATTATGATGAAATCACAAGTTAAAATGAATACGTAGAAAGTTCTTTTACCTTTTCTCAAAATAGTATGACAATGACTAAGTTAAAAAAAAGACCCTTTTTCCATGAAATTACTTGAAACAATGAGTTCATATAAACACATGATGTTTATTTAGCTAAAATAGTCATAAGGTTATAAACTACCTATTGGAAGAAATTATTTTAAACAACAAGTAAATAAGAATACGTATAATGTTTTAAGTTTACTAAACCTTAAACTTTAACATAACCTTAAATAAAACATAACTTTGTTACTGTTTTAACTAATTTAGTCAAAATTAAATAGCATGATAATGACAAGGTTATAAACTACTTTTTTGAAGAAATTATTTTAAATAACAAGTTAATATGAACACGTATAATGTTTGTTTAAGTTTAATAAAGTAGTATAATGATGGTTAAGTTAAAAAAAGAACATTTCTGATGAAATTACTTGAAATAATTAGTTCTTATGAACTCGTATGATCTTAATTTAATTTGACGAAATTTGTTAAAATCATAAAAGGGTTATAAACTCTTATTACAATGAATTACTTTAAATAATTTTTTAATATGCTAAGTATAAAGATTGGTTATATGCTTGATGTAGTTAAAATAGTGATAAGGTTATAAACTACATTTTTGAAGAAATTATTTTAAATAACAAATTAATATGAACACGTATAATGTTTGTTTAAGTTTAATAAAGTAGTATAATAATGACTAAGTTGAAAAAAGAAGCATTCTGATGAAATTACTTGAAATAATTAGTTCTTATGGACTCGTATGATCTTAATTTAATTTGACGAAATTTGTTAAAATCATAAAAGGGTTATAAACTTTTATATAATGAATTCCTTTAAATAATTTGCTAATATGACTACGTATAATGATGTTTAATATGCTTCAAGTAGTTAAAATAGTGATAAGGTTATAAACTACCTTTAGGAAGAAATTATTTTAAATAACAAGTTAATTTGAAAACATATAATATTCGTTTAATTTGAATGAATTAGTCAATATTACAACAATTACATGATCTCTTTTGTTGAAGGGATAAATTGAAAGTATTTAGAAATCTGACTAAGTAATGTTTGTTTAGTTTGACTACATTAGTAAGAATAGTGGTATTGTAAGAAACTACTTATTTCATTGACGAAATTACCTTAAATAATTTGTTATTGCGAATACGTCATTTCTTTTTATTTCCGTCATATGGTTGTATTTATGATAACGTTAGAAACGTATTTGTAAAAGAAATTACTTTTGAATAGCTTTGTTATACCAATTAAGCCATTTTTGTTCATTTTAACCAATTATTTATAATCATAACAATGATTTGAAGAAATTACTTTAAATCATTTGTTATTCAGAATAATTAATGCTTATTTAATTATTAGGAGTTTGTTAATACGATAACATTGTTTAAAACTCCTATGTTTGGAGAAATAAAGGCTAATTATTTGATATTCATAATTAGTTTGATATTAATATTCGTTTGTCTTCAATAAATTTGTTAATATGATGAACGTTGTTTGAACTCTATTCATTCAGAAATTATTTACAACAATTTTCAAATCTGAATGACTATTATCAGTCTTAAGTTGACTTAATTAATTAAAATGATAACAATGATTCAAAATTTTAAATACTTAAATAAAATTTTAAAAATTTAAATAAGTTTAAATAATGTATGAATCTCGATACGTAATGTTTGTTTAATTCGAGTGAATTAGTTAAACTGCTGATCATTTGTTTTAATAAAACTCCATTAATTAAAGAAATGAAATGTTATTCTGACCAACTCATGTTTGTTAATTAGAATAACTTAATTATACATAATAATGACAAGGTTGGAAACTAATTCATTGAACAAACTACTTTAGATAGTTTTGTTATTCTGAATAAGTTATGTTCGTTTAATTGGAAGAACTTAGTTAATAGAATGTTTAAAACAAAAGTAGTTGATTGAAGAAATTATTGAATTGCTTAATCATAACTTATGCAGTTCCTTTAGTAGTCATTTTTCTTTCTGCAAATTAGATATTTCTATTTTATACATGTTTGTGAATAAAGTAAAACACAAATACACAGTTAGAACAAAAAAAACAAGACGAGAGGAAATGTTAGTAAAAGAATTTAGTTAATTAAATCTATAACGTAAGAAAAACACTTTCAATGATTTTATTCAACTTTCATGTTTAGGTAGCTTATTTATTATAAATTTATTTATCTTTTACAGCATATTCTATAATAACTGTGATGATTTATAGTTCTAGCTAATAAGAGCTCGAAGTAGCAGAATTATACAACTTGAATGTCTTTTTTTTACTAAATTCATTAATTTATTACAATAACTAAGTAATAAATAAATAAGTAAAACATGTCAGCACGCTCTTAGTATAGATTTGAGGAGATTAAAAACAGTTAATATGGTCAAGTCATGTTCTTTAATAGGAATAACTTAATTATACATAATAATAACATGGCTATATCCTAAACAATAATTTTCTTGTATGACTACGTATAATGATGGCTTTATTTGACTAAATTAGTTAAAATAACTACAAGGTTAGAAAATAGTTTTTTGAAGAAAGCACTTTAAACAGCAAGTTAATATGAACACATAAGATGTTCGTTTCATTTGACGAACTTAGTTAAAAAAATGACAAGGTTAGAAAATACTTTTCGAAAACAATTACTGAATAATTATTTACAATGAGTACGTAAATGTTTGTTTAATTTGGATAAATTAGTTAAAATAATAACAAAGTTATGCTTTGTTGAAGGTTATGTTAAAGTTATATTCGTTTAATTGGAATAAATTAGTTACATTAATGTCAATCTATTTTAAGTTTTGAAAGATATTAAATAATTATTTACTATGAATACGTAAATGTTTGTTTAATTTGGATAAATTAGTTAAAATAATAACAAAGTTATGCTATGTTGAAGGTTATGTTAAAGTTATATTCGTTTAATTGGAATAAATCAGTTACATTAATGTCAATCTATTTTAAGTTTTGAATGATATTAAATAATTATTTACTATGAATACGTAAATGTTTGTTTAATTCGTCAAAATTAGTTATAATAACGATAAGGTTATAAAATACTTTTTTAAAGAAAGCACCGTAAACAGTAAGTTAATATGAACACATATGATGTTCCATTCAATTAAATAAATTAATTAAAAAATGATGAGGTTAAAAAATACTTTTCGAAAACAATTACTGAATAATTATTTACAATGAATACGAAAATGGTCGTTTCATTCGACAAAAATAGTTTACATAATGACAAAGGTTATATTATGCTTTAATTGGAATAAATTAGTTACAATAAGACAATCTATGTTGCATATCATCAATATTTAATGAAGTTTTCATAACATTATTTCTATAGAACTGCTACCTTGAAAATGTCTAAGGTATGTTATGTATGATGTATCTTATAAGATTATATCTTATAAGGAGATATTCTTATTTTTGAATGCTTTAAAAGTATACAGCAGTAAATTATAAACCTAATTCATTGAAGAAATTATTTTAAATAGTTTTTTTATTCTCAATAACCTATGTTCATTTAATTGGAATCAATTAGTTAAAATAATGACAATCGTAGAGCCTAAATCATTAAAGAAATTACTTGAAATAATTTCGTTATTATTTAAAATAACCAAAATGTTTAATATGTCGTTCAATTGAGCGAATAATTATAAATAAATTGTCTTTATGATAGTGTTATCTACATTTAAGTGAATGAATGTGCTAAAATGATCAGCTTGTGTTATTTATGATTTGATTTTGGAAGTAACTATGAATAGTCAATTTTTATATATTATTTAAACACATTTTTTTGATAAAATAAAAATAAAAGAAATATTAATAATGGGAAATTAAGCCATGTTTTCGCACAACCTGTTCGGAAGTTATAAATGTACCCTGGACTTTTCGACTCACATCATTCCAAATTGGTGGTGCGCTGAGTGTAGAGGTGCTTGCAAGAAATCTACAGCAGCTGTTATCAAGTAAGCATGATTTTTATAAGAAAATGACATTATTCAGAGTCATTGGCACTCTAAAATTGTGATACTAATCATATTAGATAATTCATTTAAATATAATACGTATCCACTAAATTATACTAATTTATTATACAAATATGGCGGCCATTTATAATAAATTACCAAAAGAACTAATTATTTAACGTTATTATTTCAATGAAAATGAGTTTTGAACATGATGATCATTCTAATTTATTCACATTAAAGGTACGTTTCTAATTAATTATTATTAATTATTGAGAGTCATATTTTAAATAAAATTGAGTTTTCAATATGGCGTCTGTCTTATCTAATTTATTTAGATATACCTACATGTATAATTATTTTTAATCATTCAACGTTATGTACTCAATGAAATCGAGTTTAAACATATTGGTTGCATTAATTATTCATTAAGATAGAATGTTTGTGTTTAATAAATAATGACTAAATATGTATAGTTATTTGTTAAAGGGAATCACGAGTTATATATTTAAATAAAATGTGTATGAGTAAATTATACAAAGTTATAATTCAAAATTATTTGAAAAATGAAATTTGATGATAATTTTAACCAATTTATACAATTTAACTGAACAGAGTTTTAAAGATGGCGGCCATTTTAACTAATTTATTCAGATATAACCTACATCTCTAATTATTAATAATCATTCATAATTATTTACTGAATGAATATGCAGTTTTAAACAAGCTGGTCACATTTAATGATTTGTTATGATGGAATGTCTGTGATTAAATACATAATTAATAACTATGTATAGTTATTTGTACAAAAGCAATCACGATTTTTATTTGCTAATAATTTTATTTAATTTATTCAAAATAAGGCGTAACTAATTCATAATTACTAATGATTTAAACTTATTTTGCACAGTCTAATCATGTTCTAATTATAGACATATATGGTTAATTCATGTTAACAAATTATATAAAGTTATTTGCTCTAAGAAATATGAGTAGAAATTATTCATTGTTACATGACATAAAAATGAATATTTTCTTCATTTCTCTCTGTCTCGTATGAAGATAAAGCGAAATTGTGTAAATAGTACATTTTTTAATTGCTACATAAGGAAAGTTAAAAATAGTGATAAAACATACTATTCTATAATATTGCTACCTATCATTATGGTTCAGTTTTTTTTTAACTGCTACTCATCAAATTATAGTTATTTGCACAAAGAAATCACATTTTATATAAACTGATCATTTATCTAAATACTTCTAAAAGTGAAAGTGCTTTACTAATTTATAAGTTACCAACTAGACAACCCACGACCCCTTGTTCCACTCAATGTTTAGAAATTATAGCAACAATTAATAAAATACATTCATTGAGTGTTTTTATAGGAATAACTGTTACTGCTGTTTCTTGATCAAAGTCATGAAAACAAAGATTCTTATATGGCCACAAGCTTTTGATATAGTATTATTAACATGATTCAAGATCTACCCAGAGTATATTTAAATAGAATAATAAATCATTTAAAAGTGGAAAATTTCATTTATTTTATTACATGAATAAGTTATATATTCAAATAAAAAAGATTTCATATAAACACGTGAAACAACAATCAATGATCAAACCACAATAAGAAAATGGGATAACAAGACAGTTCGTTTTTGACTCTTACAAAGACCGCTTGTTACGGTTAAAAGATCTTAGTCTTGTTTTCCCATTCAAATATGTACATTGAAATATTTCATTCATCCTATCCAATTAAAATAACATTAATGCAAGGAATGTGCCATTATGATATTACTTTAGAACAATTGTATTTAAACTGACATTTGTGTTTATGTTTGTATCAACTTCAAGTTATTTGTTTGAAACTTCTAATGTAATAGTTTATTATATAAACTTTCGGCATTTCATACATCTGCTTATTGCTTAAGTTCCAAATACAATTGTTAAATTGATTTGAAACTGGAAAATTGACCAATTTCCAGGTCGTTTTTTGAATTAGAAATACTCCTCAGATTTATTCTATAACATAAATGGATAGATTTTACATCTGGAGTCATTCATTTTACTTACCTTATGTTGAGAGAATTTACTTTTCTTTCTTCTTTCTTTTTAATACTGCTATTTGTAAAGTCATATATTACTCACTGTTTTCTTTAATATTTATTTGAATAATTGGTCATAACCTGAAATTAACAGGTATTCCAATTTTCACCTGTGTGCAAATATTAAAACAAGAATATACGTATAATTGGAATCATAAAAAATTATTAATTAAATTAACTGCCTAAGCAAACAAATATAATAAATGTTCAACCACTTTAAAAAGAAAATAGTTTTGACAAATTTAAAATACATTTATTTTTAATTTGCAAATATTACAGTTAAAAAATCCGTTTAAAAACTGTATTACACACATGAAATGTAAAAACAATGACGACCTTAAAAACTCATTTTGGTATAAAATTTTAGATCTGTTGTTAACTTTTTTTTATTTTAATTTTCTTTCTATTTTCTATTTTTAACCCCTAAAAATGCCGCCCCTCTTTACCCCCTACCCCTTGCTTCGTCACTGTCCTAAAATGAATTGGTCCTAAAATATGTCTTATACAATGATTGTACTGTACTTAGAGCATAGTCATATCTCAATCTTATGACCAGATAACATATATCATACATATTTATAATTATAATAGTATAGTTTAACAAAATCAACACACTGCAGTAAACAACACTGTGGGGTCTCTGTTCATAGAATATCTAGTATTAAGAGTAGTGCTTCACTCATGCACACACACAGAGGTCGGGAGACCGCAAAACATGTAAATCTGTCAAGATGTCGTAATCCAATTTGTTTCAAGAATACTCTACTTTACTTATAGTGAATCTAATTTTAGACTGTTGTTATTAGTCTCAGACTTTCATCTTATTACAGTCCGTATACATATATAGTCATCAAAATACGTATGTTATTCGTGACATGTAAACATTTAATCTTCGTATGGTAAATTTAGATACTAGAATTAATAGAAGTAATAGATGTAATAAATAAATAGACGTAATAGATTTATGTAACAGATAGAAACATGTTGCAGACGCCGCACTTGGAGGGGACTTAAAGCCGTCGGTTTTGAGTGAGCCAATGACACGTAATGGCCAAACAAAAACTTGAATATAGTCAAACTTTAAGACTGCCCATGTAGAAATCTTTTATAACCTTAGTAGTTGATACGTCTTAAAAAAATATTACTAAGAAATCATTGAAATGTTCATGAAAAACAATTAAACAACATGAATAATAAAATCGAATCTGTTATTATTATTATTGGAATTGTTTTGTTGCAGGTTGGACGGAGGAGGGATGGCGGGTCGTTGGCAAGAGGACTGTCTCTGTCGGCTGTTAGAGGCAGGAGCCAGTCATTCACAAGACCTTCGTCATCTCTCCGAGAGGTACTATTCTTGTCACTCTTACTAAATGCTCTTTGTTAACTCCAGTATTATTTTCACTTTACTATTAAACAAAAAATAACACTGTCATTTTTTTATGTAATGTTTTGAAAGTGTTTATAAACACAATAAAACAATTTAATTAATTGCTTAAACTGCCTCACATCTAATTGATTATTCATCAAATTACATCGTTTCTCTGTTTCATTCCATTTGATTAATATTATATTCAATGTTTGTTTCTAATCTTTCTTATTTATTATCTTTTTGAAGATTCGAAATTTACATTGCTAATCATAGGGTACGCTGTTGCTAGTCTTATCTGTTTCTTTTCATTGTTGAATCAAAATAACTCAGAAGCACTATATTTTCCAGACAGAAACAATTCATTGATGGTTGCTTATCTATATCTATCTATCTATATACATATAAAACACTTATGTTCTTGTTTGAAAGTTTGCACACTGGTGAAAATTGGAATACGTATTAATTCCGGTTTATGACGAATTATTCACGTAAATATTAAAGAAAGCATTGAGTAATATATTACTTTACAAATAATGGAATTAAAAAGAAAGAACAATTAAAAATAAATTCTCTTCACTCAAGTCAAGTAAAATTAATAACACACCATGGACCCAGGACAACCTAAGTGTAACTGTTTTAGAAATGCTCTCATTAACAGACACATTTTTTTTATTTCTTTATACTGATATCCTAGAAGAGGGTTAAAAACGTCAGCCCTTACAGTCTTTTTGTCTGATCGGTGGATTCTACATTCGGAGTCCTAAATTTTGCCTAATTCAAATGTATTTAGAGTAGGCATCTTTAACGGATACCTGACATTGTACAGGCTCGGGACCGACAGTTTAACGTCCTCTCGGAGGGACGAAACGCTCAGATTTATTCACCTTCCAACTGAATAAGTCGAGGGCCTGAGTGGGTATCGAACCACGGACCCACCAGTTCAGAGGGGAGCATGCTAACCTGGCCCTATTGACAGACATACCTAAGGTAGAAGTTCCCAGCTTGCAGGTATACATGTATATCATATATGCGCTCTGTATGTTTCAAAGTTTAGATACTAAAAACAGTCTCTCAACACAATCTGTAACTTTAAGAGCTTCTGGAAAAGCCCATATATGGCTCCTAGCAGCTCGTTCAAATCCAGGCATCAACCTGAACCGTTAAGTAGTATTCAGAGGTGTTTTTTTCTTAAATTTAATTTATTATCATACATTTATTTTTTAAATTTTATTCTTTAATGTTTATTTAATATTTATAATGTTTCCTTTTTATTTTTATTTTTTCTCCTTTATTATTCTTCTTCAGCTGATTGTACTACTTTTTTCGTTTTCGTTGTGGCCAACCTGTACATATTTGCGTTGAAATATAATTAATTTTTAAGACTATTTATATTAAGTGCGCAGGTCGGTCAAGTGGTTTGCCATTCCACGAGTCGTATGTTTTCATATCCATTACTTGTGCAATCTGTTATAGTGGGGTACTTACTCATATTTGGGAATTTAAAAAATATGTCTCCACACAAAAAAGTTTAATATGAAAACTAAGAACGCGTTTCGAACACTTAGTGTTCTTCTTCAGGTTTGCATACAAAAAAAAATACATATCTGTGAGCTTTAAGAAGGTCAGAGTGAATTATTTGAAAACTGTTTACAATATATGAATGTTGAATTGAACTATTTAACAAGTATTGGTTATGAACCATAATTGAAGTATTTAACAAGGAAATTAGTATGAAAGATGACTTAGTTAAACCTGAACCTTAATAAAACATGGCAACATACTGAAAAATGAACCAATTTATAAATAACAAAGACTGATTAGTTATGTAGTCCGTAATTGAATGATATTTACTCATACTCGGGTAAGCAGACAAAACAAATTCTCATCACATAAGAAAATCTGTGTATGAGTAAACACCACAAAATTACGGATTACACAACAAACAAAATCGTACTTACTCTCTTGTGTGTAGAGACTTTGTTTTATCAATTTATCCCAGTATAAGTAACAAAGACTTTTAATTACCCGCGCTCTTGAGATGTTGATCTACGGGAGTGGCCTGGGAAGAACTGAGGGGTTCAAGAAGTGTTGGTAAGGGTGGGATGGTGTTCGGAAGAATATAGCAAGTCTTGACTGGTATATTACCTAACTGTACATTGCAACATGGCTGTTTTGCAAGAGGAAGCACATCTTTCAACTTATATAAAAACGTCAAGAAATTTTTTGACAACTAGGTATCTGTTCGTTCAGATACAGGGAGGAATTCATTCTATATGATTTGTCAGACTTTGAATGCTTCTAAACCTGCTGTTTCATGAAACTTATCGTTAATATGTAAAATGTTTAAATTGGGATTTTGGTCAAAACCATGGTTTATTAGTTATGAGGTGTTTGGCAAAGTGGGAAACAAAATTATTATTGTTTTTTAGTGATTCTCGCTTTTGAATAAACTCTTTATGATGTTTTTTTAATACGTTCCTCAAAACTCCGAATGGTCATACCAACGTAACTATAGTCACAATTTCCACTGGATAATTAATTCTCAATAGTGCAATTCAACATTCATATATTGTATTCAAGTTCAAATAGTTCACTCTGATGTTCTTAAATCTCACAGATGTGTATATTTATTTTAGATGTAAACCCTAAGTGTTCGAAATGCGTTGTTAGTTTCCATATTTAACTTTTTTTTTTTGGGTGGAGACGTATTTTTGGACTCTCTGCACTAGATGTGGCATTTTGTACATCTTATTTCTTTTCTGTAGGTGTTGTTTGGCTCCATCACTGACCCTTACCAACTTTCCTAACCTAAATTTTACCCTAGCTAAGTTCCTTAGAGTTGGGATTGGGTATCTGACGTCCACTTCAAGGTATAGCGAGGACGTGATTTTCCATCAACCAGAACAATAATTTGCTTTATAGAGAAGATTCGAACCTCTATCTGTATAGTTACGTGAAAATATTGTTTTAATTGCAACCTAATCATAATGTAAAAAGTGAATGAGCTTTGGCTATAAACAAGAACTTTAGTAGAATTATATTCCTAACTGTTAATGTATTACACTAGTAACAATATATTACTAGAATAATATTACTATGTAACTAGTTTACTAAACTTACTAAAACTGAAAGGTCCCTGAAATATTTTTTTTTTAATTTGTTTGGTATTTATTTCCTGTATTTACCTCTGTTGTTATATATATGTAATAAAATACAACATTTTTAAATCATGCCGTAAATCGTAGAAAACACACATTTTATTTCCAATATTTCCTTATTTGAAAATGGGATATTTTTCTGCAATATGATTACAGTTGAAGATTTTGTCATTTAAATATTTGTTCTGTTTATTTTACAACGTAGGTTTTGCTCTATTAGTCAAATAACTGCTTCGTTATTAACAATGACTGACATAATAGTTATTATTTGGGTTTTTTAAAAGCATTAAGTCGAAAACTTCATATTTTTTCACCTAAACTGCGATAATCTGTTTCCAATAGAAACTGATAAATAAAAACCTAAGCTTAACCTCCTCGTTTAAAGTCCATAGGTATAAAAGGTTTATATGAAAATGTACGAAACATTTTCATGTTACAATAATGATGATTGGGCTTCTCTCAGTAGTTTTTATAAGTGACTGATTTATTAAAACATACATTAAAACATGTACTCTCCAATGGCGTACCTTCGAAGAAGCGTTAGTACCACAGAATAGTATGTTTAATAGTTCGTTATCGGTTATTGCTGACTTGGTATTTAACTTTCAGCCTAGAAGAAGTGTCAGAATGGATAGGACCTTCAATCCCGACTGGAGTGACAGACCAGAATCAACTGACGTCCTGGTGAGGCAGAACACAGATCTCAAACGAAGGCTAGAAGATGAACGTGAGGCGTATAGAAGGAGGATTGAAGATTACAAATCGAAACAACAACAACAAGCCGACTTGGTTTCAAAACTTCAAGCAAAGGTTTGTAATTTTTTATTTAAATTTATTAAAACTGCTACGAAGTTCTTCGTCCTCATAGTGAAGAAATGTGAAGTAAGCTGAAAAATATTCATGATCGTTCATTTTTGATTTATACTGCTAAATTGATTGTTATAAGTGGATTGTTATAGAAATTTCTATGTTAACTCATGAAAAGGAATAAATTCCTCTCTGGAGCCCCATTATGTGAATTTGAACGTAATTAGTAGATTTTTAATTAAAACTTCATAGAATTTTATTTATTTCTAAACTTCTATGATTTTTTGCAAAACTAAATGGTAACTTTAAAGTACTATCCTAGTTAACGTGTTACTTATTAACGTCAAACCATTACCATTCCTGGTTTAAAAGGCAGCTTTTTATAATATAAAATAATTTGTGGATTAGTATATAAAAAGTCAATTATTGTTCCTTATAAATAGTTTATTCACACTAAGAGAAATAAAAATAATTTATTATGAATTTTGTAGACGTCTTTGTGAGTGCAATAGTTGAACAACTATTTTTTTTAATAACCATATCAATATTTAGTATGGATTATAATAATATAATACTTATATCCATCATCCTTAATACACTCTGTATATTACGGGTACATTTAAATAATTCATTGAACACAGTAAATATCTTTCAGTTTTTTTGTTCCATGTAATGAGCATAATTCTAAAAGTTCTCTCGAATACTTTTATTTTCGTTTATTATTACTATAAAAAAATTAATCAGTTGACTTGAATTTGAATGTTTGTACTTTCATCTGAAAGATCAGACAAATAGCAGCAACGATTGGTATTTTATTATAATTCATTGGTGATATGAACACATTTCTCCTGAAAGCTGGTTACCATTTGTTTGATATTTTTATTATGATATCTGGATATGTGTGGCTGTCTCAAATTTGGTAAAAACACTACAAACTATACTATTTAACCGATACTTTATGTGAAAACGCATACTACTGCCTCTTTTGGTAAAAAAACTTGAAATTTTGTCTCATGATTGTCTTAATATGAGTATATCATTATAAAAATGTCATTAATTTGAGATTGTGCCAACAGAAATATAATGCCAAAAAGAAAATTTATTATGTTTTCTGTAGGTATTGGTGTTATTCATTTACCCTTTTTAATAATGTGACAGTAAGAATCACATTGGCAAACCAATTCTGAATTATACCCTTTCAAAATGTTTTATTTCAACTCAAATGTATATTCTGAAAAAGTATATTGGTATTAAAATTAGTTTAGTAGATAAAGCGAAAACATTATTTAAACAATATTCCTGAAGGAACTTATTTTGAATTATAAGAATCTGTGGTCGAGAAACTATATCAATGTATATTTTGTTAAATAACGCCCCATATTTGTCTTTATCTGTTTTTTGCGTAAATTCTCCAATTTCCCAAATTCCTTCCTCGTCCCTTCGTTAAAACTGTAAAGCTTGTCACCTATATTACTAGTCAACATCATTAGTTGTGCAATCCGTAATTGTGTGGTATTTACTCATTCTGAGGTAAAATCGATAAACCAACAAAAGTCTCCACACAAATGAAGTTTTATCCAACGCGTTTCGAGCATTTGTGTTCATCATCAGGAAGACACCAAGGATGAACACAAAGTGTTCGAAACGCGTTGGATAAAACTTCATTTGTATGGAGACTTTTGTTGGTTTATCCATTTTACCTCAGAATACTAGTCAACATGTTTCGAATGTACCACATTCATCATTAGGACAATAATAAGCACAATATTGCTTATTATTATTATGCTTATTATTCTCCTGATGATGTACAATCGAAGCATGTTGACTAGTAATATAGGTGATAAGCTTTACAGTTTTGACGAAGAGACGACGAAGGAATTTAGGAAATTTGAGAAATTATGTAGGAAACCGATACAAGCCATATATAGGGCATTATTTAGCAATATATGTTTAAATGAAGGACTGCTTTCAACTTTTACAGTATATTTCTTTTTTTTAATTCTGTGTGTAGATTCTTGTTGGTACGTATAAGAAACTTAATATGCAAGAGTACAAACTGAAACTCAACTTGATTAAATTATATCGGCTGGTTTGCTTTCCTTGACTGTTTTAATAGGTGAAAGTGAAAGGTAGTTTGTTTTTAGCTGGTGCAGTACAAGAAGCGATGCAGCCTGCTGGAGGATCGTGTTGAGGAACCGGAGCCCGGAGCAGAGGGTGAGTCGTCTACCTTGACTGCCCTGGAGTCCGCCCAGCACTACCTTAGGAGTCCCAACATGCATCAGATCGCCGATTTAGACACTGCTCTTGCAGCCCTCGCTGAACAGACAACAAGGTCTGCTTTGTAGTCACTGCTGCATTAAAGCTTAGTGTGCCAATATGAATGAATATATCAGGATGGTGCCTTTCGGATTTCTACCATCCTCAGCTTGGAATTTTGGGATATGCTTCAGTAATTTGCCGAAATCTTGGGATTTCTGAACGGTAGCTGTTTATTAGCTACCTTTATATAATTTCCACTTAATTATAGTACTAACATAAATTGTCTGTGTACTTTCTGTCTAGTCTTAAGAATAGTTCAATTATTAACAAATATTTAAGAAACTTAATCGTTTCATCTTCCTAACTCGTCTTACACTCGTATTAAACATGTTCACTTTGCATTTAGTCAATGAGACACTTGTGTTTCATACACAATCACCAATATCTTGACGTTTCAATTCTGCAAATGTTAAAAACTTCTATAAGTATATAGAGTAGTACATAAATATCTTGTATCTTTTTCGATTACTTGAAGCAGTATGTTTCAATATTGTGTAATATGAAGAATTGTGTAGTTGTTGCTGGCAAAGTTATAAATGGCTTGGCAACCTAGCAGCAACGTCAGATAACAGTGCATAACAAAGAATTCACAAAATTTTATAGCCTGGGAGCCTTTGTGAATATTATGAAGAAATGTTTCATTAATATACCTACTTTATGTGTCTTGGGATATTTATTTGAATCTTGTGAATTTCAAAGGCTAAATCTTGCGATACTGTTAAGTTTTCAGTGGCAGCACTGGTATATATAGGACTAAATATAAACCAAATCAGTTAGTATCGCCAATTTTTATCAACCCCTTTTAGTGGCGTTTTCATTGGGAATAAGAAATTACACAAAATACAAAAAGAAATACGGCAACGAATACATTAATCGAGTATGGTGATAGGAGTAATAGTAATTTAATAAACAAGTAAACGTGTTTAAGTAAACAAGAACTAAGAATTTTCTGTAAGAAAAAAACTATAACTTTACATTACAGGAGTAATAACAGCTCCAATAAAACAACCATGTCCAAGTGCAATCCAACCAAGGAACAAATTTTGCTAAAAAAAACTATTTAGTAAAAAGTTCCAGTGTTTTCTCTCTTTATTCAAATGTGTCCCTTAACTGTAATAATTTTACCCTCAAAATCAAAAGTGTGACTTTGTCTAAGGCTTGGAATTTTAAGACAGTTACATTGTTACTATTATTTACTTTCATTCAATCTCGTAAGTGCATTGATAAAGTACTACTTGTACAGTGTGTACACTTAATAGAACAAATGAGATTACTTTGTCATTTCTTGAGATATTTTCTCCTTTATTTCAGTAATGATGGCTTCACTTATTTATGTATTATAAAATGGAGAATTAATAAAATACAATAGAACGTGTGAACTTTAACTCATTAGTTGTGCAATCCGTAATTGTGTAAACTCATTCTGGGGTAAATAGATAAATCAAAGTCTCCAAACATAAAAAAGAAGCTTTTTTTATTCTAACTTGTAATTTGTATTGTAAAAGTTTACGTGATGATTAACACAGAGTGTTCGAAACAGGTAGAATAAAAAAAAGTCTTTTTTATGTACGGAGACTTTGATTTAAACATTGACCCAGTATGTGAACTTTAATTCACGCACTCCTACAAATATTATCAGTGCATTTATTTTTTAGCTAATATTGAAAATAATAGAGAGTGATTTATTGATCTGGTTGAGGTTCAAACAAACAGAAATTTAAAAATACATTATCCTAAGTGCAGAACACTGTAACTATAGTGACAAGTGATTTCTATGATTAAATAAGTAGGAATAAGTGGTGTATTAGAGCATACGTAACTTATGGTTGGCATTCGGTATCCAAAATAAATTGGGTTTTGGGGTTTTCGAATTCTGAACCATCACTTTAAACAAAAAGTGAAACTAATTTAAAATTTAAATGCGCAACTTTATAAATCCTTTATGCTGCGATTGAAATGTTGACTAGGTGTGAGAAACTAATGCACGTAAACAGCCTTCTACGAAAGAAACTGGATGAAGCTCTGGACAGCAATGAAACGTTAACTAACGACCTGCACAAGTTATCTCTCGACTTTGAAGTTCTTCAGGTGGAAATGCAGGCGAAAGAGGATGATTGGAAGGATGAAGAACAGGTCAGTGGGTGCTTCAGCATCCTCCTTAAACATCTTTAATATATATTAACATGTATGCTTTATTTATGTGTAAATATTTTTTAAAAAAAATCAACTTTCAATGGAACAATGGAAAAAAAGAATCGGGCAGTTGTGGGACTGTAATATTCCATGCTGCGCCACTTTGGGGGATTGAATGTGGCGCTTAAAATTTGTTAAAATTATCCTTCATGTAAATTAGTAAAAATTTGCTTCACAAAATATGGTATTTAATTTTTTGCGTAAGGTTGGCAGGCTTTGCACTATATTACAGTTTCAAATAAAGTATATACAAAATTTTTGTATTTGATTCTTTATGAAAGAATTACAAACTACACAATGTACTATTCATCTCTTTTATGAATAGAAATTAAAATTACTAACTAGATGAGCAAAAGACATACCATTAGGCTTATAAATAAAATTTATTTCAAACTCTTACGCAATTATGACTAGACAATAATAAATGTTAATCATAAATGTATGTGTCAGTAAATATTACGTGCGCAATAAACGCAAAAAAATATTTCCTAGAAGTATATTGTATGTAAGAGATGTTTTGTATACCCTTTCTTTTTTCAATATTTTTTAACATTTATTATATTTAATGGGTATACTATTATATTATATGAATTATAGTTAACTTTCATAAAAATATAATGTATTTAAAGTTGTGTTTCTTTTTCACAAAATTAAGTTTTGCGGAAGGCCGAAATTTATTGTTCTGCTTTTAGTGTAGGATCAACATATATAGGATGGAGTTTTTTATTTCATATCACTGCCTACTTCTATAAATGCGAAAATTGTAGCCATAAATATCATTAAAAAATAAAGAGAGTTAGAGAGACCAATTTTATTTATAGATAAAAAACAGATCATATACGAATAAACTTGAATTTACTTCCATTTGTTTCTTCTTATTGATTACAGTATGTAAACATTATTTTAAATAGCATGTCTGAAAGTAAGTGTTAGTTTGATTTCATGTGCTCAAGTTATCAAGGCACTTTAAGCCAATTTGGCCAAATTGTGTTCCTCAGCTTTAGCAAACCTTTAAAGCACTGTTTCTTTCAATTTCTAGTATAGCAAGCAATTACGTCTTTGAATGTTTTTATATTAACGATTTAACACCTTTTCGTTTTTAGTATATATAAATATTTTATTATATTTAAGTTTTTACTTGAATTAAAATAAGTGTATCCATATGGAATTCAAAAACTATTTTACTTTTTACATTTTACTATTACATTACTATTTTACATTTAAGTAAATACTTAAAATGTGTTTTTGGTTGGAACGGTTGGTAATGATGTATCATAGTTACGCCACCTTGCCCCTAGAAAATACGAATAACTGGTCCTAAGTTTGTCGAATTCGTCTTCGAATAGAATAAGACAAAATAATTCATTCGTTTTAGTTTTTCAACAAAAGGTATTTATCATTAAGCTTGTTGAGGAACTAAATTCTCATTCTTTGTCCCTTATAATATGAACTTCCCCGAAACAATCAGTGATGATAAAACTAGGTGATGATTTATCCATTTACCCAGTATAGGTGTCTTTTGTTTTATTATATTTACAGTTTTTAAGATCCAAACATTAGCATGTCCTCCTTCTGTATGATGTCACTATTAGTCATTGCTTTTTTTTTTCTTTAGTACTTTAATGAGTACTGCAGTCACGAACATGGTCGTCTGATGACCCTTTGGAGAGGAGTAGTTGAGTTGAAAAGACAGTTCAGCGAGGCCAAGGCTTCCACAATGAGGGACTTGACCAGCATGGCGTCTGAGTTGACCAGCACATCGGCCGATCTAGGCCAAGTGTCATCCACTCTCCAGACCAGGTTGTCCATCAATGAAATGTCCCAGGTCAGTAGACCGTATCGACTTGACTATAAAGTCTTATTACAAGTACTTGCTTTCAGCCGAACTGCCAACACCAGCTGTTACTATCACTCTAAACCTATCTAAATTTATATGTTCAAAGGTGGGTTTCTTGAGGATTTTTAAGACCTGCTTAAGATGTGGAAACCGAAAATAATCGGCAGGCGCTCGATCTGGGGAGTACGGTGGATGTTACTAAACTGTCACACATGTCGATGAAATCACCACAGGACTCAAATCGTCTTGCTTTTTGTTTATCTGCTAAGGATGTATGGCGCAAATCTTACGTTTGCCCAATTCTTCATGGACTATGGTCGCACGGTGTTTTGCTAATACTCAATTTTTCTGTCATTAATCGCAAAGTCTGTTACCGCATACGCTCAATGTTGTCTGGTATCCTGCTCTTGGAATCTCGGCCTTTACCAGTTTATCTTAAACATAGCAGGAAAGTTGATAACGTTGATACGTTAAAATGAAATAGACTGTCAAATATAAATATAAATTTATTATTGATATAGCTTCTCGACCACTGATTTTTAAAGTTCAAAGCTGTGTTTCTTGAGGATTTTCGATCTAATGAAATAACACTGCTGTTTATAAACCGACTTTTCGCCAAAAATTGTTTGACATTCTCAGGGCTAAAAACAAATTTATTGACGACATAAGTACTAAAAACAAATACATCCACGGAATATTAATAGAAAATAGATTTCTATTTTAATAGGAAAAAACAACTATCTAAAAAACAAGAACACTGTCTATGTTTTGAGGTTTCTTTTACTTAATGTGGTGTTTTTGGTTTGGTTTATTCTGTTATTTGTTTTCTGTTGGTTGATATTCCGTGGATGTATTTGTTTTTACTACTTATGTCGTCAATAAATTTGTTTTTATTTATTTAAGAATTTTAGCCTTTTTTTATTTAAGAATTTATTTATTTTTAGCCTTGAGAATGTCAAACAATTTTTGGCGAAACGTCAGCTTATAAACAGCAGTGTTATTTCATTAGATCAAAAATCCTCAAGAACACAGCTTTGAACTTTAAAAATCAGTGGTCGAGAAACTATATCAATAATAAATTTATATTTATATTTGACAGGCTATTTCATTTTAAGGTATCAACGTTATCAACTTTCCTGCTATGTTTAAGATAAACTAGTAAGGGCCGGTTTGCAGATGAAGAAGAGGTTCAAAATCAAGTGACCCTGTTCTGAGAACGATTCCACATCAAGACTTCTCCAATGGTTTTCAGTCGTTAAACAAACGTTGTCAGAAGTGTTTAGTAACTGGTGGAGAGTGTGTTGATGGTCAATAAACATATTTACAATTAACATTTTGTTTTTGTCGTACCATTCACAGAACTTTTTAGACACACCACGTAGATATGTATATATAGATAATTTTTATAAGATAATGTATATGCATCATACACATCATAATTATCGATGAAAGTGTTTATTATAAAATTAAGATTACTGTTTGCTATAGGATCAGAAAAAGCAAAATGCTTTGACAGAGACGTTAAAGCTGAAGGAGTCGTATGCTAGCCTGAAGCGAGAACACGATAAGTGCTGTGCGGAACTCAAGACGAAAGAACTCATGGTCGACACGTTGAACAAGGAAATGATGGCTTTGGTATGGTCTTGTATCTACTCTTTCATTTTGTTTGTGGAACTTTCTTTTTTTAGATAATACCTTCGTGTGATTTATTGAATTGCAACCATATGAAGCTGGGCAACCCAAATTTCTGGTGATAGTTCAAATAAGTCATTGGCTGTGTGTTTGACACTAAAGCCTTATGAACATCGCATTGGTGAAAATGTGCACCATTGATGCCTTCCTCACAGCCTGGAGCGAAAGCTGTCCACAACTAGGGAAGTCAATTTCGACGTAATCATGCCTGCTGACTTTGTAAACCATGCCACCGTCTCGCTCGTGGCAGGTGGTGCGGTATTAATCATGCTCTTTCAAGAGTCCACTGACTGCTTTTCCCAGTAGCCTTTTGGTTGAGACACACTTTAATTCGTTCCATGTTTGAGGCTTTTCAGGTATTACCAGTTTATTATTTATTATTACTATTTGAGGTTGACTATAGCACTGCGACCTAAAAACTATTGTACTCCTCCTTCTGTACTAAAGTACCCCAGTTAGTTTCTGCGCCTCCAAGAAGCTCAGTACTTTTTCTGGGTCCGTAGTAAAAGTTCTTCTATGGTTTTGTGTTGTGTCCCGAAGCAAAGTGGCCTGACAGTCAATCAGTTGGTGCAACGGTGTTTCTTCCTCAACGGTGAATCAGCACAAACCATCATTGATAATGCTCAATCTTCGCAGATGACCATTAAGTTGGCTGTGAACCGTTAGGAATCGGGTTGGAATCCTTAGATTATTCCTGCTCCTTTCCCTACAATACAAGATTTCCCTATTCTCAAACTTATTGAAAAGTATCATTGATTGTCTGTGCCCTTATAGAAAATCCCAGTATTTCTTCCTGTTTATTTATCCTCTTTCATAAGAAGTTCTTGTGTAGTGTTGTCCTATACCACAATATGGTTCTGGACCAATATGCGGTTTCCGAGCAGCTTCCCTTGCAAATTCGTCTGCTCGTTCATTTCCCTCTACTCCTGCGTGTCTGGGCATCCAGTAGAGAGAGATCCTGTTCCTCATACCCAGGAGATTGAGTTTATTTTGCAAGTCTAACCAGCTTCCTCATTCTAGGTACTTCACAATCGTTGGCAATCCCCTGCAGGACTATATTCTGTCCATCATTCTAGTGTTGTCTTTGATAGCTGAGAACGTAGATACAGTACTCGTAACTTGAGTATTAACTAAAGACAAACAAGACTAATAACTGTGTTTACAAGCATGTAGATCTCAAATTCTTTAAATATTCTTGACAAGTTGAGAAAACCTCTTACAGCATGGCAGTTAAAGTTTTGTGTCCAGTCAGTTGGTATATTCCAAACTAAAATTGTAATATCCTAATTCAAAGTATATAAGAGTGTCATTGAATTTTGTTCGTATTTCTTATTCAAGACCATATTGAACAATTTTAAAAGGTTCAGCACAATTCTCCAGTAAACTAATCTAATCAACAATTATCAGCCATTTGTAGAGATAGGATCGGGCCTAAAAAATCCAGCCCGACTCGACCCAGGCCCGCGGGTATTAAGCATGACCCGACCCGAGGCCGATTGATAGGGACGAGTCAGGTATATATTGCAGTTTATTCTCCACCAGCCAAGCAAATCTCGGACATCTGCTTCATCCTAATTATTTATTTTATAACAAATATTTCTTAGTTTAATATCCATATATTTTAATGTGCATAATATATAAATATATATTTATTAAAAAAAAAGTTAGCGAGAGAGAAGCCCGGGCCCAACCCAACCCTACCCGAACGTAATAATTGACATTTGGGCCCGAGACTGGTCGGGTCGGGCTCCGGCATAGGATCTTACCTCTATTTATGTGATAATCTCTTGCTACAACTAAATTTAACATAAAGTATATTTACTGAAAACACTACAATGAACTCACAATTGATTGTATTATGTTTAAAGTGGTCATACAAGTTAGTAAATAATGGCTACTTTAAACCTATGCTGATTTTAAAAGTTGTAGTTCACTATTGTTTACTAAATATACTAACCTTAATCAGCAGGCAGATAAAGACCATTACATATAATATGATACAACAGGAGCCCATTCAACATAATTATTCTCGCAGCGTTTTCAAGAATAATGTCAAAGAGGTGCTTTAAAGCCCTTCGCTATAGATCTCTTTGAGACACTTTTAGGTCCTACTCGAGTCGGCACCGCATCAAGAAGCGACTCAGCTTTTTCAATTTAATTTATATAAACTAATCATTCTATGTTATCATATAATGTTTCGTGTATAATGCTTGAGTAGTATTGCTTGAGAAAGGAAGGGAAGTCATTTAACGTCCTTATAGTATTGCATTATTAATTATATAAAATGAACTAAAGATCAGCATGTACAAAATGATGGCTGAACATTCAGAGAGATAGCCTAACAGGTGTTCAAAAGTCATGACCACTAAGCCATTGTCCTCTAAGTCATTGTCCTCCTGACGACTGATTGTTAAACGTATTGAACTCGTAGCGAGATGTTTGTGCATGTTTCTTTCTGTTCGCTCTCTTGTGTATCTCTATAAAAATACATTTTATGAATGTGTCAATGTCACTACTAAGTTACATATTTTGAAGTAATAGGTTAAAATATATTTTTACTGTCGTTTATACGTTAAAATTACTGTAAGTATATAAGTTACTTACTGACGTTCATATACGAATGAGTATGTATGTTATTACTGTGATTTAAACAACGACATATTATAATTATACGTGTTACTGAAGTTTATATATATATAATACTACAATTGTATGTGTTACTGTTTATAGGTCGATACTAATACAAGTTGAAAATCAAAGAAGAGTAACACATCGAGTCGGAAGAAGAGTAACTCAAATTTTCGGAAAATCCGTCTTCTCTAGAAAAGAGGGAGGGAGGCCAAGAAAGCTGTAAACGCTGCGGCAGATAAACCAAGTTCTTCCTCTCTCTTTTCTCCTGAAGACAGATATACCGAAAATTTGAGTTAGTAAGTGTATTTCTTTACTCTGTGTGTTACTTTCCTTCAATTAACTGACTTCAAGTAACTGACCTTTGGCAGCTCAAGATTAGCTCTTACAAAGATAAATTGTTTTAGCCCCATTTCTGAATTTCTAACTGATATTTAGACGTTTATAACCACTAGCAAACGTATCCGTCTTTGACGGAATCAAAAATTCTATTATACTTGGTATTCCAAAATACCATTAGAAATTATAGAATAGTAGAAAATACCATTATTAGTACAGTGTTAAGCAAGTGCCTCTGTATACACCACATTAGCTGTCTCTCCTTCAAGTTCATGGAAGAACAAAGTGTTGGAACCTCCGACTCTTGAACAAGCAAACTACAGTTGACCATGTGAGAAAAACTTGGTCTCACCAAGTAGTTAGTAGTTATTTTAGTATATCTGAACCTGAAATTACTTTTATTTATGTGATTAAACAAAACATTGTGGTATCTTACGAGACAATGACTTAAGGCTAAGCAGTATAACGTTTATTTATTTATTTTTAATCAGTGTGGCTGATTCGTTTAGTGAGGTAGGGTTGTGCCGCAGGAAGACCGGTGCGGGCGGGCAGAGACAGGCCTAGGCGAGTTGGGGCGCCTGCAGACGGAGCTGGAGCTGCTGCAGAACACGCTGCGCGACGTCGCCAGGGCAGTGCTGCAGGACGCCGAGGCCGACCCGTCGCACGTCCACCTCACCCAGCCACTCCCGCCCAGGTGCCAAACAAATCTCTTGCAAATTTATCAAAGTCTCCAGCAACTCTTTAATATTTCCATGAACAGTCCTATTCTAGCGTTGGAAACTCTAACTCACTTGTTAGTAGTAGTTGTAGTAGTAGGCAACCCTTTAGGTTGCAGTGGCTGTCCCACAAGGGAACACACATTGGGCCCTTTGTGATACCACACAGTCAACATTGATTCTACATTGCGAGTCCTTAGTTTTGCCTAACTCTAATGTATTTAGAGTAGGGATCTTTAACGAGTATCTGGCATCGTACAGGCTCGGGACCGACGGCTTGAAGCCCTCTCCGAGGGACGACATGCTATATTTATTCACCTTCTACGTAAATATATCGAGGGCCAGGTAGTTATCGAACCCCGGACCTACCAGTTCAGAGGTGAATACGTTAACCACTGATCTAACCTGCCCCCAACTCCGTTGTTAATTTCCCCCATTTTAGTCATTATATGAACCACACTACAGAGTTGATCTACAATTGTGCTACAAGTTTATGACAGTAAGGATCGTCGAGTACTTGACATCGTATAAGCTTGGACACGATGGTTTTTTTTATTGTCCTATTATTGCTATAATAATTATATTAGTTATCTATATACTTATAAAACTCAGATGTTCTTGTTTATGTATTTGCACAAAGGTGAATATTGGAATACCTGTTAATTCCAGTTTATGACTAATTATTCAAATAAATATTAAAGAAAACAGTGAGTAATATATTACTTTACAAATAATGGTATTAAAAAGAAAGAATGAAAAGTAAATTCTCTCAATGTAAGTCAAGTAAATTTATGACTCCATATGTAAAATCTATTTATGTTATAGTATAAACCTGACGAGTTTTTCTACGAAAGATCTCAGCCCCATTTTTGGACATCTAATTGTTGTTTATACTGTCTTTTTATTTTACTATTTACTGTTAGTTCTTGTTATACATATATATATGTACATACATATACGTATACATATATGTATATATATATATCCAATTTTATTTATCAGGAATAGGTCAGTTTTCCAGGTTCAAATCAAACTTTCAAAGCCAACGTTTTAATTTAACAATTGTATTTGAAACTTAATCATTAAACAGATATATGAAACTACGATAGTGTATATAATAGACTATTACATTAGAGGTTTAAAGTGAATAATGTTAAGAATATAAACTTAAACACAAATGTCAGATAAAATACGAATGCTCTAAGGTAGTATTATAAAGACATTCCTTTCATTAATGTTCGAAGTTATTATGTTGGGTAAAATAAATGAAATATTTCAATTTACAGATATTGTTTGTTTTAAATATGCTTGATGGTGTATGTACCTTGAATTGATGTTTAATTTATTTGTGTAATAAAAGAAATGAAATATTTGACTTTTAAATTAATTTTTGTTTTATTAAATATAGTTATTGTGTACATATCTTGATTCATGTTAAGAATACTATATCAAATGTTTGAACCATATAAGAATCTTTGTTTTCATGACTTAATAACAAGAAGTAACAATACCAGTTATTCTTGTCAATCTACATAGTTCAGTGAATGTATTTTAACTGTTGCTATAATTTCTTAACACTGAGTGACACAAGGGGTCACGGGTCGTCTAGTATTTTCTGTTAATCTTATGATAAGTGTCCGGCGATTATGTTCATCAATATTCGTATTGTCAGGGTACCTGATCGAGTTATGTTTCTAAAGATTACTATACGTATTACTGTTATAGGTTGAACCTTCCCAATCCGGCAACCACCGGACCTTAAACTTACCGGACCATGGAAAATTCCGAACTATAGGTGGTCTCCTGTCACCTTCTATATTCACGTACTTACCCTCATGCTGTACAAGTGTAGCTGTGACATTGTTTTGATGTATGATAGTTGTATTACATGAAATTATACATACAGAAGTATAGAGAAAAACTTAGGATACTTATAAGAATACTTATGAATTTATTTTTACAGCTAGACAAACAGATGAACTGTAAGAAAATAATGTAGAATTAGAATACATCGTGACAAGTAAGTGCTACAGAATTATATATCGTAAAGAAATAGTTACAGTACTTTACCTGTGCAACAATGATGTTCACCTGAAAGTAAGAAAAATATAGAATATGATGAAGATAAACAAAAAAATGAAAAGTGCACAATATATGCAGTAAATGTAAAGATTTAAGAAAATTTAAGAAAATGTAAAGATTAATGTAAAAATTTAAGATGAAGAAATTAAAAAACAAATTAAAAGTAAAGAAAGTAACTAGTGTAAATAGAAAATGAAAATATAAAGTATGTATGGTACACTTACTTAACTATCGCGGCTTGTGACCGAGCACAGGTACATTCAGATGCTGTTACTACAAGTAACATCACCAATAATAATGTTGCCGGATGAAAGAATATCGGAGTAAGAAGATTCAACCTGTATTATAATAGGAGTTATTTTGTTTTTTGGAATTATAATATTTTTGATGAAGATGGTTTTGCATTGCCGACAGGTCTCCAAAGCGCCTCATTGGCTCCAGAGCCCCCATCTCGCCTGCCTTTGCTGAGAGCACCATATCAGCTGTTCAAGCTTCCCTTCACAAATACCAGCTTCTCATTCACGAGCTCCAGGTGGGTTTTACATCAGACAGGCCCCTCTTATTGTTGACTGGTGGCTGCATCATAATGTATTCATGTTAGACACATGCATGCACTATTACTGATGTTTTGAATGTAATATTCAAATTTACGGCTGGTAGATGTATATAAACTTAATCACGTTATAAAATGAGAAATTATTTAATAATTGTCAATGAGTTTCGTAGTAAGTTCACTTCTTGGTGCAGAACACTCCATTTTTTGAAACAGGATTTGGTTATTTACATGGTTCTACAATACTACAATAGCCGTGATATTCTTAGAGAAATGGTAGAGAGGACTGCCCCCGATATACTTATGAAAGGACAAAGGTCGAGCTAATAATAGGCAAAGAGGCAAGTGAGCTTTACGAGGCATCTTTCAAAGGAAAAAATGTCAAGGCATATCTAGAGTTCATCCACGAGGTGGGAAGAAAAAAGAGGGCCATCGCAACTCAGCGATTGTAAATTGTTGTGAGGTAATTTATTGGTAGTGAGGTAATAGAGCCACCTTTGTACCGGGGGTTTAACTGTCGTTCTGTTGCTTTTCGCCCCCTGGTATAATTGTGTGAATTAATTAGTTAATATTGGTCTAATACGCGACGTAGAATCGTGGTGCCCGCCTCCGCGAGGTCCACCTCGGACACCCCAAGTTTGGGTGGCTAAACTTGGAGGTGACAAAAGGGCAACACGTTAAATCGTCGGCCTGATTTGATCTTTAGGTGTTATGGCCGGAAGGTTAGGGAGCACAGCGATCAAAACAGGTAGAGAGGACTGAAAAAATATTCCTTATAATTTCAGAAGCTTCGAGCTAATTTATTTTTAGAAATTGACATGAAATGAAATAATATTTGTGATTTACTTAGGAAATATTTAACTGTGAATGTATTTTTAGGTGAAATTAGAAAGTAACAAAGAACAGCTAAGTGGAACAAAGCGACAGATTGAGAACAGCGAAGAATCTAGAAGAGTAGCTGAAAGCCGACTGGGTGAGGTGAGGGCGGAACTGGACTCTGTGAGGAGCCAGTTGAGTCAAGTGACCCAGGAGCGGGAAGGTCTTGCTGAAGGGCTGTCGGCAGCTAGGGCGCAGAACAGAGCTCTCGAGGCCAACAGAATGGAGCTGGCCTCGCTAGTAAGTCATCTCAGACAGACTTGAGACGTACTTAACAATATCTGTGGTAAGCCAATAAAATAAAAAGACGACTGTATACTACAATAGAAGAGAGTGACTTGTTCACGCTGTGTAAGCGGGAAGTGGAATAACTAACAATAGTATCATTATACAAGGAAGTCAGGTAAGCTGCTGTCTTTGATATCCACCTTGTGTTTGGACACGACTACCATTATTACATAATAGTCAGTAGAAGTATGTGTATAATATCCGTAAGAATCCAATCGAATATAGACATCTTGATTATAATTACAAAATATTAGCTTTTCACTATTGATAACATTTTTATCTTAAGATGTATTTGATTTTATTTGATTTTTTTTTTTAGGTGGAAACTGTTAATAATGACCTCGAAAAAGCAACCAAAGCAAATTTAAGATTGGAAAAGCTACAGGAAACTCTGGAGGATGAGAAGAGTTTGTTGATAAACAAACTGGATAGGTTTCACAAGGAGGCTGACATGAGGTAAATGTGTAAGACACACTCTAATGGCTGATTTGGAGGATCAGATAATGCGTAATAACACGGACCTCGGCCTCACTCAAGGGGATGTGAAGCCTCTTTTTAAAATTGCTAATGGTTTTTAGTGATCAGAAACTGAAAAACGACTGAAAATTTCAGACATTGCTTTTTGTGCAGTTTCACATCGATTTTCGGTTAGTTTCATGTATATTTACATCGGAATAACAAGATGAAATAGAAATTCTCGAAGTTTGGTCAAAACACAAACACACTTCACCTGGATCAACATTTCGCTATTTGTATATCATCAGAACAAAAAATAGACATGCATCAACAGGTTGTTACGAAAACGAACAAAAAAAAATTAATTCAATTATTATATCATTACCTCGGTCCAGTGGATATAACAGACCTTCAAAGTTGAACATAAAGATTTATACAAGATTAAGCCTTCCACAATTCCTATAGTCACGAAAATATTATACTTTTATCAATATCTAAAGCTATTTTAGCAACGACCACATATATTCTACAGTATTTTCACTTTTCTTATTTTTTTTTAGTTTCAGAAACCGGAAACACTATATACAAGTATATCACTAACTGCATGTTTTATTTCAGAAGCAGTAGAAGCTGCTTGCTTTGTGACTCCACCTTTGAATCCTTCCTCGTTACCCATCTCTCCTCCCAGAGATCCTTTCCTTTGTACATCTCCACCAATCCTCGAACCCTGTACATATCAAGTAATCGACTTCTCTGACGAAGTGATAAGTAGTCTTAACAACATATCCCTTTATCACCAATGCTGAGTCACTCTAGTGTAAAACTCTTCTATACAGTCTCTTATTACAAATCTTAATTAAAATAATATATGTTTATTTTATTGAAAAATAAGAAAATCTTGCGATTCTAAATTAATCTTCAGTTTTTCTCACCAACTAAAACATAAGGGTGGTGGTTTTCAATAATACTAACACTATATAACTGTCTGTTTTTTGAAGGTAACCATTATTCATAAAATTCTTCCGAAAGTAGATTTTACAAAATATTTTCATTTCACAGTTTTGTTATAAAATTCATAAATATATAGTCTTTCCTTTGAATTTATTATTTAGATTTTCTTTTTTACTGTATATTTATATAACACTAACTAACAAAAGAAATGTTTGTCATGATGCCTAAGATGTTTTAACATTGTAGTGTAAAAAAGGAGTTGTACCGCAGAAACTCACCCTTAGTTAATGCCTGAGGAAGAACACTACGTGTTCGAAACGCCTTGTTTATACCATTAAATTTTTATATGTGGAGTCCATTGCATTAGCTTTTTACCCTACAATGAGTAAATACCATATAATAACTGATTGCACTACGTTAGGATATTTTAACCGTTTTAGCTAACTTAAGGGCGCTGATTCAAGAAATGCTATCGTTTGTTTTTCTATCAGGTCTAGTTTTTCTGGTATGGTATATTCCTCTCTGTAGGAAAGCGATAGCTACAATAAAGGCAGGCAAATCGAAGAAATAATATTTTTATTTAACGTTAAGACACATATTTATTAATATTTGCAATACGTTTACAAATACGTATGCCTTTAGATTTCAACTTATATTCCTCACAAATATAGCAAAAAACATTAGGTTTGTTTGTTGGTGTCACAGAAGTTAGTAAATAAGATATTATTATTAACGTCATACCTCGTCTATCGCTGGTGGAGTTGTCCGATCGGTTTCGCAATGGCTTCATCATCCATTGATGATGATTCAATGGATGAATTAAATTAATTATTAAAACCTTAAAAGTTTTAAGGTTTTTGATGTCATAATCAATTAACATTGATCACAATAACAACATATAATTGTAATTATGACGCTAGAATGTATTTATAAATACGCCTATTTTTAAGATAAAAAAAGTAGAAATAGCAAACATCTAAATAACTTGACCTGTTGAGAAAAAATGAGTATGATTTTCGGAATCAGCACCCCTAAATTAATCTAAATCAGGTTAGAAATCTTGGGCACCAAAAAATGTGGAATTAATTAGTCGTTATCTTGCATCATAATGTTGCATTATATATTTCAAGCAAATATATTGTTTTAATTACTATTATAGGAATTAAACATATTAATTATACTGAGTTCATGCATGAAAGAACAGTAAACATACGAGTCCTGATAGAATACTGTGAAAGAGTCAGGAGTGTAGGCATTGGGCAACCAAGGAAACGGCAGAGCCATCTCGACGGTTATTCCAGCATTTGAAATTGTCCGTATACCATGTTTGTGTTTCTTAATCTTTATATAACAGCTCAAAATTGAAGATAGGTAGCACACAAAGAAAAGAAATACACTTTCAAACTCAAATTTTTGGGCAATCCGTCTTCAGGAGAAAAGGAGAAAAAAACGTGCTTGGTCTCCCTTTCTCTTTTCTCCTGAAGACGGATTGCCCGAAAATTTGAGTTTGTAAGTGTATTTCTTTTCCTTGTGTGCTACCTATCTTCAATTTTGAACAGTTATTGTGTCCAGTTTGGATCGTCTTTCCGTTTATCAAGTTAATGTTTGTATATGTGTACGTCATTCGTGTGGGTAGAAAAAACACAAAAATTATTTGGGATTCGGTTTTTTTTCAGGTTTAAGAGACGTTTTGACGTTTCTATTTTATTAAAAACCCTTTTAAATGTTTAATATAAAATTGAAATGTCATCTTTAAGTGTTTTATTTGAAGCTGAAGAACGGATCAAATCCCAAATTAGTTTGGTTTTAAATTTAGTTTTTTTTCCATAACTCATATAATTATAAAGGCTTTACTCTTTTTGGGTTTTACAAGGGATAAAACTGTTATTCATTTTAATTGATTCGGCACCAGTTTAAAGTAAGAACTAGCCGTATATCCGGGAGTGGCAACGGCTTGTGGTGTTGATACTCTATGAACCAACCATACCCAGTGTTTTTTAAATTCAGTGATCTTGCCACGACGTTGTCTTTAAGTATAACATTTATATAGATTATGTCCAAATAACATTAAAGTACTTATGTAAATTTATTGTCACTTTTGTTTTGCCAGTACTATTCAATTTATAGAACTCCATAGCAAAGTAAGTTTTGGAGGATATAGCTTCAGTTTCTAGTCGATCGATTGCAAATGGCGACACATTTAGCTGTCCATTTAACTATACTAGGAATTGATATAACATTCCAAACCCAAGATGGATACATGAAGGACTGAAGTGTATGGCGTAGTTGGTTTGTTTAGGAACTAAAATACTATTCTTTAACCCCTATGAAACTGATTTTCAATGAATTATGTAATGAGTTTACTTACACTAAAAATGACTGAAGGCAAGGTTGTTTTATTTTACTGCAAACAAGATATACTGGTAAAAAAAATCGGTTTTGAGATTATGACGGATTTACTGGCTGTTGCCCTCCAGAATGCCTTTTTGATATTGTTACCCTGATGTCTAAAGATATAGTCTTGGTGGGAAGTGAATCAAAGATTTGTAATCGGCTATAAGCTGCACTGTCATACAGTTATGGCACAGTTCTAACATGCCAAAGATTTCACAGTGCTCACTTGAAATAAGATCATAAAAAATTAACTTTTTTAAACCTCACTATACTTAACTGTTACAGATATTAGTTCAGTATCAGATATTTAACAATGAGACAGTCTGAAAGTGCTTAAGTGTTGTGAATATCTCATATTTGATAAGTGTCCTTATTAAATCAAAACACAGTAAAATAATGAAGGCTGTAGAAATTATTGCTGAAAATAACGAGTACTCGATGAAATTAATAAACTAGTAAAAAAAAAATTATAGAATACAACTTTTATTTCTTCTATGTCTCCACACAAAAAATAAGTTTAATATGAAAACTAACTCATATTAAACTAACTCAAAACTGAGTTAGTGTTCATATTAAACCCTTTTTTTTTGTGTGGAGATATATTTTTTTTTAAATTCTCAATATATATAAATACCACACTATAGGAGATTGCATGTGTCATGAATTTATTTGGTCAGTTGCACAAGCAGTCACTATATGGTATTTACTCAATTTACCAGAAAGAACAGAACAATAAAAAATATAAGTCATACAAGTTGTTTATTATGAAAACCAAACGAACATGATCTGTTCGTTCTTGGCTCTACCCTTCCTCTCAAGTGTCACTCCCTAACTCCATTCCTGTTTCTGCCTTCTTATTATAGGCAGGTAAAATACGCATCCCTTCATAACCCTTGGTTAATTTGTGATACCATTGTTTTATATGTTTTTATAATGTTTTAATTTTTATAATAGATAAACCTGAAGAACAATATGTTTGAAACCCTTGTTTTGGTTTTATAATAAACAAATTTATGTTGTGACTTGTTCTATAATATAAAATAATTAAGACAGAGTTTACGCAGTTATTAACTGATGTTGTTTTTGTGTACTTGCATATTGAGAATAGGGTTGTTTTCCTGTTTAAAGGGAACTTCATTTGAGAAGTGAAGAGGAGCGAAGCAGCAAGCTGAAGGAAGACTTGCTGAACGTCAAAGAGGAGTTGAACAAGGTGTTGTTAGTGAAGGAGCTGCTGGAGCAGCAGAAGGGCGAGGCGGATGCTAGACTGAGTCAGTCGGAGAAGGCGAGAGGTACGTGTAAGCGTGACGCATCGAGAAAACGGACAATTATGCTAATACCTCATATATATATATATATATATATATATATATATATATATATATATATATATAGTTCACACAGGAAAGAGAAAAACAAATAAAGACACACACAAAAGACTCACAGCGATATTTCGACAGTCGTCGTCATCGGGCAGAAATAGTCCCTTTGAGTAGCAGAAGCTAACTGTAACTACTTTATATATATATATAATATATATATATATCAAACCACAATAAGAAATGGGAAAACAAGACTAAGATCTTTCAACTGTAACAAGCGGTCTTCGTCAGAGTCAAAAACCCAACTGACTGTCAAAAACCCCATGTTGGGTTTTTGACTCTGACGACCGCTTGTTACGGTTGAAAGATCTTAGTCTTGTTTTCCCATTTCTTATTGTGGTTTGATCATTGATTGTTGTTTCACGTGTTTATGTGAAATCTATATATATATATATATATATATATATATATATATATATATATATATATATATAAAGGTTTCACATAAACACGTGAAATAACAATCAATGATCAAACCACGATATGAATAGGAACATGTCTTGTTTTTCCATTTCTTATTGTAGTTTGATCATATATATATATATATATATATATTGTTAAAATTTGCAGCAGCTTCTGCACTCACTAACTTTAAGCTGGTGGCCTCGATCCTTCGGGCGATTTTTCTTTCTTCTGGCTGCAGTTGCCACAGCATCTGTCCTAGAGACATCTTCAATATTACACGAGCTTTCGACCATAGGAACATTGGTCATCTTCAGGTAGAGCATGCCTTGTAGTAAACAGCTTAAATGCCAATCAGGTTGACTAATTCGAACCAATCAGAGCGCAGGGTTAAGGCTGCTGCTCTGATTGGACCTCATGCTCGGCTCCAGGCTCCTGCTCGTCGGAATTACATACATGTCCTTGACCTGGAGGTTTATAGAGGGGTTCCTTTCCTTTATGTACAGGGCTTCCAATATTTGTAGCTTCTCCGCATTCTGTTCCGCCTGTATGATGGCAGTGCCCTGCACCAGCATCTCCCTCGTCAGCTGAGTGTTGTGTTTTTCCTGTGTATGTTTCTTGGGGGCTCCCGCAGTTAAATGAAGAGTTAGCCTCCTAGAGAGCTTAGTCGCAGTCATCCCAATGTACTTGGAAGGCAGGCTTTCACATTCACCTGTGGTGCAAGTATACTCGTACACTAGGTGACTGCGCTGAAGCTCCGGGGTATTCTTCTGAGGATTGTTTTTCAGCAGTAAGTTACTTGTTCTCTTGTTCTTGTAGTAAATTATCAGACTAATCCGGCTGCTTTCATCCTTGGGTGTTACGTAGGTGTGAACAATCTTTCGAATCGCCTTTTCGTCTTGCCTATATTCAGTGTTCATGTAGGCTTGGTAGTATAATTTTATAGTTTCCTTACTGGGGGTAATGTTATTGTCATTCTTGCTGTACCATTTATCCATCTCGTACTTAATAGACTGTTGGACTTGCTTGTTGGAATATCCGTTGTTGATTAGAACTTGAGTCACCCTTTCCAACTCTTCATTTACTGCTCCCCAATCACTACTATGCGTTAGTGCTCTTCTGACGTAGGCAGAGATAGTGGAGCGCTTATACCTCTCGGGACATTCACTAAGGCCATTGAGGCAAAGCCCAGGGTTGGTGACCTTAGTGTAGACCTTTGTTGAGAACTCCTCTTTTACTTGGTTAACAAGGACGTCTAAGAATGGAAGCTGGCCGTCTGCACCGTGCTCGACGGTGAAATTTAATGCAGACGATTCTTCAAAGGCTTTTTTAAGGGCCGCAACTTCCTCTTCTTCTTTAGTTAAGATAAAGATGTCATCGATATATCTGGCATATATGGTCGGTTTTTTCTGTTTAGAGAATACTTCCCTCTCTATGCATCCCATGAAGAAGTTGGCAAATAGTACCCCTAAGGGCGACCCCATGGCAACTCCATCAATCTGCTGGTACATAGTGCCATCAGGTGAGAGAAAAGGGGCTTCTTTAGTGCAGATCTCCAGCAGAGTTTTCAGGGCTGCTTTTGGTATATCACATTTTGGTTGTTCGTTCTCAGGATAAACTTCTTTCAGGATGTACTGGATGGTCCTGTCAACGGGCACATTTGTAAAAAGTGACTCCACGTCCAGTGAGGAGATTATGCCTTTGGAGTTAGTGCCTTTCAGAAGGTCTAGGAAGTTTGCAGATGATGAAAGGCTAAATTCCTTAGGGACGTAGGGAGACAGCAATTCATTAATGCGCTTTGCGAGACGGTAGGTTGGAGTTGGTATCTGGCTGATGATAGGGCGTAGTGGAAAACCAGGCTTGTGTGACTTGACATTTCCATAACAGTATCCCAATCCAAAATCACCGACCAATGGGGGCAACAGTTTTCTTCCCACCTTTGCATTTACCTGCTTAATCACCTTATTCGTCTTTTTCTTGATATCTTCCACCGGGTTTCTTGTGATTACCTTAAATTTGCTTTTGTCACTAAGTATTGAGTTGAGTTTAGTGTTATACTCCTCTGCGGCTATTAAGACGTAGCTTGCTGCTTTGTCCGCTCTTCTGATTACGATGTTCGGGTCTTGCTTTAAGGACTTAACCGCGTTGCGATGCCTTTGTTTTAACACGTTACTCCTGGTGTGTCCTCTTACAATCCTTGCCTCTCTCAGTAGTTCTTCCTTGATCCCTTCAAGTACCTTAACTTTTTCAGCTTTCGCTAGACTAAGAATATTATCCATCAGGTTTTCTATTTCCAACCTCTTACCGAACGTGGGAGGTTTGGAGAAAAAATGACAATTAAGGCCCAAGTTAAGAACTTCTTCTTCATCAGGGGTCAGTGTTCTGTTCGTTAGGTTTATGAAGCCTTCAGGTGGGACAGGTTGTTTCAGCGACCCTCCGTTCAGTCTAACAAGTTTCCGCTGTATTCTAGCTTCTGTCGTCTCTTTGTGGTGTTGTATATTAAGGTTGATCTGCTGGTCAACACGGTTCTTCAAGTCATTTTCAATATTTAGGGCTGACCATTGACGTTTGACCTCCTCCAGATGTTGACGGAGATGAATAATTTGGTCCTTTTTTATTTGTAACTGCCTCGCAACCAGCCAGTATATATATATATATATATATATATATATATATACAAATGACTATGAGTAGGCATAAACATGTCTGTCTTTGTCTGCAGATATGGAACTTACAAAAAACTGTTTGATTCAGTGTTATATAACTTTTCTGAGGAAGCCAACGGTGCTATTTTATCAGACCTCATTTGGGAGGTCTACAGATGTATTATTTATAAACCTCTTCATGATAGATAAGCTTTGCTTTATAACCTGTTTGTTTACATTTCGACTTTAATTGGTAATTGTGGCTGTAGGTAGGCTATTCCTTGTGACCAACTTCTAATATTTCCACCTGTTTTGTTCACATTGAGTACCAGAAGTTTTATTATTGTTTTCAGATTGATGTTGAAGATAATTATTGTAATTTAAAATGGGTTTGTTATTAATTTTAACAGATGTTTAGTTATTAGCAGTTTACCATTAACTTTCTTTTTCTAATGGGTTTAACTTGCTTTAAGTATTAGATATTTAATATGATAGTATTATTATTGATAACATTACGAATAATAATGTTAATATTCGAACCATAATTCATAGTTTTGGCCAAAATGTAGGCTTGCTTATTTATTTCTGATTAATTAATTCGTTTGTTTAAAATATTCAACTATTACTAAACTATTAGTAATTAGTATCCGGCCCTACTCCATATAGGCAAAAAGGTAAGTTATTATATATCGATGATATCTAACAAGAAGAAGTTTATGATCAACTCTGTATCTAAATCAGTAAAGCTTGTAAGGGAATAGATACAGTATAAACAAGAATCTCAAGAAATTGTTCCTGAGAAAGCTAAAAATGTTTTAATTTTGCTTGGGGTTCATTTTTAGGGCCTAAGGGCTCCATGTTTACAGACCTCTTAAAACAGCATTCAGTATAATGAAACGGTTTCAATTCAAATCGACAGTTACTGTAATGACCAGAAGATCATTATAAGGTATGTTAGTTTAGAAAATGTTTCAAAAATGACGTCCCTAGGAGCAAAACTCCCTGTAACAGGTTTCTCTTTGCGTTGCTGGAAGAACTTAAAAGATGTTTTACAACTGAAACTTATTTAAATTTCCTCGAGAAAGTTAATGAAGTAATTTTTATTTTGATGATAATCTACTTTCCTATACCTTCGTTTTAATTTTGAAACAAAAAATATGTGCAGTTTATAATCAGTTTTATATTATATCTTTTTTTTTACATAATTCATATATAATTTACATACTGTATTAATTTCCTTTATCTGAAAAAAAACTTAAGTGTAACGGAACTATAAAATATTTAAATTGTTTGTAATTTATTATTAAAGTTCAAAGAGAGGTTTCTTGAGGATTTTTCGTCTAAAGATATAACACTCCTGTTTATACGCCGACGTTTCGCCAAAAATTGTTTGGCATTTTCAAGGGTAAAAAAATTATTGACGATATAAGTAGTGAAAACAAAAACATCGACAGAATATCAACTAACAAAAAACAAAAAGCACAATAAACCAAACCATAAAACCACATAAAATAAAAGAAAACCACAAAACATAGCTAGTGTTATTGTTTTTTAATAGAAAACCTGTGTTATTTCAACATAATTACTTTTTATTATGTTGAACATAATAAATAAACATATAAATTTATATTTATTAAAAAACAATAACACTGGCTATGGTTTGTGGTTTTCTTTTATTTTATGTGGTTTTATGATTTGGTCTCTTGTTTTTTTTTTGTTTTCTGTTGGTTGATATTCCGTGGATGTTTTTGTTTTCACTACTTATATCGTCAATGTTTTTACAAGTGTTTTTACCCTTGAAAATGCATAACAATTTTTGGCGAAACGTCCGCATATAAACATAAATGTTATTTCTTTAGACTAAAAATCCTCAAGAAGCCTATCTTTGAACATTAAGAATCAGTGATGAGTAGCTATATCAATATTTTATTATTAAAGTTGGAATTAAATTGTTTCCCGGGCAACACCGGGTAGATCAGCTAGTATTATTATAAAAATTGATTATTGTGCAATCAAGTACTGCTGGGATGTACTCATAGTGGGGAACATGAATGAGCCTATCCTTCACTCAAATGAGCTTTATGAAATAACAAAACTGCGTTTTCTTCTTCATGTTACAACTAAAATGAAATCACAGTGACGCATACTAGTTTGAATGAATGCAGTATATGTAGTCATGTGAACCATCTATATAAAATTACATACGTGCTTGTCGGCTTATTGAGAGCCAGATGAGTGCCAAGGTTGGATTGTGGGATGTTCAAGAGGGATGTTAGAGAATGTTAGAGGAGGTGGAAAAGAATTACATAGATTTGATTTTATACCTAATACTAAAGTTAGCACATGTACTACAATAACATTAACCTTCTACCATCTGGAATCAAGAACTCATAAAAACCAATTCACCTGTAAGCCCTATTGAGCTCCAAACACATAACCTTGTATTGTACAAACATTTGACAGAGAGCGATATACTGCTATGAATACTATCTGTCCCCGCCATTTCCATCTAAATGCTATTTATCAAAAATATATGAAATAGTGGTAAGTCCACGAAATCTTCCTGTACATTCAGAGTATTCATAAAATAATGCATGTATGTAAAATAAATGTAGTAAACAACTATATGGTTTTACAACGCCCTTATGTATAGCCTTTCGTCTTTTAGTGGTGCTCTAGGGGCGAAAAGTTCAGCTCATTTGTTACTTGGCACCAAGTTTGGTAATGGGTGAGCCACATTACCTGTTGATTTTGCATTGGGATCCAAAATTTTGCTTTACTCAAATGTATATAGAGTATATACACTTGATCTATATATACTATATATATTGATAAAAGTATCAACCGTCAAGTAGAAACGAAATACATTTTTTATCAGTACTCGATCAGTTCTTCAGGTTCAAATTCAACTCTCATTGTCAACGTTTCTGTTTTTATTTAAAACCATTTTCCTAGGCCTACGAAAAAGAGGAAATATAAGAAATTATACAATCATTCAAAAATCAAACGTACATAAAAAGTGAAAAAAATTATAGGTAAGAAAATACTTAATTTTTCTCACTCACCTATTGCCAAAATTTCTTATTTGTATTATTTCTTATATTTCCTCTGTTTTGTAGGCCTAGGAAAAGGGTTACTACTTTTGTGTTTTTTTTTCATACCAGTCGTCTTTCTTCCAAAATTCTTAATGTTTCTGTTATAGGTTTAGTGTCATACATATTCAGTCTTTTTTTTTAGTATAATTAGTCTTCGTGTTGAAGACAAATTTTATATCAACTAACTGGAGTTTTAATTCTGCATTTGATTTCTTTCAGGCGAGATTGAAGTTGAGCTGGAACAAGTGCTGCTTGAAAAGTCTCAAGGGGATGATGACTTGTCGAAGAATCAATCTCAAATTGAAAATCTTCAGGAAGAAAAGACTAAGTTACAACAACAACTTTCACAGGTAATCTCCTGTAAAAATACACTTAGATTATCGTAATCAACTTATTAGTTTTATAAATGATTTATTCAAAATGAATGACCTTTGTAGAGAAGTTTCTAAGCTCATTGTTTTATTGTTCATTCAATCGTGTAGAAACGTTTCTGGGATTTGTTAACAACACGATGATGACCTCAGGGCTTCCAATGAGAGCTATACCATATAAATTACACAGTTTTCGCGTTAGCCTTTCAGTAGTTTATACTATAAACTTGAGTGTTTAACTGAATAAGTAGTTGTATCATTCTTTTTTGGTTGGATGTCCCTCATTGGTGAGAGGTCAGCCCCTACCAGACGTAAATATCTCGCTCTCATTTTAAACTCCAGATTAATATTCAAACAGCCCTTCTGTCGCAAATCCAAGTAATTAACCTCGTTTGCATGTACATTGTATTCCCTTTTTTGGTTGGATGTCCCTCATTGGTGAGAGGTCAGCCCCTACCAGACGTAAATATCTCGCTCTCATTTTAAACTCCAGATTAATATTCAAACAGCCCTTCTGTCGCAAATCCAAGTAATTAACCTCGTTTGCATGTGCATTGTATTCTGAAATCTAGGTTTACTCGTGAAGTCGGCAAGGATCTTGTCTATGAGTTAGTCATTAAATAAACTGTTACCTATGGCTGCTTGTTGGGGTTCCGAATTGCACCTGTAATAAATACTTGCATCCATATTGCTCATATTAAATGTGGATGTCTTATAGACAGTGCTCCTTTTAACAAAAGAAATATGTATGTCTAAAAGATTTGAGGAAGAAATTCATCTGCTTCCTACCCTTCTTAAACCTCATTCCCTGATCAATGTGACATTTCAATGTGAACTTTGAGTAATGCGCTTACTGAAAGATTGTGGGGGTAATATATAAAATGACAGAGGGAAGAGGTATTAGTGTTCCATAAAGAAATATGCATCATAGTGCTATTCGTAATCGTGATGAACTTTTGTACATCATCACTATCTGTCCCACCATCCATATCATTCAGTATTCCCTTTGCTAAGTAAAAGTTTTTGATACTGCCTGATAATCCATTATAAAAATTTGTGTATATAAGGATTAACCACAAATTTTTGACAGCTTTACTAATGACGACTAGTCTTCAGGTGCATGACAGTTAAAGGGCTAAATGATGGTGTAAGACAGGCATGGGTAACCTGCGACCCAGCATTTTGCTTTCTGCTTATTAAAATTCCACTGAAACTTTTGGGAGGAACTCACAGCATTGGTCTGTAGTGAAAAATGTTTTAGTTTTTTTCTTATATGACACCAGTAATCTTTTGCAGATTGTGTTGTGATCATTGTTTAAAGCTTGACCACTCCGCTTTAGTGTTGTCAGCTAATTTTATTTGGTTTTTAATTGTAAGTTATGCCCTGTTTTTAGCTTGAAGAATCATACAAAGCAGTTGAAAGCCAAATGAATGACCAATGTGGAGACATTGAGTCCTTGAGAAATGAAATATTGCAGGCAGAACAGAACAGACTTGATTTGGAATCAGATAAGTCATCGCTTCAGGAGAAGTGTAGAGTTCTCGAACTGGACAGGGAAAAGGTAATCTGTTATAATTTATTTCAATATTCCGGTTGTTTTAGATTTATGTATAGTTTTTTACATGTTCTTGGCTACTATTACTTGGTCTGTGGAGCGCTTGTCTTTTTCACAGAGATCAAAGTTCAATTCCCATATGTTGTCAATGGAAAATTGGAGTTGGCTAAAAGTGCCAACTTTCTTTTGGAAAACCAGTAGCCTCTCCCGTATACTATTCTTAGTTTCACACATATTTTAATTGAAATATTTCACCGTTCTTCTACTTCTAGGTAGTGAACTTTCAACTATCTTGGAATATGCTCTTAAAATTTGTTTGTATCTCTTTACAAAACGTATATGGATCAGTCCCTTGATTTTCTGAAAAGAAACTTTTTCTACATATTTATTTTTAAATTTCTTTCGGATTAGTTCAAGTTTACGAAACAGTAAATACTATGTTATTGTAAATCCTCTTATCTAGAAGTTGAATTAGTATTATCCTATTCCAAGTCATATATAAATGACTGATATATTATTAATATTTAATGTCGTCTTATTCCGTAATGCAGGTACATATACAAATTATATAACAATTCTTATTTTATTGAGGGAGATCAAAGGTGAATATTAAAGAAAAAAATAAATGCAAGCAAGAATTTACTTCTTATTTACAAGGATTCAAGCAGTTTGAATACATAAATCCGTCCTGCCTCGTGGGTTGTTTCGGTTTTGAACCTCGTGTATTTGCAAATCAGGATAGTAGATTTAAACATAGTTAGTCTGTAGGATTGGCAATGTCCAAAAGTGGTCCTTGTCGTAAAACGTATGAGTGATTTAAGTATTTAAAAGGCAGTTTCTATTTAACTTTTAACTTTAATAATGAGTTCAGTTGTCACGGCTCTCTGATTAAGAGTAACCTCGAACTCCTCTAAATACATCTTACTTCTTGTATTAATTGTATACGACAACTGTTTCATTAGGTGTATCATTTTGATTGTACAATAGAAAGAGTTATTTGCAGCTGGAGGCGGAGTTGAATCAAACCAGAAGGAGTTTGACTGAAATGAGCAGTCAGCTATCATCGGACAATAAAAAGAGAGAGGGGCTGGTTGAGGAACTTTCGAGGTTACGTCAACGACTTGAGCAGGCCAATGAAACCAATGCTAGGATCAACAGGAACCTGGAGGACTTAGTCAAGGACTGCGAGGATAAGCAGGTAGCCTCAGGATATCACCAACTAAACCTTTTCACGAAAAGTCTGCTTTCTTTTCATTCGAATTGAACTTGAAAATAGGATCCAACAAGGATTATACACCTAAATCAGTTTGAAGTTACATTGTCGGCGGGAGTAAAACTGGACACACAAAGGAGGAGGATCTTTTTGAAAAAAATTGAATTATATTTAAAAAATATCGACTTTAAATTTTTCCCCCACTGACAGACAGAACATGTTGAATTGTGACCTACAGATAGACCCATATTTTGCACTTTGACTGTACAGTTAAAAAGACATTTTAAAATTTGACTTACCATTTTATAGGATTTTTATTTCCTGGTAAGAGAAGGTGTACAATTATTAAATACTTAATAGAAATTCTGCCAGAGTAATAGTAAGAGAAGAGGGCAGTACTACAGACAAATCAAGTTCACTAATCTTATTAATGGGTTAATGGGGAAAATCACAATTCACACAAGCTAGTGTGAATCTAACTCCTAATGGTAATATTAAAGAATATCCTTTTTACTAGTGTTAGGACGACTCTTAAATTTTTTCCGATTCCGATACCAAGTACGATTCCGATTCCTACTTAAGTTCCACCTGTATGTGCTCAGTAACTCAACTACCTTAATTAGTTTTTAAGTTGACCTTATTTGTTCATTGTATAACAAATGGGAGGAGAATTTTAAATGAAACTAGTTGCAATTAAAGGTTTATCAATAGTGAGTAGCCAGGATATTTTAGGAAATGATTATGAAAATCAATCTGAATAAATTTTCTCTCAAACGTTAGGAAAAATAATGATTCCGATTCCTCAAAAAAATTTGATTCTTATGATTAACGATTCCGGTTCGGATTAATCGTCCCAACACTACCTTTTACTGAGTATGTAAATCCTTCTTTATTTTTACCTTAAACTGAGGTAAATGTTGATTACGTAATAATTTTGAAGTACCTCTTTGTAGCTTTAAATTTCCACTGTTTGTTTTCCTCGGTTTTGGATTTATAGACCCTCTTTGTTACAGTAATTTAAACGAGCTCTTTATATTTTTCAAGGTTGGCGTGGACGAGATTTTCCATCTACAATAATAATTGACTGATTATATCGCCTATGTTCTCATTGGTAGATGCATGAGCATGTAGTACAGGCTCTGCTTTGTGACTGGAGGACTGGTTCTTGTACTTTTCTTATTGTTGTTACACGTTATCTGTTTATAGTACCAGTTTAAGTAGAGATGTTTTCATCTCTTGAAAGCCTTGTCTCTCTTTTCCAGCTAATGCTTGAGTCAAACGACAAAGACCTGCACAAGATGCAAGAACAGTTAGCCACTATGCGAGCAGAGAAAGAGGGTCTGGAAGCGGCTTTGTTTGATGTCCAGTCCAACTTGGATACCTGCGATAGTAGGAGAGCTCAGCTCGAAAAGGAACACAGTGACCTTCTGGTGACTCAGGTAAGCAACGCTGTGCAGTATAGTGAGAGACTCAGTGACTCTCTATGAATGCCAGAAACCCAGTGAAACATTATCTCCTTATCTGCCCGTGACTGACTTCGGGTAGAATATATTTCAGATTTTTTTCTTATAAGATAAATATTCAATTACTTATAGTAATATTCAGTTAACAAAGTTATTAGTTAAGTGTACCCACCTGACCCTCGCTTTATTCACGCGGTAGGTGAATAAATCTGAGTACGTCGTCCCTCGGAGAGGATGTTAAGCCATCGGTCCCGAGCTTGTACGATGTCAGGTACTTGTTAAAGATCCCTACTCTAAATACACTTGAGTTAGGCAACATTTAGGATTCCTAATGTAGAATCAATCTTCATTGTGTGGTATAACAAAGTACCCAATGTACTGTATGTTTGTTCCCTTGAGGGACAGCCACTGCACATACAGTGTTGCCTACTACCACTAGTTAAGTGTTCTTTTATATCAATGTTGATAACATTGTGCTGAGATGGAAAGTTTTTTTGTACTAATATTTCTAAACTAGTATCCCTGCGTGTTCATAGATGTACCTACTAAATGGTTTATGTAGAATAGAAGTCTCTTGATTTTAGGGAAAATATATACCTATGTAGAAACACTGTTAACCAGGCTTGAATGGCATTTGATCTGTCTGTTGACAGCATTATAAGCAAAAAAGTAAGGACATACTCAGTCTCTAGAGAAGATAGAAAGTACCACATTTTATTTTTTTCTTTTGGCATGCATCAATAGAAAACAATGTTTGATCTAATTATTACTGTTTTATCTTGTATGATTGAATTTGATTTGTAATTTCTAACAAATTTATTCCTAACTGGTAATGCAGTGATATGTAAGAAAGTTTTTTTATCTCTAACTGATGGGCAATTAGGAATGTTTGTAAATTATGTATCCAGAAAAGGAAGATAATTTTCTTAATTATGTTATATATATTTATGACAGGTTGGCAACACTGTGTCAAAGCAAACAAATCTTATTCAAGTAAGATCCATTTTAAAAAATAGATCATGTAACCTGTAAATACGTTCTAGTTTAGTTTTCTAGTTCATATTTTAGAAGCACTGTTTTTTTTAAGAACTCTTTTTAAGCAGTGTAAAAGAATAAGACTTGTGTTATTCAATGAAGTTTGGAAGAAACTTGAAATATTATTCCATAGCACTTGTAATAATTAATGGTCCTGGGCTTTCCAAAACCATAGAATAAATCAATCCAGGTCGATGTTTATCGTGAAACCCTAGAGATATATCGTCTCTAGATCAGTCAACCTCCTTTGGGGAAAAGAAACGATCCCACTATACGATTAACTTCTGTTGTATACCCATGCATATATTTTTTATGTACGCTGATTCTAATTATATATTCATTGCTTGTGCAATCTGTTAAAGCAGTGATGGCACACCATTTTAAGTTTGGCACGTCAAAATATTCAAAAATCGAGACATAATTTTTGTGACGTGTCACACATCGCAAAAGTAAACACTGAAAAGAAAATATAAATATTTAAAATCTATGTAAGTTAATTATTTGTTTAATGCCATTTAAAATACAAAAACCAAAATTTAGCTTTATAGCATTTAGAATCTAGCATGTTTTGAGAATTTAGAATTTCATATTAATTTCAATATTAAAACAATATGTTTAATTGTATTTAATATGTATATTTGTTACGCAATATTATTGTACTTGTACATAGATGAGGTTGCGTGTCAAAGCTGACACGCGAATCATAGGTTCACTATCACCGTGTTATAGTCTGGTATTTACTCATACTGAGGAATTTCAAAAATTACTTCTCCACACAGAAAAAAGTTTAGTAGGACCTCTATGTCCTTCCTAAGTCATTCCCGCAGATCCATTCTCAACAGTGCAGATGTTAACCTGAAGAAGAACACTGAGTGTTCGAAACTCGCTTTTAGTTTCATATTAAACTTTGTTTAGTGTGATGACGTAATTCTTGAAATATGAATAATAAATATGTCATAATATATGTATATATGTTATATACATAACATACATATGATATATATATATATATATATATATATATATATATATATACAATTAAAAGAAACGGTCCAGCGGACTTTTTTAAAATAAAATAAAAAACGAAGGAAACACACAGAAAGACACAGACATAACTCACATCGATATTTCGACAATCGTCGTCATCAGGAGGTGCGAAGAGCGAAGAGTCCCGCAGGAAGACAGGGCGGTACTCTGTCTCTGAGTACCGCCCTGTCTTCCTGCGGGACTCTTCGCTCTTCGCACCTCCTGATGACGACGATTGTCGAAATATCGATGTGAGTTATGTCTGTGTCTTTCTGTGTGTTTCCTTCGTTTTTTATTTTATTTTATATATATATATATATATATATATATATATACACTTTAACACATAGAAAAGAACACAGAAAGACACTACAGAACTCACTTCGATATTTCGACATCCGTCGTCATCGGGAAGAAGTGCGAAGTACTCGCGTTGAGAAGCAAACTACTACTGGCCTCCAGAGTAACTCGTGGAACCACCGCAATGCTGCTCCCCAGCGGAGGAGAGGAAAAATAGAAATCCTTCCAATATTTATTTAGAAAACAAGATAAAAAATATATAAAATACGAAATAATAATAATAAAAAATAAATAATAATAATAAAATAATAATAATAATAAAATAATAATAATAATAATAATAATAAAATAATAATAATAATAATAAAATAAAATAAAAAATAATTAACGGTACAGGTTGAGACCAGGAGGAGAACGAGCCCCAAGGAGGCATATGAATGCCTCTTCGGAAGCTCTAAGGGTGACATGGGGATTAGACTCGGGGATTTGTTTGAGGATTTGTACCTTGAAACAATCATTGAAAGGGAGGTCATGGGAATTAGCATGGATAGCTATGGGTAGGTCTCTGCGCTGACCATATATATATATATATATATATATATATATATATATATATATATATATATATATATATATATGATTGGTTGATGCGGGACCAAATAAGCTTGACTCATTTTTCCAAGTTGAAGGCTTCTAGCTCTGATCGAAGTCACGTACACCGGTTCTTCCCTTCCATGGAGTCATCTCCTCCGACACAGCAAATAGTATAAGGGCTCGCACTCCCTCAGAAAATGAACAGTTGCCGTGCGATGTTGACTTCTCCACTTCGAGTTTTCTCTTCTAGCTCTGATCGAAGTCACGTACAGCGGTTCTTCTCTTCCATGCAGTCATCTCCGCCGACACAGCAAATAGTATAAGGGCTCGCACTCCCTCAGAAAATGAACAGTTGCCGTGCGATGTCGACTTCTCCACTTCGAGTTTTCCCTTCTAGCTCTGATCGAAGTCACGTACAGCGGTTCTTCTCTTCCATAGAGAAGGTTCTGATCTGTCGATATCAGAACCAGACACCTCATGTAGATTTTCAGTATTATATCAGAACCAGACACCTCATGTAGATTTTCAGTATTATATCAGAACCAGACACCTCATGTATTTCAGTATGATATCAGAACCAGACACCTCATGTAGATTTTCAGTATTATATCAGAACCAGACACCTCATGTAGATTTTCAGTATGATATCAGAACCAGACACCTCATGTAGATTTTCAATATATATATATATATATATATATATATATATAAACGGAAACGGTCCGGCAGGACAGATTACACTTAAAATAAACTGTGACACATAGACAGAAACATAACAAAGACTCACTTTTCAATATTTCTACCGTAATGGTGGTCGTCCTCAGGAGAAGTGAGTTTTTTAGTTGACTGTCGTCCCTCCGTCAATTCACTTCTTCTCCTGAGGATGACCGCCATTACGGTCGAAATATTGAAAAGTGAGTCTTTGTTATGTTTCTGTCTATGTGTCACAGTTTATTTTAAGTGTATATATATATATATATATATTTGTAAGATTTCACATAAAACACAATGATTACCAGTGAAATAAAAATCAATGATCAAACCACAGTAATAAATGGGGGGAAAGACTAAGATCTTTCAACGCAAAACCCAAAATCAAAAACCCATGGGGGAAAAGACTAAGATCTTTCAACCCAAAACCCAAAATCAAAAACCCAACTAGCTTGTTACGGTTGAAAGATTGTAGTCTTTTTTTCCATTTCATATTGTGGTTTGATCTGTATATATATATATATATATAATATATATATATATATATATATATATATATATATATATATAATACCATGATAAACGAAAAACGGTCCGGCAGGACAAATAACAATTAAAATAAGCAGTGACACATAAACAGAAACACAACAAAGACTCACTTTTCAATATTTCGACCGTAATGGCGGTCGTCCTCAGGAAAAGAAGTGAATTGACGGAGGGACGACAGTCAACTGAAGAACTCACTGGGTGAGGGCTAAAGCAGTGCTGCCGCAAAGGAGACAAATAAAAAAGGAACTAGGAAGTCGAGAGCAAAAATAATTTTTTTTATTTTTGCTCTCGACTTCCTAGTTCCTTTTTTATTTGTCTCCTTTGCGGCAGCACTGCTTTAGCCCTCACCCAGTGAGTTCTTCAGTTGACTGTCGTCCCTCCGTCAATTCACTTCTTCTCCTGAGGACGACCGCCATTACGGTCGATATTGAAAAGTGAGTCTTTGTTGTGTTTCTGTTTATGTGTCACTGTATATATATATATATATATATATATATATATCAGTTCAAAAATGAATTAATAACACACAGAGAAAGAGACATTTTCCGATGATCCGTCTTCAGGAGAAAAGAGAATGGGCGACCAAGCACGCCGGAAACACAACGGCAGGAAACCATCCCGGCAACCGACTGTGCTGCCACGCGCGCCCGGTTCAGGAAGTAATGAAGTAGAGACGAACAGAACTGTTCTGTTTCTGTTCGTCTCTACTTCATTACTTCCTGAACCGGGCGCGCGTGGCAGCACAGTCGGTTGCCGGGATGGTTTCCTGCCGTTGTGTTTCCGGCGTGCTTGGTCGCCCATTCTCTTTTCTCCTGAAGACGGATCATCCGAAAATTTGAGTTTGTAAGTGTGTCTCTTTCTCTGTGTGTTGCTTTTCTTCATTTTTGAACTGATTTGCGTCCAGTTTGGATCGTTTTTTCGATTTTTGAGTGGATATATATGACATAACATATATGATTCATATATGTTTTGTCGTATGTACATAGACGACGACACATATCTCTTAAATTATAATTTACTGATTTAAACTGCTCCTGAATGAAGTATGCAACTCACATTGTAATTCATATTAATCGGGTTGAGCTAATTTTCTTTCTTTGTTTAAGGAGTCTCTGAAGGGTGAAATAATTCGACTTAAAGTGGAACTAGAGAACTGTGAGAAGAAGAGCCAAGAGACGAAGGTGTCGCTGCTTCAGCAGGCGAGCGCAGTGGAAGGGGACCTGCGCCAGGCGCTGGCCAGCCAGAAGCGCAAGAACGAGGAGGCTCTGCGGAAGCTTGAGGAGGAAAAGGTGACTTTATCTGTGGTCACTCAGTCAGCAAGCACTTTCTATCGCAACAGTCTCTTCTTACACTTGACAACAGACTTGCGAGCTTCATCGTGTCCAGGCTCTATTTCTTTAATCTTCATCTTTCATTTTTTGTTGGATCAGAAATATATTTCTCAAATTAACACTACTGAATATTGTTGAATCTGTCTCAAAATTTACGAATTTACAATTAAAACTATTTTTATTTGTTTATTTCCCAAAGAATTAGAATATTTACCATTAAAACGATATTAATATTGTTGAAATGACTAGAAAATTAAACGATTTGATTAAAACGACTTTATAATTGTCAAATCAGAGTGTAGGAAGTAATATTTTTTTCATCTAAAGTAGTATTCCTTCTTGGAGAGAGTTCATTACAATTTCTTACGAGTTCAATTTTTACATTGTATAAATAATTACATAAATAGTGCATCTAAAGGATTTGAAATAAGTAAGAGTAGTATATGATGCTTATTAATAGCAAAATAATTAATAATATATGGTAATATATATATTATATAATAAATTAAAAACAAATTTTCTCCACTAGAACAAAAGTGAACTCAATTTGCTTAATGAAAGGGCCAGGTAAGGCCAGTAGGAAGTGCTCGCCTCTGTACTGGTGGATCAGGGCTTCAATACCACTCTGGCCCTCGATTTATTCATGCGGCAACGCATCGTCTCTTGGAGAGGACGTTAGGCCGTCAGCCCCGAGCCTTATAGCACATTTTTGGCCTATGCGTGTTCTATTACGGTCTGACTGCAACCTAATCTAACCTACTTAACCAAAGAGATATAAAGTTTTGTGCAATTATGAATTTGATATTTTTTCAAGTTCTATACTATTGAAGAATTGGATGCAATTTAGATAAGTTGAAGATAAGTATAGTTTTGTTGGGTGACAGTTACGGGTCATAATTCAAAATATATGTAATAGTGCAGTTATTTGAAGACGATGTCCTCAAGAACAATATCTTCATCAAGAAGGGCACAAACAAAAAGAAGGTAATCTGGTGTTTGAGTTCTATGTATGTTGCAATAACATACAGCTAAATCAGTAATTTTAAAACAATGAAAACAGCTTAAATTACTATGCACAATGAGGAACGGAGAACCTGGTTCATAGAAAATCAAGACATTTATTTGTAGCCTACTGTGTGCCACTGGCAAATATTGTTTGATGCGATTCGCTCTTCATAGTTATCATTCATTCTAATTATCAATTTTGAAGTCATTTCAAGTTATTAAGCCATTTTAAAAAATATTCTTTACCATGAATATGTTTCGAAATGCAATTATTGATTTCTTCCGATAATATTTGTAATTTTCAAAGTTTTATTTTTATTTGATTTATAAAATTATTGTACCATTACAGGATCAAATACGAAAGAAACTGGAGAAAGAGTTGGAAACAAGTTTATCAGGATTGTCTAATGAGAAAGAAAGCGAAATCAGGTTGTTGGATGAGAAAGTGTCAGGATTGGAGTCTCACATCGAGAGCATGTGTCAGCAACACGAGGAGATACTGTTGAGAGCGGAGCAGGAGAAGCAACAGGCGTTGCTCATTGGTAAGCACATCACCACTGTGGTGCTTACAAAAGCTTTTCATCTTCTCTCCCGTGCAGCTTGTAATTCGGTCAGGCCCGACCTGACCCGAAATTCGGCTGAAAATGTCAATTCAGATCGGGTTGGGTCCAGATTTCTCTCTCGCTAACTTTTTTTTATGAATATATATTACAAAAATATATGCTAACGATGCCATATGCCAAAACGATATATGGATATTGAACTAAGGAATATTTGTTATAAAATAAATAATTTAGACAAAACAGATGACCGAGACTTGTTTGGCTGGTGGAGAATAATCTCCAATATATACCCGATATGAATATCGGGTTTGAGCCGGGCCGGGTTGGATTTTTTAGGCCCGATCTTACCTCTTCTTCACATCCACTAAATATATATATATATATATATATATATATATATTAAATGAACTACGTTTAGAACACTTACTGTTCTTGTCGTTCAGTTACTTTTGCTTATCGAGAAGGTAAGATACAGAACACTACTGGGTGAGTCCTAGCCTGGCAAACTTCTGCTTTCACCTTCGCAACGCTTTCTTTATGTTTTCCTCTATAAAACTGTTTTTGGGTGGAAAATAATGTTATTACTTTTCCCAATATGAAATATCGTAAACTTCATTTCATCATTATTTTTATTTATATTTGTATAAATATTATTGCCACTTACAATTATTGGGGCTTTGTTGACGGTTTTGATGTAAAGTTTTTTTTTTTTGTTTCTCTTTAGCCCACCACGACCATCAGGCTGTGCAGGAGAAACTGGATGAAGCAAAGGCAGAGTTGGAAGACGAAAGGTCGCAGTTAGAACGCTTGAAGAGAGAGTCTTCTTCGAAGAATGAATCAGACCGGGCTGTTATTAACCAGCTCAAGGACAATGTCAGCACTTTGCAGACGAAGTTTGAACAAATGAGGTACGCAGACAATTCTCTATCAAGTTGTTTGCACTTCACCTTTCTCTTTTCAAATAGGTTAATGATTAAGTTTTTTCTCAACTGTTCATTTTGAATAACTTTGCTGCAAAGTGCGATTTCTAAGCACACCAAGCTCAGGCGAAACTTAATAATGCAAATTAAAATTAAAAGACCAAAAATAAAACTGAAAAATTGAGTAAAGAGCATTAGTGATTAAGAAATATGGTGCTGGGACTGGAAATTAGGAGTCCATAGTGCACTGACTAGGTATTTTGCCTTCTGAGAGATGGAAAGATCTTGTGTGTTAGAGCTGATCTTGTATGGTGTAAGGTATTCGTTAAAGATCTAGACTCCAAAAAATCTTAAGAGTTTTTTTAAACAGTCACAAAATGTAAACATGGAATGCATCAGAATATATGTTTGATTGGGGTTAACTTTTTACATTTAACAATTCTGTTTTTGTAACATATTATTATCTTAAAATGATATGGATTTTGAAAAATTAGCTTCATTGACAAACTGGAATCAGAGTGCGGAGTTCCACACTAAAAGAATTTTTACTCATGACAAATAAAGTTTAGAAGCGCTGTTTGACTTGATTATGGCCTGCAAAATGAATCCCTAACGCTTGTATTTTTGCAAGGCTATTAGCTACACCCTCTTCAGAGGGACTGCTAGAAATGTTGCGAGTGCATGTTGTAAAGTAAACTGAATGTGAGGACTGACTAAGATGATTTCAGAGCAAAGGCTGAGGAGGAGAGGGACGGCTTGGAGGCTAGACTGGTGGAGGTGATGAAGGACCGGGATGCCGAGGTGGAACAGTGCGAGGAGCTCAAGCTTCAGCTGCACCTCACCGAGGAGAAAGTGGACTCGCTGCAGGCCCAGCTCACCGACACCCTGCATCGCCTCGCAGAAAGTAACCGCCGCATTAAACTAGCACACGATAATATAATCACATCCACAGCCTTCAGAAACTTACAAGCTAACCCCATGAACTTTGCCAACTGCAATATTTTCTGTCCAATATCGTGTGTTAAGTTACTATATATATAAAGATTTCACATAAACACGTGAAATAACAATCAATGATCAAACCAACTCAGTTGGGTTTTTGACTCTGAGGAAGACCGCTTGTCACAGTTGAAAGATCTTAGTCTTGTTTTCCCATTTCTTATTGTGGTTTGATTATTGATATATATATATATGATCAAACCACAATAAGAAATGGGAAAACAAGACTAAGATCTTTCAACCGTAACAAGCGGTCTTCGTCAGAGTCAAAAACCCAACTCTGTTGAGTTTTTGTTGAAAGATCTTAGTCTTGTTTTCCCATTTCTTATTGTGGTTTGATCATTGATTGTTATTTCACTTGTTTATGTGAAATCTTTTTATTTATATATATATATATATATATATATATATATATATATATATATAAATCTGTGTAATTAGGGAGCAGATTTTCGTTAATACACATTTCATTAACCTCTTTTTGAATCCTTATTTTTGTCACTTGTCTCGTTAACTTTTCTAACTTTGTAATAAGTGTTTTGAAGTTTTCTGGTATATCATATATAGATTGTCCAAATGTTTTTTTATCATCAATACTCGTCTTTATTAATACTATTCACTTTTTACAAATAACCGACGTTTCAGCCTCTATTGACTATCTTCAGGGTATTTTAACTTTACTTGCTTATGCTAGAAATATAAACATCAATATAAAGCTATATTAACTAAGGATATATAATAAGTTACTATAGGTTTATATTATGTTTATATTTCTAGCAAAATTAAAATACCCTGAAGATGGGCAATGGTGACTGAAACGTCTGTTATTTGTAAAAAGTTAATAGTTTTAATAATGACGAGTATTGAAGATAAAACACTAGGACAATTTTATTTGATATACCAAAAAACTTCAAAACACTTATTAGGAAGTTAGAAAAATTAACGAGACAAGTGACAAAAATAAGGATTCAAAAAGAGTTTAATGATATACATATATGTATATACATTATTAAAAACATAACCGTAGTTGGCAGAAACTTGCTTGTTTATAAGTTTCTCTATCTTCCGAAATCAGGATTTCGTTGTTGTATCTGAACTGTATAACAAACTTCCTACACAGTTAACAGTCAACATGTTTCACTCCTTCATAAAGCCATCTTCAGAACGAGAATGATTCTCAATTGCTTTTTCCCTTTACATAAGCAAAGTAGAGTCAATTAGAGGGATTAAGGTTGTTTGTTCAAAGCTGGGGGAGTGAGTGACCTTAAGGGGTCGCTGTTATTACCTGGGCCGGGTCTATTTGGCCTTGTGTTCCAAATAGTTTTAGGCTCCAATGGCTGTTTTCTAACTGAATATTGATATGGGGTTTCATTGTTGTATACATACAGCTTCAATAATTTTAAGTCTGTGTTGATCTCTTTCTTTTTTAATTATTTTAGTACCTGCCACAATAATATCACTTCTCAATTTGGTTTTGTGAATTTGCTCCATGTGTTTCTTGGGAGCTCCAGACATCAGATGCATTGTGAGCCTCCTTGACAGAGTCGTAGTGGTTACTCCAGTGTACGAATGTTTTCGGTGAATTTCTAAATTCACAAATATTAGAACATATAACCCAGCAGTTCGTAAGGTAGGAAAAAGCAATTGAGAATCATTCTCGTCCTGAAGATGGCTCTATGAAAAAAATATTAAAGTTTAGTTTCATAAATGATTTATTTACTTGGAGATATTTTTTAGTTAGTATTGGTATCTTCAAATTACATACATCTTACAAAATTTATTTGATTTTAATTTAGTTTCATTTTAATAAAAGTCATAACTTATAATAACAAACAATTTCACTTTTCATTTTACTCATAGTAATTAAAGAAAAATTAACTTTCAAAAGAGAAAGAATATGAAAACTACAAATTTAATATGTTCTGTTCTCCTTGATTAGATCACTCCATATGGATGAAGTGGTTTGGGAATGTCAACCAGTGGTTTTGTATATTCAAAGTTTGGAGTTTTGATCATACAATGATAAATAGATCGGTAGGATTTCATGATGTTTAACTCTCATGACACTCCCTTATCATACCACAAAACTGAAACTGATCTGGTGAATTCCCTATTTTCTTCAAGTTGGCGGTTATATGAATGTGTTTTAAAATCAAGATGAAGGAACAAATTAGATTTACATAAGTGCTTTCCTTTCTATATGCAATGTCTATTTATCTTTAGATAAGTGAGTACAGGTAAATGAAAAGTGAAATTTGGTGTGTAATGGTAACTTGAGAATGGTTAAATCGTTGCATATATATATCATAAAGTAAAGTACAACTACAGCCATACGTTCAACATTCTAGTATAGAATTCCTCAAGTCCAACAATGCTAGGAATAAAAAGATTTGTATTAATTTGGCAACGTCCACTCGCTGTTGCCAAACTTGTACAAATATTTAGGTAACCAATGAGTGAGATTAAAAAAAACCTATGTTAATAAATAGTCTGTTTGGACGAATAGATAACATAAAAATAAAATTAACAAAAATGTATGTAAAGTCACAATTAGAGCTTTTCGGTTATGGTTTTTGGGCAACGGTTTTTTTTTTTATTTACATATGCATATTTTTGTTGCAATTCAAATAATATTTTAGATTCTAGAATCTCCAATGGTGTTTCTAAATTTTGATTGCATTCAATATGAGTATAGAAATAAATAATTTGATAGATATATAATTTCACGAAAATATAAATGTTTAATTAATATGGTATAATTGAATACATAAGTTTTACAGTGTACAGTAATTAAATCTACTAACTTATTGTTGAAAGTCTATTTCTTAAAGTTGTCTCATTGCTTCCCTAAATACTGTATCACTGCGTTTACTATGATAGTATTGATTAGTGTTTTTCCATATTGTTTCGAAAAAGTAAGCTCTTTTCTCATTTATGGTATACAACATTGGAATTATTTGTGTTTTGATTATATTTGTGTTGTGAGGATATAATTTTGGTTCAGTACTATTTTTTGTTGATATATATATATTTGGCACCTAGTGAGAGGACTTCCTGGTGACTTGGCTATTCTGCTTAATATTAATTATTTTTCAATACTCTTTTATTATATGAATTGTATTGATACCTCTTATAATAAAAATTTCATTGTTTTCAGTTGAAAACAACAGAGACAATTTGATGAAAGAGCTAACAGATTCAAAGAGACACTTTGCAGACGTGAGCTTTGAGAGAGACAAGTACTTGAATACGAACAAAGAGTTGAGGGATCACATCAAGAAGTCTGAGAGTCAGAAGAGAGAACTAAGCAGGGCGTTGGAGGACTCTAATCAGAAAATATCAGGTGCTCGCCTTAAGTCTAAATAGAGATAAGTCTAGGCTAGTTTGTTGTAGGGGTACCTCTATGAGGTTATGATTTGAGCTTACTTAGGCTGCTTTCAGGTTGTTTCAACTTGTAAAGGTGAATGAGAACATACCGCATTCTTCCATAGTTTCTGTTACCATTCATGTATAGTTCAATAAATTTGGAGTATATATCATTCAATCAATGATCAAACCACAATAAGAAATGGGAAAACAAGTCTAAGATCTTTCAACCGTAACAAGCGGTCTTCGTCAGAGTCAAAAACCCAACTCAGGTTTTTTACCCAGTTGGGTTTTTGACTCTGACGAAGTCCGCTTGTTACGGTTGAAAGATCTTAGTCTTGTTTTCCCATTTCTTATTGTTGTTTGATCATTGATTGTTATTTCACGTGTTTATGTGAAATCTTTTTGTATCATTCAATGTATAGAAGACCGCGTTTGGGGTCTATTCAGTTAAGGAAAGTAGAACTGATCAATTAGCTGAGAAGCTGAACGTTTGGTTAGGCTGGCTAGCACTGTCAACCAAGCGTATCACGTCTGAAATGGCGAATTTTAGTTGATCTGATCTTGCAATCTGAGTGGCTTGTATTTTTAATTTGCACATTCTGATTGAATAGAGGTTTTCCTCATTTCTGTTTTCTATATGTGTTGTTTTCCATATCATTAACCCGATGATGACTTGTGTAAAAGTCGAAAGCTTGTTCATGCGCGTTTTAACTTTTGTAAGTACTTGTTTTTTGTCACTGTAATTGTTTTTATTTTCTGTATTTGTTTTTAATTCATTGTAATTGTTGTTCTATTTTGATTTGTATTTTGTGTCGTATTAAAAAGTTTTGCCTTTCGTCTGGAAGTTGTGATTTTCTTTTTACATCTGCTTATGCCAAATTAAGATGTCTCTTGGGCAATTGATATGGCTTTTAACACCAGCCCACCGCAAGGTTGTTCGTAAATTGGAGCAGACCAGCTTAAAAGTCGTTAACGCAGAGGCTGCTGTGTACTTTAATGAAACATCATTCAATATATAGATGATTCAATACATAAACCACGTTTGAGGTCTATACCATTCGATATATAGATGAGTCAATACATAGACTCCGTCTGGGGTCTATATCATTCAATATGTAGATGATTCGATACATAAACCCCGTTTAGGGTCTATACCATTTGATATATAGATGAGTCAATACATAGACTCCGTCTGGGGTCTATATCATTCAATATGTAGATGATTCGATACATAAACCCCGTTTAGGGTCTATACCATTTGATATATAGATGAGTCAATACATAGACTCCGTCTGGGGTCTATATCATTCAATATGTAGATGATTCGATACATAAACCCCGTTTAGGGTCTATACCATTTGATATATAGATGAGTCAATACATAGACTCCGTCTGGGGTCTATATCATTCAATATGTAGATGATTCGATACATAAACCCCGTTTAGGGTCTATACCATTTGATATATAGATGAGTCAATACATAGACTCCGTCTGGGGTCTATATCATTCAATATGTAGATGATTCGATACATAAACCCCGTTTAGGGTCTATACCATTTGATATATAGATGAGTCAATACATAGACTCCGTCTGGGGTCTATATCATTCAATATGTAGATGATTCGATACATAAACCCCGTTTAGGGTCTATACCATTCGATATATAGATGAGTCAATACATAGACTCCGTCTGGGGTCTATATCATTCAATATGTAGATGATTCGATACATAAACCCCGTTTAGGGTCTATACCATTTGATATATAGATGAGTCAATATATAGACTCCGTCTGGGGTCTATATCATTCAATATGTAGATGATTCGATACATAAACCCCGTTTAGGGTCTATACCATTTGATATATAGATGAGTCAATACATAGACTCCGTCTGGGGTCTATATCATTCAATATGTAGATGATTCGATACATAAACCCCGTTTAGGGTCTATACCATTTGATATATAGATGAGTCAATACATAGACTCCGTCTGGGGTCTATATCATTCAATATGTAGATGATTCGATACATAAACCCCGTTTAGGGTCTATACCATTTGATATATAGATGAGTCAATACATAGACTCCGTCTGGGGTCTATATCATTCAATATGTAGATGATTCGATACATAAACCCCTTTAGGGTCTATACCATTTGATATATAGATGAGTCAATACATAGACTCCGTCTGGGGTCTATATCATTCAATATGTAGATGATTCGATACATAAACCCCGTTTAGGGTCTATACCATTCGATATATAGATGAGTCAATACATAGACTCCGTCTGGGGTCTATATCATTCAATATGTAGATGATTCGATACATAAACCCCGTTTTAGGGTCTATACCATTTGATATATAGATGAGTCAATATATAGACTCCGTCTGGGGTCTATATCATTCAATATGTAGATGATTCGATACATAAACCCCGTTTAGGGTCTATACCATTTGATATATAGATGAGTCAATATATAGACTCCGTCTGGGGTCTATATCATTCAATATGTAGATGATTCGATACATAAACCCCGTTTAGGGTCTATACCATTTGATATATAGATGAGTCAATATATAGACTCCGTCTGGGGTCTATATCATTCAATATGTAGATGATTCGATACATAAACCCCGTTTAGGGTCTATACCATTTGATATATAGATTAGTCAATATATAGACTCCGTCTGGGGTCTATATCATTCAATATGTAGATGATTCGATACATAAACCCCGTTTAGGGTCTATACCATTTGATATATAGATGAGTCAATACATAGACTCCGTCTGGGGTCTATATCATTCAATATGTAGATGATTCGATACATAAACCCCGTTTAGGGTCTATACCATTCGATATATAGATGAGTCAATACATAGACTCCGTCTGGGGTCTATATCATTCAATATGTAGATGATTCGATACATAAACCCCGTTTAGGGTCTATACCATTCGATATATAGATGAGTCAATACATAGACTCCGTCTGGGGTCTATATCATTCAATATGTAGATGATTCGATACATAAACCCCGTTTAGGGTCTATACCATTTGATATATAGATGAGTCAATACATAGACTCCGTCTGGGGTCTATATCATTCAATATGTAGATGATTCGATACATAAACCCCGTTTAGGGTCTATACCATTTGATATATAGATGAGTCAATATATAGACTCCGTCTGGGGTCTATATCATTCAATATGTAGATGATTCGATACATAAACCCCGTTTAGGGTCTATACCATTCGATATATAGATGAGTCAATACATAGACTCCGTCTGGGGTCTATATCATCAATATGTAGATGATTCGATACATAAACCCCGTTTAGGGTCTATACCATTTGATATATAGATGAGTCAATACATAGACTCCGTCTGGGGTCTATATCATTCAATATGTAGATGATTCGATACATAAACCCCGTTTAGGGTCTATACCATTTGATATATAGATGAGTCAATATATAGACTCCGTCTGGGGTCTATATCATTCAATATGTAGATGATTCGATACATAAACCCCGTTTAGGGTCTATACCATTTGATATATAGATGAGTCAATACATAGACTCCGTCTGGGGTCTATATCATTCAATATGTAATGATTCGATACATAAACCCCGTTTAGGGTCTATACCATTTGATATATAGATGAGTCAATACATAGACTCCGTCTGGGGTCTATATCATTCAATATGTAGATGATTCGATACATAAACCCCGTTTAGGGTCTATACCATTTGATATATAGATGAGTCAATATATAGACTCCGTCTGGAGTCTATATCATTCAATATGTAGATGATTCGATACATAAACCCCGTTTAGGGTCTATACCATTCGATATATAGATGAGTCAATACATAGACTCCGTCTGGGGTCTATATCATTCAATATGTAGATGATTCGATACATAAACCCCGTTTAGGGTCTATACCATTTGATATATAGATGAGTCAATATATAGACTCCGTCTGGAGTCTATATCATTCAATATGTAGATGATTCGATACATAAACCCCGTTTAGGGTCTATACCATTTGATATATAGATGAGTCAATACATAGACTCCGTCTGGAGTCTATATCATTCAATATGTAGATGATTCGATACATAAACCCCGTTTAGGGTCTATACCATTTGATATATAGATGAGTCAATATATAGACTCCGTCTGGGGTCTATATCATTCAATATGTAGATGATTCGATACATAAACCCCGTTTAGGGTCTATACCATTTGATATATAGATGAGTCAATATATAGACTCCGTCTGGGGTCTATATCATTCAATATGTAGATGATTCGATACATAAACCCCGTTTAGGGTCTATACCATTTGATATATAGATGAGTCAATATATAGACTCCGTCTGGGGTCTATATCATTCAATATGTAGATGATTCAATACATAAACCCCGTTTAGGGTCTATACCATTTGATATATAGATGAGTCAATATATAGACTCCGTCTGGGGTCTATATCATTCAATATGTAGATGATTCGATACATAAACCCCGTTAGGGTCTATACCATTTGATATATAGATGAGTCAATATATAGACTCCGTCTGGGGTCTATATCATTCAATATGTAGATGATTCGATACATAAACCCCGTTTAGGGTCTATACCATTCGATATATAGATGAGTCAATACATAGACTCCGTCTGGGGTCTATATCATTCAATATTAGATGATTCGATACATAAACCCCGTTTAGGGTCTATACCATTCGATATATAGATGAGTCAATACATAGACTCCGTCTGGGGTCTATATCATTCAATATGTAGATGATTCGATACATAAACCCCGTTTAGGGTCTATACCATTTGATATATAGATGAGTCAATACATAGACTCCGTCTGGGGTCTATATCATTCAATATGTAGATGATTCGATACATAAACCCCGTTTAGGGTCATACCATTTGATATATAGATGAGTCAATACATAGACTCCGTCTGGGTCTATATCATCAATATGTAATGATTCGATACATAAACCCCGTTTAGGGTCTATACCATTTGATATATAGATGAGTCAATACATAGACTCCGTCTGGGTCTATATCATTCAATATGTAGATGATTCGATACATAAACCCCGTTTAGGGTCTATACCATTTGATATATAGATGAGTCAATACATAGACTCCGTCTGGGGTCTATATCATTCAATATGTAGATGATTCGATACATAAACCCCGTTTAGGGTCTATACCATTTGATATATAGATGAGTCAATACATAGACTCCGTCTGGGATCTATATCATTCAATATGTAGATGATTCGATACATAAACCCCCGTTTAGGGTCTATACCATTTGATATATATGAGTCAATACTAGACTCCGTCTGGGGTCTATATCATTCAATATGTAGATGATTCGATACATAAACCCCGTTTAGGGTCTATACCATTCGATATATAGATGAGTCAATACATAGACTCCGTCTGGGGTCTATATCATTCAATATGTAGATGATTCGATACATAAACCCCGTTTAGGGTCTATACCATTTGATATATAGATGAGTCAATATATAGACTCCGTCTGGGGTCTATATCATTCAATATGTAGATGATTCGATACATAAACCCCGTTTAGGGTCTATACCATTTGATATATAGATGAGTCAATATATAGACTCCGTCTGGGGTCTATATCATTCAATATGTAGATGATTCGATACATAAACCCCGTTTAGGGTCTATACCATTTGATATATAGATGAGTCAATATATAGACTCCGTCTGGGGTCTATATCATTCAATATGTAGATGATTCGATACATAAACCCCGTTTAGGGTCTATACCATTCGATATATAGATGAGTCAATACATAGACTCCGTCTGGGGTCTATATCATTCAATATGTAGATGATTCGATACATAAACCCCGTTTAGGGTCTATACCATTTGATATATAGATGAGTGAATACATAGACTCCGTCTGGGGTCTATATCATTCAATATGTAGATGATTCGATACATAAACCCCGTTTAGGGTCTATACCATTCGATATATAGATGAGTCAATACATAGACTCCGTCTGGGGTCTATATCATTCAATATGTAGATGATTCGATACATAAACCCCGTTTAGGGTCTATACCATTCGATATATAGATGAGTCAATACATAGACTCCGTCTGGGGTCTATATCATTCAATATGTAGATGATTCGATACATAAACCCCGTTTAGGGTCTATACCATTTGATATATAGATGAGTCAATACATAGACTCCGTCTGGGGTCTATATCATTCAATATGTAGATGATTCGATACATAAACCCCGTTTAGGGTCTATACCATTTGATATATAGATGAGTCAATATATAGACTCCGTCTGGGGTCTATATCATTCAATATGTAGATGATTCGATACATAAACCCCGTTTAGGGTCTATACCATTCGATATATAGATGAGTCAATACATAGACTCCGTCTGGGGTCTATATCATTCAATATGTAGATGATTCGATACATAAACCCCGTTTAGGGTCTATACCATTTGATATATAGATGAGTCAATACATAGACTCCGTCTGGGGTCTATATCATTCAATATGTAGATGATTCGATACATAAACCCCGTTTAGGGTCTATACCATTTGATATATAGATGAGTCAATATATAGACTCCGTCTGGGGTCTATATCATTCAATATGTAGATGATTCGATACATAAACCCCGTTTAGGGTCTATACCATTTGATATATAGATGAGTCAATACATAGACTCCGCCTGGGGTCTATATCATTCAATATGTAGATGATTCGATACATAAACCCCGTTTAGGGTCTATACCATTTGATATATAGATGAGTCAATATATAGACTCCGTCTGGAGTCTATATCATTCAATATGTAATGATTCGATACATAAACCCCGTTTAGGGTCTATACCATTTGATATATAGATGAGTCAATACATAGACTCCGTCTGGGGTCTATATCATTCAATATGTAGATGATTCGATACATAAACCCCGTTTAGGGTCTATACCATTTGATATATAGATGAGTCAATATATAGACTCCGTCTGGGTCTATATCATTCAATATGTAGATGATTCGATACATAAACCCCGTTTAGGGTCTATACCATTTGATATATAGATGAGTCAATATATAGACTCCGTCTGGGGTCTATATCATTCAATATGTAGATGATTCGATACATAAACCCCGTTTAGGGTCTATACCATTTGATATATAGATGAGTCAATATATAGACTCCGTCTGGGGTCTATATCATTCAATATGTAGATGATTCGATACATAAACCCCGTTTAGGGTCTATACCATTTGATATATAGATGAGTCAATAATAGACTCCGTCTGGGGTCTATATCATTCAATATGTAGATGATTCGATACATAAACCCCGTTTAGGGTCTATACCATTTGATATATAGATGAGTCAATATATAGACTCCGTCTGGGGTCTATATCATTCAATATGTAGATGATTCGATACATAAACCCCGTTTAGGGTCTATACCATTTGATATATAGATGAGTCAATACATAGACTCCGTCTGGGGTCTATATCATTCAATATGTAGATGATTCGATACATAAACCCCGTTTAGGGTCTATACCATTTGATATATAGATGAGTCAATAATAGACTCCGTCTGGGGTCTATATTATTCAATATGTAGATGATTCGATACATAAACCCCGTTTAGGGTCTATACCATTTGATATATAGATGAGTCAATACATAGACTCCGTCTGGGGTCTATATCATTCAATATGTAGATGATTCGATACATAAACCCCGTTTAGGGTCTATACCATTCGATATATAGATGAGTCAATACATAGACTCCGTCTGGGGTCTATATCATTCAATATGTAGATGATTCGATACATAAACCCCGTTTAGGGTCTATACCATTTCGATATATAGATGAGTCAATACATAGACTCCGTCTGGGGTCTATATCATTCAATATGTAGATGATTCGATACATAAACCCCGTTTAGGGTCTATACCATTTGATATATAGATGAGTCAATACATAGACTCCGTCTGGGGTCTATATCATTCAATATGTAGATGATTCGATACATAAACCCCGTTTAGGGTCTATACCATTTGATATATAGATGAGTCAATACATAGACTCCGTCTGGGGTCTATATCATTCAATATGTAGATGATTCGATACATAAACCCCGTTTAGGGTCTATACCATTTGATATATAGATGAGTCAATACATAGACTCCGTCTGGGGTCTATATCATTCAATATGTAGATGATTCGATACATAAACCCCGTTTAGGGTCTATACCATTTGATATATAGATGAGTCAATACATAGACTCCGTCTGGGGTCTATATCATTCAATATGTAGATGATTCGATACATAAACCCCGTTTAGGGTCTATACCATTTGATATATAGATGAGTCAATACATAGACTCCGTCTGGGTCTATATCATTCAATATGTAGATGATTCGATACATAAACCCCGTTTAGGGTCTATACCATTCGATATATAGATGAGTCAATACATAGACTCCGTCTGGGGTCTATATCATTCAATATGTAGATGATTCGATACATAAACCCCGTTTAGGGTCTATACCATTTGATATATAGATGAGTCAATATATAGACTCCGTCTGGGGTCTATATCATTCAATATGTAGATGATTCGATACATAAACCCCGTTTAGGGTCTATACCATTTGATATATAGATGAGTCAATATATAGACTCCGTCTGGGGTCTATATCATTCAATATGTAGATGATTCGATACATAAACCCCGTTTAGGGTCTATACCATTTGATATATAGATGAGTCAATAATAGACTCCGTCTGGGGTCTATATCATTCAATATGTAGATGATTCGATACATAAACCCCGTTTAGGGTCTATACCATTTGATATATAGATTAGTCAATAATAGACTCCGTCTGGGGTCTATATCATTCAATATGTAGATGATTCGATACATAAACCCCGTTTAGGGTCTATACCATTTGATATATAGATGAGTCAATACATAGACTCCGTCTGGGGTCTATATCATTCAATATGTAGATGATTCGATACATAAACCCCGTTTAGGGTCTATACCATTCGATATATAGATGAGTCAATACATAGACTCCGTCTGGGGTCTATATCATTCAATATGTAGATGATTCGATACATAAACCCCGTTTAGGGTCTATACCATTGATATATAGATGAGTCAATACATAGACTCCGTCTGGGGTCTATATCATTCAATATGTAGATGATTCGATACATAAACCCCGTTTAGGGTCTATACCATTTGATATATAGATGAGTCAATACATAGACTCCGTCTGGGGTCTATATCATTCAATATGTAGATGATTCGATACATAAACCCCGTTTAGGGTCTATACCATTTGATATATAGATGAGTCAATAATAGACTCCGTCTGGGTCTATATCATTGAATATGTAGATGATTCGATACATAAACCCCGTTTAGGGTCTATACCATTCGATATATAGATGAGTCAATACATAGACTCCGTCTGGGGTCTATATCATTCAATATGTAGATGATTCGATACATAAACCCCGTTTAGGGTCTATACCATTTGATATATAGATGAGTCAATACATAGACTCCGTCTGGGTCTATATCATTCAATATGTAGATGATTCGATACATAAACCCCGTTTAGGGTCTATACCATTTGATATATAGATGAGTCAATATATAGACTCCGTCTGGGGTCTATATCATTCAATATGTAGATGATTCGATACATAAACCCCGTTTAGGGTCTATACCATTTGATATATAGATGAGTCAATACATAGACTCCGTCTGGGGTCTATATCATTCAATATGTAGATGATTCGATACATAAACCCCGTTTAGGGTCTATACCATTTGATATATAGATGAGTCAATACATAGACTCCGTCTGGGGTCTATATCATTCAATATGTAGATGATTCGATACATAAACCCCGTTTAGGGTCTATACCATTTGATATATAGATGAGTCAATATATAGACTCCGTCTGGGGTCTATATCATTCAATATGTAGATGATTCGATACATAAACCCCGTTTAGGGTCTATACCATTTGATATATAGATGAGTCAATACATAGACTCCGTCTGGGGTCTATATCATTCAATATGTAGATGATTCGATACATAAACCCCGTTTAGGGTCTATACCATTTGATATATAGATGAGTCAATAATAGACTCCGTCTGGAGTCTATATCATTCAATATGTAGATGATTCGATACATAAACCCCGTTTAGGGTCTATACCATTTGATATATAGATGAGTCAATACATAGACTCCGTCTGGAGTCTATATCATTCAATATGTAGATGATTCGATACATAAACCCCGTTTAGGGTCTATACCATTTGATATATAGATGAGTCAATAATAGACTCCGTCTGGGGTCTATATCATTCAATATGTAGATGATTCGATACATAAACCCCGTTTAGGGTCTATACCATTTGATATATAGATGAGTCAATATATAGACTCCGTCTGGGGTCTATATCATTCAATATGTAGATGATTCGATACATAAACCCCGTTTAGGGTCTATACCATTTGATATATAGATGAGTCAATATATAGACTCCGTCTGGGTCTATATCATTCAATATGTAGATGATTCGATACATAAACCCCGTTTAGGGTCTATACCATTTGATATATAGATGAGTCAATATATAGACTCCGTCTGGGGTCTATATCATTCAATATGTAGATGATTCGATACATAAACCCCGTTTAGGGTCTATACCATTTGATATATAGATGAGTCAATATATAGACTCCGTCTGGGGTCTATATCATTCAATATGTAGATGATTCGATACATAAACCCCGTTTAGGGTCTATACCATTTGATATATAGATGAGTCAATACATAGACTCCGTCTGGGGTCTATATCATTCAATATGTAGATGATTCGATACATAAACCCCGTTTAGGGTCTATACCATTTGATATATAGATGAGTCAATATATAGACTCCGTCTGGGGTCTATATCATTCAATATGTAGATGATTCGATACATAAACCCCGTTTAGGGTCTATACCATTTGATATATAGATGAGTCAATACATAGACTCCGTCTGGGGTCTATATCATTCAATATGTAGATGATTCGATACATAAACCCCGTTTAGGGTCTATACCATTCGATATATAGATGAGTCAATACATAGACTCCGTCTGGGTCTATATCATTCAATATGTAGATGATTCGATACATAAACCCCGTTTAGGGTCTATACCATTCGATATATAGATGAGTCAATACATAGACTCCGTCTGGGGTCTATATCATTCAATATGTAGATGATTCGATACATAAACCCCGTTTAGGGTCTATACCATTTGATATATAGATGAGTCAATACATAGACTCCGTCTGGGGTCTATATCATTCAATATGTAGATGATTCGATACATAAACCCCGTTTAGGGTCTATACCATTTGATATATAGATGAGTCAATATATAGACTCCGTCTGGGGTCTATATCATTCAATATGTAGATGATTCGATACATAAACCCCGTTTAGGGTCTATACCATTTGATATATAGATGAGTCAATATATAGACTCCGTCTGGGGTCTATATCATTCAATATGTAGATGATTCGATACATAAACCCCGTTTAGGGTCTATACCATTTGATATATAGATGAGTCAATACATAGACTCCGTCTGGGGTCTATATCATTCAATATGTAGATGATTCGATACATAAACCCCGTTTAGGGTCTATACCATTTGATATATAGATGAGTCAATATATAGACTCCGTCTGGGGTCTATATCATTCAATATGTAGATGATTCGATACATAAACCCCGTTTAGGGTCTATACCATTTGATATATAGATGAGTCAATATATAGACCCCGTTTGTGGTCCATGGTGATCCAAATGGATAAGGATTCAGCAAAACTAGAGGTTGAAAGATAATTAAATATTTTTTTCTCTCTTTTAATATAGTAGTTGTACAAAAACCTTGCTTCTTTCTCATCTTCCCAGAATCTCCCTTAGACCACTCAAGAGAAATTGGCTGAGAGATCTACTGCTATGATAACCAACAACAATCAAGAAACGAAGTGAAAGTTGAACCAGTGGGTTTCATTCTTTACTCTTGTGTATCAAAGCTATATGTATTACCCTTACTGCATCTACTTGTTACGCAAGATATGCGTAGTTTTATATTTCTAAATAATTATGTTTAAAAAAAAATTGGTAGACTACAGAACTTCAGTCAAGTACCTGCAATTTCATGGAGTTCTTCGTCTTTACTCGCTTGACTCTCCTAAAGTTGGTTCAATCCAAAATTTGGGATTGAATTCAGTGCTATTAAGTTCAGATTTATGGTATAAGCGTCGAGGTAATGGGGTACTTATGAATAGCAGCTTTGGCTAGAATCTGTACCCGAAATACACTGAATGTTAGGGCTATATTGCTTACTGATATCATAATATAATAAATCCTTGATATATAGGGACTTGATTTTAAAACTGATTGAACTGATAACCCCTAATCTATTGCTAAAGAGGTGGCATTTATCTGTCATGCCACTCCACAAGACATCCTTGTATAATTGATATCTGTTTAAAGAACTTACAACTTTGTAATGGTTTTTATAATGACTGAAATATGTATTACTCAGAGAAAGAATCAAGTGTATCGTTTGATCTGCAAGTAGATAAAAATACTTTGATTTGTTGCAGTCCTTGAAGAAAACAGAAGTGGGCTAGATAGCGAGAGAAATAGACTGGTGACAGTGGTGAGGGAACTGGAAAGAAATCTAGTCGAAAAGAAACACCAAGTGACTAGCTTGTCTGAAGAAGTGGGTAAGCTGAAGGGAGCAGTGGAGTCAAAGCAGAGCGATGGCAAACAGTTGGAGGCAAAGATGGGAGCGGTGACAGAGGAGAGGGACAAAATGAGGCAGCAAAACCAGCACTTGACCAAGCAGGTAAGCAGCACCAACAAGTCAAGATCTCAGTGGACATTCTGTTCATGAAACAGTTCTTAGGGGACATTCTGTAAAACATTGTTACCAGTAATTCAATTAAGATTCAATGAATGAAAATTTAATAAAAAAAATTGTATTAAGTCAACATTTTCTTCATATAATTTGATTTATAGAAGGGACTTTCTTTCAAAAATCCTACATTCCAACGAGTGATGTATCATCTGTGATAGATCCGAAACTGAGCATAAAAGTTGGTTGATACAGGAAAGAAATTTAGCAGGTTGTCCTCTCTCCTCTTATTTGATTTAACATGTGTAACAACATTGGCGGAAAAAATCCCCTGCGGGGGGGGGGGATAACTCGCACTCCTTCTGGAAATATTCTACAGTAAAATCGTTTAACAAACACTCCGGAATATGAAAATCATATTTACCGGTGAATAATGCATATTCAAACATAAACTGATAAATAATATATTTATAAATCGCTGAAATATAACAACTCCATTATTCGAGTGTAGTGAATTTTCATGTTCAAATTCAACATATTCTTCAAAAGATATAAAGAGTGTATGTTGATTTTATATAATTCTTTTATTCACTTTTCATTCACTGACTATTAATTTAATTGCAGATAACAATTATTTGTAGCATACCTCCTTAGCCTCTAATTTCCATATATAATCCTGAGTGGACTAAGCAGGGTGGTTTAAAAAAAAACATATATTTTTTAAACGGTGGTCTCCGAATGACGTTGGTATTAGTCATTATGGTATGATCAAGGGTTAAATATAGGTAGAAAGTAAAATAGAAAGAAGAAAGGAACCTCCAGTGGCAAACGACACTGGCGGGCATACTTTCCATTAGTGGCACCAAGCCGAGAAAGATTACATCCGTTCCAACAGAAGAGCTAATATTGCTGTTATGGCTTTCCTAGTTCCTCCAAGAGAGAAATCGCCCTGGTAGGATAGGTTTCCGCCAACACAAGTTGAATGCATAGTGTTAGGAGAGCGTTAACTTCTGAGGTATATAACGATACCAGGAACTCATTAGAGACACTACTCCGTATAAAATTGAGTTTGAAATGAATTTTTCCAAAGATGTGAAACAGTTTTAGATGCACTGATCGGTAATATAATAATATAATAATTTTACAATATAACTATTATATAAGAATTTGCTTATCCATTCGTTTTGACCTTTTTGGGAAGTGGACGGTGCTAAAATGACCTTTACTCCAAGAAAGGTTCCCAACCCCCTGGGTTAAATAGTTGCGGAACTATTGAGCATTGTTTGGTTTAAACTTTTTTTCTTTTCTTTTTTTTTTTTTTTGATGAACGTTCTATTTGTGAATATAAGATAATTTTTGTTACTAATTCATTTAAACGTATGTATGAAACTTTTAGGTAGTTGAGCTTGAAGGAAGTGTGGGAGCGATGAAACAGGAGTTAGTGAAGATGAGAGGACGTTGGGAAGAGGATGGCAGAAGGTGGGAAGGAAGACAGTCTGAGTTGACCTCCGAATTAGAAGAGTCGAGAGGACTGCAAGGGAAGCTTGAAGACAGAGCTCATAATCTTGAAGTCTGCTTGGCTGATGCCTCTCAGCAGATACACGAGCTCAAGGTAAAACGCCTTTGTCCACTATTTAACGCATAATGATAAGTTAATAAGTAAAATATGGCCTTAGAAACATTTCGAAAGCTATGTTTTTTTGATCATCCAGCAAGTAAAACTTTTCAACCTAAAATGTATATTTAAGATAATAATGGTGTATGATTATTTGTCCAAGGGACATATTTGTGCATGAGCAGATAAATAAAACAACTTTTGAAACGAAAATCTTTATAACAAGGAAAACAAACAAAAACTATAACAAAAACAATAGTAGGTTATCTTCAGGTTAACAAACGGAAAAAAATTGACTTATATAAATTATAAAACCAATGCAAAATTCCAGTCAATCAGAGTGAGAACCAGATCTGTCAAGCTCACCATTGACAGTTGACTGAACTAGCCAGCCCAACCAGTCACCCGACCTCTCATGGCTGCTCAGCCGATTGGTCATCACCACTCATAGGCACATCTAATTCATTTACATCCATTATTAGTTTGTAGGAGTTGTCGAAATTCCTATGACTAGATATAACATTCATCTCGTTTATTTGAGCGTTTATAGCGGGATTTAAGTCTTTAATACAGAGTGCTTCAATTATTTTTAACTTATAAATATCACTGTTCTTCTGCAAAATTGTTGTGTTTTCTTCTAGCATCTTCCGCGTTAAAGCAATATTATGGGCCTCTCTTGCGTGGTTCTTGGGGGCTCCATTCACTAAATGCATGCTCAACCGTTTTGAAAGCTGAGTAGTTGTCATCCCAATATAATTAGAGGGCAGGGTTACCCTCAACGGATAGATCGACTATCCGAGCATGCATACGAAGAGCACTTACACACTGCAGTAAAGTACACACTGCTATTGGAAATCAATAGCGAAGAATTGTTATCAATATCTTCGTCGGAAAAGAGGCCGACCAAAGTTCGAAGGTTCAACTGAGGAATTTAGGTCATGTGGGTATGTCATTTTTTTTTTTCATTTTATTATATACAATATCCTGTTGTTCTTGCAACTTTTAACTTGTAATTTGTATTGTAGAAGTTTATCTGACAATGAACACGAAGTGTTCGAAACGCGTAGAATGAAAAATCTTCTTTTTTAGGAGTGGATACTTTGTTTTATCCATTTATCCAAGTACCTGATTATTTAATTTATTTTAGCGAAATTTTTAATTATTAAAGTGGTAATTATTAATAAGTAGTTATTATTCTAATTGATGAAATTGGTTAATTATACTAAAATTATAGACAAGAATGCTAGTTGTAGTTACAAAGGACTGATTCATTTGTAAGGAATTTATGAAAGTATGTATTTGTGATGAAGTAAACGAGAGTCACGTGACGCCAGATTTTTCTGAATGGAATGTTTTCAGGCAAGGCTAGGAGGATCGGAAGGCAGAGTGCATGCTTTGGAAAACCAAATAGTACAACTTGAAGTAATGAAGCGAGAAGCGGATCAGAAACTTTCCAGTGTTGGCTCGATTTTGCGACGGATCGCCGGAATCCAGCCTGACGGTTCGTTGAGCGTTGCTTACAAGACACTATCGCCTACGAGACGGTGGAGTCCTGCCAGAGCGGGGGCTGGAGACGCCGAGTCCAGGCCGGAGCCCACCTTCGACGTCGACCCGGAGTGCGTGAGGAAAGGAGTTAGGGCCCTCATGCACCAGGTGCGCCACCGTCATGTCCACTTTGAGAAAAATAACTTTATTATTAAAAAAATCATTGTAAACCATCAATAAAAACTCACTTCTAGGAACAAACTAAACCAAGAACAATAAATAAAATTACAGGGTGAAAGCTCTCAGAAACAAACACAACAAACAAAAAAAAATAAAGTTTTTCGGTTTTTTCTGTGTCATTTAATTTATTGTCATGATCGACTGTTTCTATTTGCATTTTATTTATTATTTTAATATATTAATATCTTCAAAGTAGTTACAAATGTAATTATGGTGATTTAGTCAGTTACATATGGCTTAAATATTGACTTATGTATATAATAATATAATTTGGCTATTTTGACCAAATTGTTTTTTCTTTTCTTCTTCAGTTAATTTTCTTAATGCGTTTGCTTCCGACTCTAACAGAAGCCGTTCACTCAGTGTATCTCTTCTATGAAGTCACTTCCACAGGCATGACAGATATTGGAGGGCTCACACTCCCTCCAAAAAAACCAAACTGTTATCATGCGATATCCGCTTCCCCATTTGGAGGTCCCCCGGTGTGGTACTGATCAGTGCCGAAGTTCTGTAGCCGTGGTCTTGTGAAGACTGGATACTAAACAATAAAGCTGCTGTCTTCATGCCAGGTAGATTAAAGGGCACACAGTCCCTTTGTAAATAAGGGCACTGGCAATCGACATCAGCCACTCTGTGCGGCAATGTCTCTTTTTTATTTCTTTTATTTTTTTGGGGGTGGTTGATTGTTGGAGGTCGATCTGCTATTGATGAGGTGCTGGTGTAGAGATGTATTCTCTACTTAGCTAAAACCTGAGGGTTTTGACTCTGACGAAGACAGCTTGTTACGGTAGAAAGATCTTAAGTCTTGTTTTTCCATTTCATATTGTGGTTTGATCATTGTATATATATATATATATATATATATATATATATATATATATATAAGTAATGCCGGCCGCCCGCGAGAGACTAGAAGGTTGAAGTCCGTATCAACATTGCCTCTCCTATAAACAGAAGGAGCTGACTAATAAAACTCGATTCTTGTCTTCAATCACGTGCGAGCTAGTTTATTTAAATTCCTTTTTTTAAAAAACCTATTCATTACCCGGACACGCGTAACTGGTGCCGAAACCCGGGATCATTCGCCAACTGTTTAATAGTGTAGTGTTGTGTCCAGTGTAGAAACCAACATGACGAGTAAACAGACAACAGGAGCCGATGTTAGGCTCGCAGTGAAAATAGAACAAGCGAGAGTAGCAAAAGCAGGGTACCTGATGAACCTATTAGATTCGATAAAGAGGTTCAGGGTGATGCTCGAGAGTTGGACTTGTTCATAGAGAGAATGGACTGCATCAACGAGCAGTTAGTCACAACTCAACTAGACCCAGCTACAGACAAGAACATCAAGACCTACTTCCTCGCCAGGGTCAGCCTTACGGTGATGCTGGAGTTAGGACTTACGTTTTGTGCGGAGTGGAGTGCGGTGCGAGCAGCCCTTAAGGACAGATATGCTGGAGCCGCAAAGCCTGTAGCTAGAAGTGCGCTAAAAATTTTTGAAATGCGGAAGGAGAATGGTGAGACCTGCGCTGAGTTCGGGCGCAGATTGGGGGATGCGACAAGGAAATTAACTATGAAGATAAATGAAAAGTGCACAGACAGTCAAGAAGCGAAATGGAGAACGACGATATATGAAGAGATAGCCAGTGAAATTCTCCTCAAGGCAGCACCAGAACGAGTGAGAATGGCCCTCCGTATCATGAAGCCCACTAGTCTCGAGGAGACAATTAATGCCATCCGGGAGGAAGAAATGGACCGAGAAGATAACGGTGTTATATACAGAGGGAAGTCAGAAGGAGGATGGGCAGTTGTGACCAGGAGGAGAGTACCTCAGGATAGGCAATTCAGAGCAAGAGCCTATGAGGATCGAGGACAAGGGAGGTATTCACAGGAGAGGAAGCCACGGGGACGTTTTGAAGAGAGAAGATCTCAAGCCAGGAGGAACAGCTATGAGGCAGTGGGAGGCTACACGCGAAGAGAGAAGCCAGTAAGAAGAGGATGTTGGGAGTGTGGTGAACTCGGTCACTTCGCGCGAGAGTGTCCGTATTTATATCGCAAGGAGAGACCACGAACGAAACAGTATAGACCAACACCAAGAGATGAGCCCATGGAAGTTAACACAACCCGGCGGGAGAAGATGTGGGGCAGGAGAAGACAAAAAGGGGAAGGCTCTTCAGAGGACGGGAGCTCATCAGAGTCAACAGGGTCGGAGCAAGAGACATCGATAGAACGACACGAGCGCTGGTACGAGCGAGGGAAGTGGCCTTCACTGGAAGAGACTCGTGGTGGGAGGATCGCTATTCGAGAGAAGAGGAAGAAGGATTGAAGGTTAGGCGAGAGGTATATAGGCGAGCAACAGAGGAATAGCATAAGAGGTAAGCTCCCTATATTTTTTTTTCCCAAATGGAAGACTAAGTGTTTGGTAGATACAGGGTCAGATAGCACAATTATGGACAATGAAGTGGCAAAAAGGATGGACAATTATTCAGGGCTGACACCGTGCAACTGCACCTTGGTCACCATGGCAGGAAGGAAGAGCCTGGTAGGCGAATTACAGGTAGAGATGGGAGAATTAATAGGAGAGACCTTGGAGATGAAAGTGCATGTGACCCACTTAGAGACCCAGAAATATGGAGTTATTCTAGGGTGCGACTTTTTGGAGAGAATCAATGCAAAACCTGAGTGTAAAAGAGGGAAGTGGGACATTAAACTAGGAAAAAGGAAATACTTCGTGGAAGGGAGAGTTAAACCAGGGAAGAGAATAACGGTAAACTGTGGAAAAGTGATACCAGGAGAACATCAGGTTAGTGAATTAATGAAAGAATTTGAAAAAGTATTCTATAGTGAAGGACAGAGGTTATCAGCTACAGGTAGGGTCAAACACCAAATAGAACTCCCTGAAGGTACAGTTGTTTACGTGAAACCTAGAAGGTACCCACACCAATTGAAAAAGATAATGCAGGAGCAAATAAAGGAAATGCTCGACCAGGGCATAATACAGAGGTCTAAGTCGCAATTTTCGAGCCCTATTTGGCTGGTCCCAAAAAAGGTCGAGGAGGGTAAACCCCCTAAATACCGGTTGGTAGTAGATTTTAGAGAGTTAAATAAGTACACTAAGCTTGAAAGATACCCTCTGCCAAGGATAGAAGACATACTCGACCATATGGCAGGAGCAACTGTATTCAGTACCTTCGACCTCAAGGCCGGGTATCACCAGATTAGGATGCACCCGAGAGATGTCGAGAAGACGGCCTTTACGTTCGATAGAGGCCACTTCGAATTTTTGAGGATGCCCTTTGGCCTAAAGAATGCGCCTTCCACGTTCCAACGCCTCATGGATGAACTGCTTGAAGGACTGGGAGAAGACTTTACGCAAATCTACATGGATGACATCATAGTGTTCAGTAAGTCAATAGAAGAGCATAAGGAACATGTTATAAGGGTGCTGAAAAGAATAAGGGACTTTGGCTTAAAGGTAGCGATGGATAAAACCCGCTTATATCAAAAAGAGGTTAGATTTATGGGGCACCTTATCTCAGGTGAAGGAGTAAGACCCGACCCTAAGAAGGTTGAAGCAATAGATCGATTACCCTATCCAAAGGGACCCAAAGACATCAGGGCTTTTCTAGGTATGATAGGTTTCTATAGAAGGTACGTAAAGGACTTTGCAGCAATCACGAACCCCTTGACGGACAGTTTAAAGAAAGGAAAGAAGTTTATACAAACAGAAGATCTAAGAGAAGCAGTGGAGCAGTGTAAGAAGGCGTTGCGGGGCCCGCTGTTGCTCCAATTTCCTGACCTAAACAAACCATTCATTGTAATGACAGATGCCAGTCAAGAAGCTATCGGGGGAGTCTTGATGCAGGAAACTATCCAGGGAGAGCGACCAATAGCCTACGCCAGCAGAAAATTATCACCAGCAGAAAAAAGGTATAGCACAATAGAAAAGGAAATGTTAGGCATAGTGTGGACTGTAGAACATTTCCGACCCTACCTTTTTGCGGCTGAGTTCACTATTAGAACAGATCATAGGCCCCTAATGTGGATCGGGAATTTAAAGGAGACGTCAGCCCGGATAGCAAAGTGGAAAGAAAGGATAGCTGCATACAACTTCAGGGTCCAGCACGTAAAGGGCGTTGATAATCAAGTAGCCGACTGTTTGTCCAGAAACGTCAACGTCATTACGAGAAGTAGTACGAGAGAGCCAAGTACCTCCAGGGACGTGCGAGAGTTCTTCGCCAACTGGACACCAGACGCAGATGAAGACCAAGAACAACGAAATGGACCGGAAGCTGAGATTAGTCAGGATATAATAAACAACAAGAGAAATCAAATAATTATAAAAGACGACACAGAAGAAATAATAAACACCCAATTGCACAAATATGGCCACTTAAAAATAAATATTATTACAGGAGGAACGAAAGCGAACAACGAACAATTAAGTACAGTCATAAACCAACTAACAGTGCCAGGAAAGGTATACCATTTCTTTATAGAATCACAAGAACTTGAAAATAGACTACTCCGACTAATTCAGGAAAGAGAGCTGAGACAAGGAGCTCATTTCATAATCTGTAAGAACCAGGTAGAAACGGTAGAAGACGAAGAGCAGCAGAAAGAGGTCATCCTAAATTATCACAGGGGAAAAACCAACCATCGTGGTGTCACAGAGACCCTTAAACATCTACAGAGGTCGCATTACTGGCTCCAAATGGGCAAGAGGATAGCCCAAGTGATAAAGGACTGTGAAATATGCAAAAGGAGGAAGTATGAAAGAGTACCACTTGTACCTCCATTATTACAAAGTCAGACGCCCGAGGGACCCTTTGAGGAGCTAGAAATTGATATATTTACATACGACGGAAACAAATATTTAACAACAATAGATAGACTAACGAAGTTAGCCTCAGCATGGCCACTAACAAGTAAATCAAGTGAAAGTACAGAAGAGGCATTGCTGTCGTATTTGGCCACGTTTGACTGCCCGAGAACGATCTATATGGACAGAGGGCGAGAGTTCAACAACGTTAAAATAAAAACCCTGTTAAAAGAATTCAATATAAACCCCCATTGGTGTACACCGGGTCATCCAAGGTCCCACGGAGCAATAGAGAGACTACATAACACTCTAACGGAACACTTGCAGTTATTGGCTGATGCAAAAAACATAAAGGGTCATGTGGCAATGGCCAGAGCGGTCCTAGCATACAACAGTAGTATTCACTCGACCACAGAGGCAACACCATTTGAATTGCGGAGAAAGGAAGCGGATCCACAAAGGTTACATAATAGAGTCAAAGCAGCAAAAGAAAGATGGACCAAGCAATATAATCAAAGGAAAGCAGAAGAAACAGTAGGGTTGATACAAGAAGGGACTTCGTATATAAACTGAATAGGCAGAAGCGAAGGAAATCGGACCCGAGATACGTAGGGCCATACGAAGTACTCGCAACGTTACCACGGTACAGAGCACAGATATGGAGGATAGGAACGGACACCCTGAAACAAGAAATAGTTCATTTTCAGGAACTGCGACGGGTGAGAAGGAAAATCCCACCAATGGTGCGAACGATATAGTGTAGTTATGTGTGTTTACCTTTGTTAATTTTGTTATTTTTGTTTTGTACAAATAATCATAGAAGTTCATCTTTTGTTATTTCTGTAATTTCTATAAACAATGTTAATTCAGTTACTTGTGTGGACGTCATTTTATTTTTGAATGTTAAAACATTATATTCATTTCTTATGTTTAGAGTCAAGTTTTGTTTTGTTATTTTATGATATAACTCAGACACTTGTACGGAGAGCATTGTTGATAAGGACTGGGAGGGGGCAGTAATGCCGGCCGCCCGCGAGAGACTAGAAGGTTGAAGTCCGTATCAACATTGCCTCTCCTATAAACAGAAGGAGCTGACTAATAAAACTCGATTCTTGTCTTCAATCACGTGCGAGCTAGTTTATTTAAATTCCTTTTTTTTAAAAACCTATTCATTACCCGGACACGCGTAACTTATATATATATATATATAAATAACAGTTCAAAATTGAAGATAGGTAGCACAGAAAGTAAAAGAAACACACTTACAGACTCCAATTTTCGGGTAATCCGTCTTCAAGAGAAAAGAGAAAGGGAGACCAAGCACATTGTAGACGCAACGGCTAGTAACCCGGTTACTTGAAGACGGATTACCCGAAAATTGGAGTCTGTAAGTGTGTTTCTTTTACTTTCTGTGCTACCTATCTTCAATTTTGAACTGTTATTGTGTCCAGTTTGGATCGTCTTTCCGTTTATCAAGTGAATATATATATATATATATCATGAATATTCATGAAATAATCCAAAAAGGATTAAAAGTTAAAAAAGATTAAAATTTAAAAACGTTAAAAGATGAACTACAGGTAAAGAATAAATAGACACACTTACATTTTCTAATTTTCGGTTTAACCGTCATCAGGGGGGAAGAGAGTGAACCATCAAACGCACTCGGCCAGCTACGGTCGGAGGCCAATGTTATCACAGAGTGTCCGGTTCAAGACAGGTAAGAAAAATAATCTAAGAATAAGTGAAGAACTGAGAAAGTGTAATAAATGTAATAAAATGCTATAAATAATAGATAGGAAAAGTAATTAAATAACAAAAGCGATTTGGAATGAATAAACAAAATATAAATATTAACTTGTAAAGCGTTAAATTCAAATAAATTTAAAAATCAGAATTAAGTTAAATGCATAACAAATTAAAAAACAATGAACTAACTGTAAACTAATAAATAAATAATAAAAATAATTATATTTAAAAAGTTCTAAACCTTAGAGGTATGATAAAAAGATACTGCATTTGTTATTACATGAAATAAAATATTTAAAAACCTAACTTTGTACTCATTTCTTTAATTGACACATTGAAGAATAGTATAGTGGTACTGAAAACGAATCATTGAAATGTACCGTTTGATGTTTTTTTGTATTGTTTTAGGTTGCCTTAATAGAGCGAGAAAGAGACGATTTGAAAATGTTTTTGGCAGAATGTAACAAACAGTTGAATGAGTCAAACGAAGCTAAGAACAAGAGCGAGCAGAAACTTGGAGTGATTCAAGGAGCGCTGAGAAAGTGCCAAGAGGAGAAAGGCAAGGTGGAAGCGGAACTGAGTCAAAAGACAGCAGAGCTGGAGTCGATGAGTGAAAGTGAGGCGCAGCTGAGTGAGGAGGCGAAGAAGACGTCTGACCGGCTGACCTTGCTGGACGTGACGCTGAGGACGGAGACGGACAAGAGGTGCAAGCTGGAGGACAGGCTGGAGAAGGCGAGGCTGACTTTGGTCAAGGCGGCTGCTGACAAGAGAGAGCTTCAGGAGGAGGTGAGTCACAACAACCCCATAGAACGGGAGCTTCTCAGTCTGTAGATCATTGTGCCCCTAGATGTTTCAATTTTTTTTATGTGAGAGATTAAAAAAAACTCGTGTATTTCATCCTCGGGTGTACATCAATCTTTATATCTTTATAAATAAAATAATGATTTTGTCTGTACATTGCTTAGAACTGACTCATTTCAAGTTTTCTTTACGTTTCATACATTGGAGAAACCGAATCCACCCTTAGAAAAATTTCTGTCGGTTTGTCGGTTTGTCCGCAAAACTTTGTCACAGGTAAACTCAGCTACCATAAGACATATAAAGCTGAAACTTTTACAGTAGATTTGTGTAGGTCTAACTTAAAATATAGGCTATGAATTGATTGGAAATTCAACGTAGAAGTGAAGTTATGGACGTTTAACGCAAAAATGTTTGTCACAAGTAAGACATAGCGAGCTGAAACATTGACACTGGATTTGTGTGTGCCTAACTTAAAATATGGGCTCTAAATAGATTATTAATTCAGTACAGAAGCGAAGTTATGGGGCTTTTAGCTGTATTTTCCTAACTTCACAGACAAGTTTGTTTTGAAAATACACAGGTGTGGCAAGTAGGTATTGTTAGTTGATTTTAATTTCAATTGAGCATATGAATATATTGCGTATTTGACATCATTGAAATGGTGTTTCACAGAGTTAAGGATGTACTATCTATTGAGAATAAATGTTTTGTAAACGAGCAATTCTCAGCCCTTAATATGAACAGGCATAAGAAATCAACAAACAAGTTCTTACGCTATATGAAGCCGAGGAAAGAACTTACAAGTCAGCAAAGAGATTGGATTAGTGATGAAGAAGCAGTTCATTATCTAATTGAATTTCTTGACTCTGAATTTATTTCTCCTGGACTGCCTGCTCATGAGTAAAAACTTAAAGTAGAGCACCAATCATGCTGCAATTTAGTAGCAGTAACAAATTTCATGTTACGAAACATGAGTGCCCCAAAACTGTGCAACGGGACACGACTCTGAGTTCGTGCTCTACACAGATATGCCATAGAGGCGGACATAATGACTGGATGTGGTATTGGGGAGTCTGTGTGTATACTTCACATACCATTGATTCCGAGTCTGTTTACGTTGAAATGATTGCAAAGTCCGGTCAGAGTCTATTTCGCAATGACGTTAACTAAGTCGCAAAGGGAGACTTCATCTAACGCAGGAATACAAGGTAGCAAAACCAAGTTTTTCTCACATGGTCAAATGTAGTTTACATGCTCAACGGTCAGGGGTTTCAACTCTTTCTTCTACCATGAACCTGAAGGACAGACAGCTAATGTAGTGTATTAGCTGGAGGCATTTGTTTAACACTGTAGTAATAATGGTATTTTCTACTATTCTATAATTTCTAATGACATTTTGAAATACCAAAAATGACGGAACTTCTGATTCCTCAGTGGTATAGCCAAAAGGCATAGGCACACGGCAATAAAACAAAACAGGAACTTCTGATTCCGTCAAAGACGGGTACGTTTGCTATGTATTATATATAACTGTCAACTTTTTTTTAATTTAATATTTGCTTAATAAATACACTGGTAATAATGTAAGGTATGGGACCAGAGTAGCCCAGTGGCTTGCGTGATCGCCGATGACAGTAGTGCAAATGTATTATAAATAAATGTAACAAACAAATATTTTTTTGAATTTAAAATGTGGATAATATAAAAGATGGTAATAAAGTAAAGGGATCTAGCCAGGGTAGCCAGTAGCTTGCTTGCTCGCCGATGAGAGTAGTGCAAATGTATTATAAATAAATACAACAAAAATCTTTTTTTTAATTTAATATTTGCGTAATATAAACACTGGTAATAAAGTAAGGTATGGAACCAGAGTAGCCCAGTGGCTTGCGTGCTAGCTTTTGACTGGGAGCACGTTAATTAGAACTAACTCATTTCAAGTTTTCTTTACGTTTCATAGTTCAGAGTAGCCACATGTACCCTTAGAATAATTTCTGTCTGTCGGTTTGTCCACAAAATATTGCTACCATAAGACATATAAAGCTGAAACATTGATTGTAGATTTGTGTATGTCTAACTTGAAATCTAATCTTTGTATACAGAGGAATTTGTTTAGCACTGTACTAATAATGGTATTTTCTACTATTCTATAACTTCTAATTGTAGTATTAGTATAATACTATAATTTATATTTTGGAATACCAAGTATAATAGAATTTTTGATTCCGTCAAAGACGGGTACGTTTGCTAGTATATATATAGATTAATTTACCACAATGAAAACAATTTTTGAAACAAAGAGCATTGTTTCAAAAATTGTTTTCATTGTGGTAAATTAATCCATCTATTATATCAAGTGTTATTTTGATTATTATTCATATATATATATATATATATATATATATATGCATATATATATATATATATATATATATATATATATATACAATTAAAAGAAACGGTCCAGCGGACTTTTTTACAATAAAAAAAAAACGAAGGAAACACACAGAAAGACACAGACATAACTCACATCGATATTTCGACAATCGTCGTCATCAGGAGGTGCGAAGAGCGAAGAGTCCCGCAGGAAGACAGGGCGGTACTGAACTCGGAAACCGCAGCCAGTACCCCACCACTTACCACCAAGCGGGGGAAGGGAGGGAAGGAAATGAAGAGCCAAATTAAGACGTAAAAGGAACGAGTAAAAATTATAACTATAAAAAATTATAAAAAGTAGATAAATCAAATTAAAATTAATAAAAATAATAAATAAAAAGTAAAATAAAAAATAATAAATAAATAAATAAAAAATAATAAATAAATAAATAAATAAATAATAAATAAATAAATAAATTATCGGTTGAGGTTGAGTCCGGGGGAAGAGCGAGCATCAAGTAAGCATATGTATGCCTCCTCTGAAGCTCTTAGGGTAACTTTATTGTTGGATTCGGGGATCTGTTTCAGGATCTGAACCCTGAAACAGTCATTGAAACTGAGTCCATGCGAGTTCGCATGGATGGCTACAGGATAGTTACTGCGTTGACCGACTGAAGCCCTATGACCATTCATACGAAGGCTCAACTTATTAGAAGTTAAGCCAACGTAAAAGGAGTCACACTGAGTGCAATCCAGTCGGTAAACACAGTTGCTCGAGGTACAGGAGGAATTGACCTGAACCGGGTAGGAACTATGGTGGAGAGGGGAATCGAAGGAAGGATTAGGATTTACAATCAGGCAAGTTTGACAGCCACGGCGTCCACATTGTTTCATTCCAGGAACAGGATTGGAAGGCTGAGGGGAAATATGAGAGAAAATGCTTTTTAGATTGGCAGGTTTACGGTAGGAAATAGAAGGGGGGTGATTAAAGATGGAAGAAGTAGAAGTAGAAGTAGACAGAATCGGAAAAGACTCCTTAATAACAGCACGAAGCTTATAAGCGCCAGGGAAGTAGGTTGTCAGGAAGAAGGAAGTGTTACTTCTATCCCTCTTGGGTCTGGGTTGGTGGGAGATGTCAGCCGGTAAAACACGACTATCAATGAAGGAGCGAGGATAGCCTCGTTCAGAAAATTTGTCCTTTAAGAGGTTAAGGTGATGTCTGCGGTCTTGGAGATTATTGCAGATATTGTGAATACGGAGGGACAAGGATCGAGGTATAGACTTTTTAACATGGGATGGATGGCAACTATTGTAATGGAGGTACTGTTGGGAGTTGGTGGGTTTTATATGTACGGAAGTCAAGAAGTGTCCATTGTCTAAAGTAACGTCAACGTCAAGAAAGGTGATAAGTCTGTCGGAGATGTCGTAAGTGAAAGTGATGGAGGGGCAGAAATTTTGAAAGGAGTGTAGGAAAAGTTCTAAGTTATGTTTGCCATGGGGCCAAATGAAGAAAATAAAATAAAATAAATAAAATAAAATCCTTCCTTCGATTCCCCTCTCCACCATAGTTCCTACCCGGTTCAGGTCAATTCCTCCTGTACCTCGAGCAACTGTGTTTACCGACTGGATTGCACTCAGTGTGACTCCTTTTACGTTGGCTTAACTTCTAATAAGTTGAGCCTTCGTATGAATGGTCATAGGGCTTCAGTCGGTCAACGCAGTAACTATCCTGTAGCCATCCATGCGAACTCGCATGGACTCAGTTTCAATTACTGTTTCAGGGTTCAGATCCTGAAACAGATCCCCGAATCCAACAATAAAGTTACCCTAAGAGCTTCAGAGGAGGCATACATATGCTTACTTGATGCTCGCTCTTCCCCCGGACTCAACCTCAACCGATAATTTATTTATTTATTTTTTATTTATTTATTTATTATTTTTTATTTATTTATTTATTATTTTTTATTTTACTTTTTATTTATTATTTTTATTAATTTTAATTTGATTTATCTACTTTTTATAATTTTTTATAGTTATAATTTTTACTCGTTCCTTTTACGTCTTAATTTGGCTCTTCATTTCCTTCCCTCCCTTCCCCCGCTTGGTGGTAAGTGGTGGGGTACTGGCTGCGGTTTCCGAGTTCAGTACCGCCCTGTCTTCCTGCGGGACTCTTCGCTCTTCGCACCTCCTGATGACGACGATTGTCGAAATATCGATGTGAGTTATGTCTGTGTCTTTCTGTGTGTTTCCTTCGTTTTTTATTTTATTGTATATATATATATATATATATATATATATATATATATATATAAAATAAAAAGATTTCACATAAACACGTGAAACAACAATCAATGATCAAACCACAATAAGAAATGGGAAAACAAGACTAAGATCTTTCAACCGTAACAAGCGGTCTTCGTCAGAGTCAAAAACCCAACTGATGGGTTTTTGAAACAGTTTTGAAACAGTTGGGTTTTTGACTCTGACGAAGACCGCTTGTTACGGTTGGAAGATCTTAGTCTTGTTTTCCCATTTCTTATTGTGGTTTGATCATTGATATATATATATATATATATATATATATATATATATATATATATATATAGGGCGTCCGTTGGTCAGCGCAGAGACCTACCCATAGCTATCCATGCTAATTCCCATGACCTCCCTTTTAATGATTGTTTCAGGGTACAAATCCTCAAACAAATCCCTGAGTCTAATTCCCATGTCACCCTTAGAGCTTCCGAAGAGGCATTCATATGCCTCCTTGGGGCTCGTTCTCCTCCTGGTCTCAACCTGTACCGTTAATTATTTTTTATTTTATTATTATTATTATTATTATTATTATTTTATTATTATTATTATTATTTTATTATTATTATTTATTTTTTATTATTATTTCGTATTTTATATATTTTTTTTATATATTTTTTATCTTGTTTTCTAAATAAATATTGGAGGGATTTCTATTTTTCCTCTCCTCCGCTGGGGAGCAGCATTGCGGTGGTTCCACGAGTTACTCTGGTGGCCAGTAGCAGTTTGCTTCTCAACGCGAGTACTTCGCACTTCTTCCCGATGACGACGGATGTCGAAATATCGAAGTGAGTTCTGCAGTGTCTTTCTGTGTTCTTTTCTATGTGTTAAAGTGTATATATATATAACTTTAAATTACACAAAGCACGACACAGAAAAGAGAATACAAAGAAAACTTACAGAATTCAATACTTCGAACTGTTGTTCGTCATCAGGAGAGTAGACTAGTAGAGAGGACGATGTGAGAGAGATCTCCCCACGTCGAAGAACGGAGCGCGAATGATATATATATATATATATATATATATATATGTGTGTGTGTGTGTGTGTGTGTGTGTGTGTGTTCTATTAAAACCTATGCCTATTTCTATTTTAACACATTTTCGAATTAAATGAATTAACACACATTGTATCAATGAAGGCCTGCTCCCCAAATATACGAATATATATATATATATATACACGAGTTCGAGATTAACAAAGAGCAACACACAAAGTAGGGAAACACACTTACAGACTCAAATTTTCGGGTAATCCGTCTTCAGGAGAAAAGAGAATGGGAGACCAAGCACGTTGTAGACGCAACGGCAAGTAACCAACCCGGCAACCACCAGTGCTGTCAACCGTACCCGGTCTTAAAGTATAGAATTAGGAGAAGATATAAACAGAAATTCAGATAAGCAGTACTGGTTGGGTAAAACTATAAATAGGTGAAAAATTATAAGCAATATAAGATAAAAACAAACTATAAAACACAAAAATAATGATAGAGAAAAGAAGAAAAAAATAAATAAATAAATAAAAATAAATACAATACAAAAAACTTGCATTGGTTGTTTTAGTAAATAAAAGATAGAGACTGAATAAAAGGGTAAGTATGGGAAACTAGTTAAGAATAAGAATTTAGAAAAATAAAATAAAATTTTTTATCAATCTTCTTTGTGTAATATCACAAGGTGCCAATGTTCAGGCTGTGTGTGTGTTCACTTGTGAGATTGCTATTGAAACCAAAAGGGTTGCCTACTACTACTACTACTACTACTACTACTACTACTACTACTACAAATATTAAAATGCACATATAAATTATACTACTAAATACCTAATGTAATTAGGTATTATACGAGTATATGGTCACAATCATACTTGACCACCATAATCTTGATACATGGTCGATTCATATGCTAGATTGTACTGATTTGTCATAAATGAGTACTTGCTTCATGTAAGACCCAGTCGAAAGCAGCACCCATCCAGCACAGATATTCGCTGTACAACATCCTTTAATACTTGAGTTGATGACCGGAATGTAAGTTGTGTCGGTGTTGCAGTTGAGCAGAGTGGAGGCCAGGGCCAACAAGCTTGACTTACAGAAGCTGGCCATGGAGGGTGACATCCACAGACTGCAAATGATGCTGCATGAGAGGGAAACTTCGATTCAGGTAAACACAAAGCCATAACCAAAACTAAACGTTAACAGTTCAATTCATACTTACAAAATGAAGGTCAGTGATCACTTCTGTTACTTGCCAACTTATCGTTCGGAAGTAGTCAATAAAGACTCCTTTAACTTCCAACATTTCATTTTTTGGCAAAGCTTGTTATTTTTCAAACTACCAAAAAAAAAAAAAAATTAACATAAAGATCGTAGTTTCTTAACTAATTAAACAACAAATGTCAATTTACGAAATGACATGGCTTAGTCCATGCGTAATTAGATGGGCCTACCTCAACCAAACGTCATTCAAAAAGACGGTATACTTTGATAGCACCAACCGTCAAAGTCCTCTGAAATGTAACAGACATCAATAAACGCCATTCAAATTATCTGTACCATTTAAATTTAAATTAATTGCTTTTTTATTTTGTATATAGACTATATTACTTCTATAATTGAAAGAAATTAGATCTTTCACATTTATAATATGTTTGGAATTTTTTTAATTATTTTGTAGGAGGTTCCTCAAAAGTTCGTGCAAATTTCAAAAATTAATTTTTCTCCATTATGATAATGAATTATAGCATGGTAAAAAATAATACTATCTTACTTGACCGATGGTGAGATCAATCGTCGTCAGGAGAGAAAGTGATCTGCTTGAATAGCGGACACGAAATAAATGTCTGAGTGTCGGAATGAACTTATATGTTTCAAGTAAGTTGATGGGTATGTGCTACATTGGTTATTTTCAGTATGAAGTGAATGTCACTCAAGTGTAAATTCGTTTGATAAGCTGTTGAGTTTTCTTTAGCTGCAATGAATCCTAGTAATAAATCCTTAATATTCATTGACTGTTTGAGCTATGGAAAAGCTTACTGTCTGTATAAAGTTACTCGTGGTGGCGTCGAATGGATCCCATCTGCCCCATCTCCGGGTTGCTGCTGGCCAACAGATAAATGTTTTTTGAGTCTATACTGCTTAAATATGTTGAGCCTACTGCATAAATGGAGCATAATGGAGAAGACAATTATGCTAACGGAGTCACTGTCCCTTCATGAAGATTCAGTGGTTTTCACCTAAATGCACATTAAATATTGTCGATTTGGGGAAAGTATTATGTCTCCACACAAAAAAGTTTATTATAAAAAACTTACAACGCGTTTCTTGATTTTACAATTGATGCTCTTCTTGATGTTACATGTAAAAAATATATGAATATATGAGCTTTAGGAACATCGGGGGGAATTAATTAAAATTGAATACAATATCTGACACTATTGAGTGAAAACATGGGAATAGTTTAAAATGGCTTAATTGAACCTTAGTTGTTAGGTTTTACAATAAACTTCTTTGTGTAGAGACATAATAATTTCCCCAATATAAGTAACTACCACACTATAACAGATTGGACAATTAATGAAATATTGTCGACATGTAATGGAGAAAAGACATGCGGTTCGTGAGGGTTTTCTCATATGGTGTTGACCTTGTGGTTTACCGAAGGTTTGTGCAGACGTATGACTATAGGTACTCAGTGATTCTGTGTGAGAAAAGCAGTACCTTCTCGGGAGGTTACTTAAATCGTTAGAAATGATTGCTAGAACATCGCTCATTCTACCAGGAGGCATATACACATTTATGGGGACTTTTCAAGACCAGTGGTACTGAGTTCGTATAAAGCAGTGGTTTCCAAAGTGATCCACATGGACCCCTAAGGGTCTATAGAGGATTACTGGGGGCCCATGGGGAAAACTAGGATTTTAAGGTCCATGACACGTGGTTAGCGCTCCATCTTAAGTCTATATATCGTATATCAGGATAGCATAACTAAAAATACATCAAAGCATAGCGACCGTTAGAATATTAAAAAAAAAAATAAAACATAAAGCCAAATATTTAATTAGTTTTTTATAATGTTCTAATGCTTTGCAATATCTTATTACTTTTTTTTGTTATATTAAGAACTAATTTTTTTACAGTTTATTTCAGCATACTTTTTAAGAAATTAATAAAGGAATATTTAGTTATTGTTTTAAATTTTTTGTATATCATCACGTTGTAAATGTGATGACATTATTTCATAGTTGCACTTTTCATTTACCTAAAAACAAATATTTGTTTTCAAATTTTCTCGAGGCATTATTATGTTTTTTTATGTACCCGAGAGGGGGCCACAAGCAAACATAGATTGATAACCGCTGGTACAAAGCCTTGACCCGGGTAGTGGGCATTACAAGACTGTGAAGAACATTCACATTGGTTATGAGTTATGCATTTTCATGCTTTATGTTTATACTGATATGACGTGTTGATGCTATTTCAATTGCTTTATTTATCAGAAGCTGCAAGAAAAGTGGGAACGAGAACGGGCAACAGTGTGCAATCTGGAGGAAAGGTGTTGCTCCTTAAAGAAGACTGTTGAAGACCTGACAGGCAGCATTGACAGAGCGAACAAGAAAGAGGAAGAGTTCAAGGCGGAAGTGTCATCCTTGCAGCAGTCGCTAGCGACAGTCTCGGCCACGTCGCAAACCAGTGGGGACAAGCTGCGACACTTGCAGAAGGCTCTAACAGCTGCTGAGAATGAAAAGCGCATGGTGGCTGAACGGCTGGAGTCGGCCCAGCAGGTGCTTCAGGATATCCGCCGCAACTACCAGGTGACTGTCGTAACACTAGATCAATCAAAACAATGCGAAGCCATGTCAATGTGTCTGTGTATAAGCCGTGAACGACACCCGCCCGACAAACTATTTACTGTATAAATACTGAACTACATTACAATATTTATAATTACTGCTTATTAATAAAAATATAACTTATACCTTATTTCAATTATAACCGTAAGTGTTTACAAGTATAAATTGTAAGTTTTTTTATATGCTTATTATGTACATAAATAAACAATACAGTATTCGTGTCATTGTTAGTGTTAGGATATTATCTGTCAAGCGCCTCTCTTGAAAATATACAACTTATAAAACGATGATTAATGTTATGTATACAATAAAAAAAACCATCATTTTAACTATATTGCATAACTATAAGTTAATTGAGTTTAGAATCTCACTATAAACATAGTTTTGGCTGTCTATTAAATTATTAATTTAAAGACTTCCAAAAAAATTAACTTACTCCTTAGTTTGAGCTTCCAAAGCTCTCCACTTCGATGGCTTGGTGTCTCCAGTATAGGTCGGCAGCTATTTGCCAGAATGTGGTGTTGGTCAGGATTTTTTTCAGAGTGGCCTCATCTCCTAGCTTCTTCATTAGTACTTCTCGCTCGCGCAGAAAATGCGAGCACTAGAGAAGAATATGTTCTAGTTCCAAAAAAAATTAAGATCTGGTTTCTTATATGACTATGTGTCAACAGGACAAACTGAAACATTGGTTTCAAAGAAACATATTTCACCTATAAATATGCCAAAATAATATAAATTATATATACTGCCCTACATCAACTAAAATTATTGAACACTTTGAGGATTGTCTGGTCATAAACTTCACTGCGTCTTCCGATGTTCTGACAATTTATATTTTCATTCTCAAGGCTATAAGGAAATACATAATTTATGATTAGTCACAAAAAAATATTAGATTAAAACATAGAAAAGTATAAGAATTAAACATACATTTCACTAAGAGTAGGAGTTAAAAAGGTAGGTTTTAACCAACTGAAGCTATGATCAGAGGAGGTTATATAGTATATAAATATAGGTAAAAGTATCAACCGTGAAGTAGAAACTAAATAATAAAATTTTATCAGGACTCAGTCAGTTCTTCATGTTCAAATTAAACTCTCATTGCCAACGTTTCGGTTTTTATTTAAAACCTTTTTCATAGACCAACAAAACAGAGGGAATATAATAAATACAAGGTTTTAAAAAAAAAACGAAACGTTGGCAATGAGAGTTTAATTTGAGCCTGAAGAACTGACTGAATCCTGATAAACTTTTGTTTCTACTTCACGGTCGAAACTTTTATTTATATTTATATACTATATAACTGTATAACCTGCTCAGATCATAGCCTGAGTTAGTTAAAACATACCGTTGTTAACTCCTACACTAAGGAAGGGTATGTTTAATTATTATCATTTTCTATGTTATAGATATTTTTTTGTTACTGATCATAAAGTATGTATTTCCTTGTAGCCTTGAGATTGAAAATACAAATTTTCGAAATGTCGGAAGACGAGTGAAATTTATGTGACCATATATTTCTCTGTCCAACAATTTTAGTTGTATAACTTTTTAGGTAGTATAACTTTTTACTGGTCCTTAATAGAAGATGAACGTATGAATTACATGGTATGACAAAAGCTAGGACACCCAATGGAGTGATATTTGCCTTGAAATGGTCAATATCTACCCTACTCGCAATACTTGATGGGTTGCAGGTGCTGAAGGAAGCGCACGCGAAGCTGCAGACAGAGCTGGCTGCCAGCGAGGTGGACAGGTCAGGGTTGGAGTCGCAGCTGCGCCTGGCGACCGCCTGGCCCCACAGCCAACAGGAGGACATATCGGAGGAGAACAGAGAACTGTCTGCTCGCATCGAGTCGCTTACCGATAAGGTGTCTGGCTTGCTGTACACGCTTTCCTCCAACCTCCCTTTCCTTTTCACACGATATGCTTTCCCCAAACACGGAATGCGATCCAGAAGGATTGATAACACTTAAAATAAACTGTGACACATAGAAAGAAGCGTAACTGATTATTTAATCAGGATTCAGTCAATTTTCGAGGTTCAAAAATCAAACATTCATTGCCGACGTTTCGGTTTTATATTGAAACCTTTTTAATAGGCAGAAACAAGAATCTTTTGAAAAAGAAAATGAAATTTGCATTATTTAAATGCAGTAACAATCTTACAGAGGACTCCTCTGTTGCGACCTGTCGGAGGCGTGAAGTGGTGGGGTGATTCAACTGTCTATAGCGTGGGTGCAAGCATGTAGTACTACTTTGACAGTTGAACGCTGCCATTATTTGAACTGTGCAAATTTATATTGTTTTTATTTTTTGTTTATGTTTTAAATGTTTCGTTTAATTGTTTATCGTTTATCTGATGATGACCAATGTGGTCGAAAGCTTGTATCTCTTTAGTTTTTAACTCAGTTTGTGTTTCTGTAGTGTCTAATATTGTTTGTTTCAATAGTTTGCTTAAAGGTTGTTTTCCTATTCTCGTTATGACATTAGGTAGATTAATTTATGAGCTACCAGTGGATTACAACAAAATTATAAGGCAAAAAGAACATCTTTCTAAGAAGATAATTAATGCCGAAGCCGCTGTGCTTTTCAATAACATTTTTTTAAAAGAAAACTTGCTGCCAGTATACACCAATATATATATGTATATACATTATTGAAAACGATACCAAATTTAGCTGTTCTGTTTCATTTCTGTGTTATTTTGGTGAATATAGTTTATATATTTATATTGGTCTCCAACCGTCTCTGTACCAGTGCACTTGGATTCCCTCTCTTATCTCTCCTGAAGACGGTTCAACCGAAAATTAGAGACTGTAAGTGTGTGCTTTTAATTTCTCTATGTTTCTTTATGTATATTGAACTATATATACACATTCAATTCAAAAGTTGTGCAGCAGTTACTATGTGGCATTCACTCATGTTAGGAATATTAATAGAAGTCTCTACATACAAAAGATTATATAAACAACCCGTTTTAAACACAACTGATAGTGTTTGTGTGTGAAATTTTATTATTCTTCATAAACAGAATTTATATATCTGCATTGAATGTATGTTACCTGATGTCTTAGGTGAGGCAGTTGGAGAATGAAAAGCGAAGTTTAGAAAGGAAACTAGCTTCTTCGAGGAGCCGGAGTTTCGAGCGGTCTGAGAAAAGCAGCAGCATTGGTGAGGCTTCAATAGAACAGGAGAATCGAGAGCTCAGGTCACGAATACGGGCTTTGGAGACGGAAATCTCAGAGAAGGAGGACCAGTTGTCGCGATTGAGGTCTTCGCATCACTCACGGTACACACTCTTGCACCAGTCACTCGAAAACACTAGAATATTCCGTTTGAAAGCCATCTCAATCTTTTGACATGTAGTTGTAAGGTGCTCATGCTTTTTAATTAGGTTTGTTTTAAAATATAAAATGTGTTGGGCTTGTTTTCGAGGGGATATGGTGAGTACAAGTAAACGTAATCAGAGAAATGTTTGGTTATTGAATGTGCTAAAGAATCAATAGAGTGATTTAATTGCACATAATTAGTTGAACACCGTAATAATATATTAATAAAAACAAAGATATCTCCATATCCCTTCAATGAGTGTTTTAGGGACAAAGTTTTGAGACAATTCTCCGGTGATGACACTTTAAGGGCTTTTGAGGAGGCTTTTATATTGGTTGCCAGGAATTCCCCCGGTTTGTACTTATAATTTGTTAGTTTATTTTATTATGTTAACTATTTTTTGTTACATTATGGTTTCCTTTTTAACTCGTTTCTTAACTTTCTCTAAAAATTTGGTTTTTTATTTTTTTTTCACTCTAGCACTCTAGAGTTTAGTTTTTACTTGATTTCTTTTCTGTCCTATTTTCACTATTTTTCACTTCGACCTTGTTTTTTTAGTTGATGATTTTATCCTTTCCTTTCTCTTCTTTCTTTTCTCTCCTCTTTTACTGATATACCACTTTTATTATTTCATTTACCTGTAGTTTAAACTGGCCCACGATGGTAAGTTGACTGCACTGCGTGTCATTTTGTATCGGTCGGTGGACTCATTCACGTCTCCAATCCTTTGTTTCTTTTTCTTTTCCTTTAGTCCTCTCCTAAAGACGGACAAACAACCGAAATGATCGATAACCGTGAATGTTAGTCTCTTTTTTGTGTTTTCTAGTTGAAACTTTAATAAAAAATACAGGTAGTAATATTTTGTTTTTGTGATGGTATGAAATAGTTAAACTGACATTCTAATTGCGTTTACTGGATTAATCAAAACATCTGCAAGATTCAAAACATTAATTAATATTAATACTAAAACGTTAAATCGAAATAAAATGCCCACTATAAATGCATTGACTGTAAATCTCCTTGAGCTGCTACGCCAAATATGAACTCTGCACTGCTTCACTTAGTTTTCCTAGTTGATTTCTTTGTTGAATCATTATTTGCAGGTTGCCTTCAGAAACGCATTCAACATAAAAAATTCCATCTCTCTTGAATTAAAATCACTATGTACCTCACGATAATCAAGGTATTACTGTAATACATACACATTGATGTTTTTCATTAATACCTGTTTGTAATGTTTTCATTAATTTGTTTGTTACTGTAATTTTCCTTATACAAGAGACCGTGCTCCTCTTATTATTGATTCTTCAGTTTTAACTGAACAACAAGCAGATAAACCTGTAGAAGATCTCGACGAGCTCAAATCGGAATGTTCTTAATAAAACTGATTTTATTAAGTGGAGACTCTGTATGTCATTTCAGTTAATCTTATTATTGAATGATACCCAATAGTGATGGAACTATACAATTCAGTCTAGTATAATGCACCTTTCATGTGTGATCCATATTGCATGATATTTTTGTAGAATTTGCAACGTGCTGCAGTACGTCTGCAAGTAGTAGCTCAGACACTCTTTGAAGTGTGCCGATTATGAATGGAGGTACATTGTGTTTAGGCTGAGTGATAGGAACAGCGAGATAGATCGGCTCAAGTGTGACAAGGCGCACTTGGAGAGACTCTTAGAGACGAGGGAGCAGTCGCACAGGCAGCAAGTGGGCCGCCTCGACAACCAGGTACTGAGGCCAACAGCCCCAGAATACTTTTCTATATTTAAGCTATAGTATTGATGAACAAATTCAGAAGTTTTGCAATCAATTATCATATGGTATTTTATGCCACCAGGAAATTGCAATGTTTCCTCCATGGTGCTTTGCTTTGGTTCACAATAGGTAAACTAGTGTTGTTCCCAACAAAGAGCTCCCATGTTCGATTCAGGAAAGGTGTCCCTCACTGTTCTCCTCCTGGTTTTATTGGTAACCAGATCATTCCCTACCAAACCCATGTAAAATATCTAGGTCTTATTTTAGACTCCAGATTAACATTCAAAGGACACCTCCATGATAAATCTAAGCTTGGACTTTACTTGATGTGTAATCTGTATTCTCTTCTCAAATGAAGGAATTCTTCCGATGTCAAGAACCTTGTCTATAAGAAGGTCGTTCGTTCGGCTATGCTTATGGATGTGTATAGAGCTGCACTTGTATCCTGATCTTTCAGAATAAGTGTGCCCGCCTTATAGCCAGGGCTCCTTGGTACGCCCGAAATATGGATATTCACCATGAAAATGGAATCCATATATAGTTACATCACCCGACTTACTACCAATGAAGACAACAAACTACCTACTCGTCGAAACATCCTTGTACAAGCTTTCAACCTGCCTCCAACGTTCCTCAATCTCACTGAAAGTTTTACTTCATCCACTCACTATTTTTTCAACTCATGACAAAAACAGTTTGCACTAAAGAAAACTCTAAACAACAGGACCATATAACTGCGAATGTGACATCATTAATTCACAAACGAACTTAATATCCGACATGAATCACTGGCAGTCCAAGTTATAGTATCACAGTAATCAAGCAGTAGAAGGCCTCTGGTCTGGAACTGCTAGTTACGACGTGCACTATAGTTCAAGGATATATTCGATGGCCATTGGTTGCAGGTCGTTAGTCGTTGATATGGTATTACTCGTTATAATAAAAGTTTCTAATATCATAGTTATAGCAAAATTGATGTCTACTTATTCGGGTTTTTATATTTTCTGCTTAATTAGTCAAATAACGAATGGGTGATTACTCCAGGTTTATATATCTACATATAAAGAACCAGTGCTTCACCACCTATGCAATCCGTCATCTGGCATCTTTTATATTTGGCTTTCTGAATACACTAGTTAGCTTTACATGACCGAAGTTTTAGACAAAGAGCCTATTACGGTTTGCGTTGGTGACATTTCAATCTAAATCAAGAGTGGTCCAAACAATTATATAACGCAAATAAATAAAATAAAATTTGGCCATTTAAATTTACAATGAAAGTAGTTCTGTTTTTACGTAAATTATATAAAAATATAATACATGATATGGATTTAAACTTCCATCAGTTTAAATTTAACTTTGTGTGGCCAATACACTTAAACCTGACATTATTAGATTTAATTATTAACAGTTATAATTATTATGAATCGATTTTTGTTAATAATTCATTTTACTGCTATAATTATACATGAACCTCTAAATGCTATTAAAATATATATTTTTATTTTTGCTCTTAAGAGTCACAAGGTTAGCCTTTATGAACAAGAAGTTGTTTTTGCGGTCCTGCAGAACAAAGTTACTGCTCGCCGCAAGTTTTATATGCGTTCTGTACAGTGTTCTACTTTGACGCTGAAGCTTTCAGCAAATTAGGAAGAAATAAAATTTTTTGTGATTATTAATAGCAACATAATTTTTTATGCTATGAATACTTCCCTAATTAAATTGCTTGTGATAGATTACGGCAGTGCTTCTCAAACGGTGCGCCCGAGTGCATTAGTGCACCCTGTAAGGTAGCCAGGTGCGCCCAACACCAAGTACATATGTGTTTTTAAGACTGAGTTTAGTCTCCAACCTTGATATTTTGAACTGGAAGGTAAATTTCTTTAATCTTTAAGCTGAAATGGATAATAATTTCTCTTTTTATTTCTTTGGAAATTTAAATCATAAGTTATTGATCTCTCTCTCTCACACACACACACACACACACACACACTTAAAGAAATCTATTCAATTTAATTTGGTATCATTTTCAAATTTCAGTACTAAATTTTCTCTTCTAAAATCAGTGACACGCCCCAAAGCTTTGGTTATTTCATAGATGCGCCCTGAAGTAAAAACGTTTGAGAAACACTGGATTACGGGGTTGTTTTTATAGTAAGTAATTACAATATTTAAAGCTACTAAAGAGTTGGGAAAGTTAAGTGTAGACCATACATGTGATTATGTGCCTGGTTTTTTTTTTTAATAAAAAAGCTTAGTAATGTTGGGGGGAAGAGTATGAGTTAAACCACGATCTGAAAAGTTTGCTATCACTGAGTTTATAACTCTGAAGGTAAACTAATGTGTGTTTGAGGTGAAAATGCTGCGTGACCAGCTGAAGCAAGAGCTGAGGCTGCGGGAGAGGTTCCTGCAGAAGAGTGTGAGAGCGGGGCTGGAGGTGGACCAACTGCACGCGGCGTTGGGCTCCTCCCTGCGGAAGATAGAGCGCGAAGGCGCTGCACTGGACGCCTCCCTGCTACAGGCCGAAGCACGGCGTCTTGACACCACTCTGGCAGCTGCCTCGTCCCCTCTGCCTCCCCCTTAGCAGCTCAGCCCAAACCCTTCATTCTTCCTTAATCAGTAAACTCTTTTTAACGACCGTCTTCTTCTTATACTTTATATAATGTAAAATTTTAAAACTGACTAACACAGTTTTTATACAAATCAGTGTCTTTCAAGACATTGTCTTAATTCTTAAGTAATGTCTTAAGACATTCATAAGCTTATAAGACCCCAAGAAATTGATAGTGACGGTGGGGTACTTCACCACCATCAATGGAAAAGTATATTGTTTGACGCGATGAATTTCACATTAAACATCAAGCTGTATTATATAACATAGTCTATGATCTAACCGCAATATGAAAGATCTTAGTCTTTTTTCCCCATTTCATATTATTGTTTGATCATTAATTGTTATTTCACGTGTTTATGTGAAATTTGTTATTTAAAACATAGTAGTAGACCTCTGAAGCCCATACTCTTTACAAGCGTTGAACTCCCTATTATGTAAAAAGATACAATTATATATTTCGTTTATACTATAAACTATATATATATATATATATACTATAAACGAATATATTTCGTTTATAAGTTCAGTATAAAAGAAGTGAGCACTGCGTTGGGCTTTTCTTTTGTAAAAATTCTTTTGCCCTTCTTTCTCGTACTATTGCTACATGTTGGCAGATAATAAATATTTATACACATGTATATTTATTATTACATTTTTAGAGTATCTAGATAATTTTCATGGTACAGTTTCAAATGATTCCATTATAATTGTACTAAATATAATTTGTCTTTCTATTTCAGAATTCTTACTAGTCAGTGTTAATATGATTTTAATTAATATTTTTCGATTTGTCTATATCATTATTTATTCTTCCTGATTTACCTTTAATTACTTTGTATATTCAGTTTTCATATTTTTTCATAAACCAGTAAACATATATATTTTTTTCTTGATGCCATATTTTAACTATAACTTTACGTTGATAAAAGTTATTATAATGTCATCAACAATGGTAGTTCTAGTCAAAATTGGAAAATGAAGTTTTTGTGTTTTCCAAAATGCAGTAAATTATTGTCTTTTAGATTCCTGAGTACCTGCATAATTTAAATGTATTATGTTTTTTCTGATTTTTGTAGAGTTTTTATTAATATTTTTTAAATAATTTCCTTAAAGTTATGCTTTAGTTTAAATGGACCTAGTTAAGTACTATCTGTAGTTTATTGCTGATTTAATATCATCATTTAATTAGTAGTAATAATCTGTATATGTTGAAAAGAAAGTTAAAAATAAGGATTTCAGTTCCAGAAACACTTTTAAGATAGCGAGGAGAAGTATATTAAGTCTTCACCACGAGGATTATATTTTACAACACGTTTCGAATTAACTTTTAAGATAATTGAAATTAAAACTTTATTTTAGGAAATCAGAAAATAAATAAACCAGGTAATCGAATGTAATAAATGAGTTGTTAAGTATAGCGTTCATTTAGATTGATAGTCTCAAAATATATCTTTTACAATGTGCAATATAAAAAAAAGTTAGTGGAAAGGTGAACAAATCGACAAAGGGTCGAAAAATGAGTTCGTAAGGGTACAGGCTTTTATAGAATTAAAAATTATCCATTTATGGATGAAGAAAGTTAACAAAATTAATATTATATTTCTAAATTATAAATACCAAAATTGAAATTCAATTACAATTGGTTTGCAATGAATGTCAAATTTAACAGAATTAAAGAACCTGAGTCTACACACAAAAAAAGTTTTATAAAAAAAAATATTCCAAAAACTTGGCTTTCCTTCTGAAGCTTCATGTAGAATATACATTATAAATAGAAAAACACAGACAAAGGCTCACTTTGATTTCACGACATCCGTCGTCATCAGGAAAAAGTGTTCGAAGAAAGAAAGGCAAACGAAGGCATATTGTGTTGATGAGAAATGGTTGCTTGTTTGGGACTGAACACCAGAGAGTGTTGGAAAGTGATGACAGACTCTGTCTACCTTGCTTAGCCCATGCACCCTCTTGCCACTGTCACAAAGTCATTCCTCCCACCCCCTCTTCTTTCTCAAAAAATGCATTCTAAATAATATCTAAATATTAATAAAAATCCTTTTATTTTTTTTATTAATATATAAATATTTAGAAATTATCTTGTATCGACCACCTATAATCTATACTATTTTTCTTCATCGAAGTTTGGCCCATCGTGAAACAATTCTCAATAAAACATATTTAAGCCAAAGTTTATTCTATATTTGTAGATATCTTTAGGCCTACTTCATATATTATTGTGATTATTTCTGTGTTGATGTAACCTAGAAGATGTTTACAAATACAGGTGAAACGTTGGCTTAAAGGTGTTTTATTGGGAATTGTTTGACAACTTTACAAGAACTATGTTTGTAATACAAATGTAATAATTAAATGCTGACTAAAAATATAGATTGATTTATAAAATATCAATTCAATGAAAATAGTATTTTTTAATTTATAATTGAGAGGTCAAAACCTATAATAGCTTTCCTCTCTCTGTAAACTTACTGTGGTCGCAATTCACCCCCTGAAAACCCTAAACTCACCCCTGGAAGGTGATCTCACCCCATTGAGAACCCCTGCTCTATGTGAAAGGGGGAAAAGGAATATCCGAATCGGGTATACTTTGTGTAAATGTAACCCAAGGAGGTCATTGAGTGTCCAAACATGTTGCTTTTTTTTTTATAAAACTCCTTGTGTGTGGATCCCTTTTTTTTAATATTGTAATTGTTAATAAATACAGAACGGACTGTTCAGACTCTCGCTCTCAATACTGAATGTATTTACTGCTAAGTAAAGTACATGACTCATTATTTACATGTTGTAGAGTCAATCATTACTTTACCTTTTTCTTTTTAAATACAGCGTCACTGTAAAGTGTTTTGATTGGTAATTCTAACAGGTTTTTGAAATGGCTCCGTGCCAGACTTCAAACTCGTTCGATGGCATTTCTTTTACTCATTGTTATTCACATTCAAAGCTGAGGAAGTAAAAGCATTCTTCTTTAGCTCTTTAAAATAATGCCGCCGCCCCCCCTCTACTTTTTAGAATCCTCCATGTTTTATCTAAGAGTAGTTCTTCACAAATTTGCGTTATTTATTCGATTACCACATATGAATGCTAATGGCTGTTATAAACCCAATAAATCTATCACATAGCCTTTTCAGATTTCGATGATAAAATAAAATATTGTTTCCTTTTCAGTGAAAATTTTCATTGAATTAAAAATTTTAATATGTTGAAAATATAATTAAATATTATATATTAAATAATTCTGAGTTTCACGGTGAGTTAATTGTCAGAGCTTCGCCTAGACCAGATTTCGTTTTTAGAGCAAGTTAACAAATATTTATTTATAGGACAACTAAAATCATATGATATTGAAAAATGTCAAACTAAAGAGAATGTTACTGGCTTTATGTAACTGATTTTTATTGATTGGCTTCTGGTGAATACCACAGTCAAAGAAAAGCAAAATCTTTCAATACTATAATTATAGAACTATAAATAATCGATAATAGAACTACAAGCGAATATATTATTGTATAATTTATAAAAAAAAAAATAACGTATGTAAATGGTTTTGGTAAGTTTGCACACTAATGACATATAGAATTCTAAATAAATATTACAAGCAGGGACCATTAAAGGAAGTCTCATGTAACAAAGTCGTGTATGAAATACAGAATAGAATTTCAGATTCCTAGTGGAAAAAATTATGCATTTATAGTATATCGATTTTTTATAATTTCTAATAACATTTTTTATATAAAATTTGAATTTTAATCATTAATTATTAATAGTGTACATTGAAAGTTGTTAGTTAATGTTTAGTCTTTAGATCAATGTGTCAGTCGTATTAAAAAAAAGAATTTCAACTTTGATAACAAAGTCTTAGCGTTTTAATAATCATTTGCAAGATATAGTTCTCGGTTTTTTTTTAATTTTGCAATTATTTTTGTAAAGTACTTCAGGTACTTTGTCAGAAATAATAAACAGTAGCCAATAAACATAAATCCTAATTGACTAACTTTCCCAAGTAAGTTATGGCCGGTGTTTATTCATGCCCTCTTGGTGTGACTTTCATTCCATAAATGCGTGCTCCTTTATGTTGGAAATGTTTTCAGTTTCACTTATTTTGTCAATTATACTCTCATATTTAAACTTTTGTGGAGACATTTTAAAGAGGTGTTTAAGTAAGTTATGGTGAGTGATGGTATTTATGACTCCTTGGTAATCATTTTCCTACCCTGGCTCCAAGATTTAGTGGCACTGCTCTAAAATGTTTATGGTAATGGTCCGATCTCTTTCATTCTTCTCGTCTTGTAATATTTATTATTAATAGTTCAGTTTTGACCTTAGTATTTTACATGGTTATAGATAGGTTTACTTTGAAGATTTTATTTCAGTATGGTCATGGGCCATTTCCAGTTTCATGGTTTTTTTTTTATGGTCATTATCCCTAATCGAGCTACAAGATGTTTTATGACCATAGTCTTTCTCCGGTTCGAAGTTTTCTATGATTATTGAATCTAATTCCACCTTAACTAAAAGTTGTCTTTGATTTAATAACTTATTATAAAGTTCAATGAACAGTTCCTTACAAAAAATATCGCTAAATATTGAGGTATGTCATTGAGGTAGTTGAAGGAAGAAGAGTCGGGTTACAAGCATGCTAACTTCGTCTGCTCTGAAACCCTGAATGAGATATTAAGGCCTTAGTTTATTTTTTTTCTTTATGTTGTGATGTATACAGCAATATATTTGGAGTGCCGCAGCAAAATGAATGTGGGAAGTGCAAGCGAAATAAGATTTAAAATGTTTCTCCAATTTAAAGAGTAAAATAGCTGTTTTAATGGCATATTTAAATTAAAAAAACAAAACAAAAATAATTAGAATCGAGAAAACTAATAATGTCGTTCACGAAAATGGAAACTGTTTCTATGTTTGAAAGATCTTAGTTAAAAATAGTTTTGCGTAAAAAGCAAACATTTGAAAACTGTTGTATCAATGCAAGTTGAATGTTTGAATTGGAAAATGGCTGCTTTATATTTTTAGTGCTTAATAAAAGATTTTGAATTAAGTTAAATCGTTATTTTAATGATTTACGCTAATGACTTGCAAATGATTTGAAGTAAAGCGGTGATTCGTAATCCACCGACACATGCCCTGTTCAGTGTAGTCTGTAGTAAAAACATTCTGGAAACAGAAAACGATTGTTTTTAGTGCTAGCTTTGTTAAGAATGTTGTAGCTAGGGTTAGTATGAAGCACTTTGTGATTGGGGTGGTTTACTATAGCTTTTCTATAGGTCCATTAATATCACTGTTCCAATCTGTAACAGTGCTTATATATATAGTGGAGCTCGCACCAGAAAGGCATTTCTTATCGACCCATATTAAAATTCAAAAATATCTATTATTAAGTCAGTCATTTGTTTCCATTGTATTCAACGATATGGATATTTCTTTCGATTTTGTAAATTAATAAAATGTAAAGCTTCATAGGTATACAAGTATTAAGATTTCCTTTGTATATAAACTTTAGCTTTAACGAAGTCTTTAATTTGATTTGATTTTTTTTTTTAAAAAAAAGGTGTAATAGGAACATGTGAGCAGTTCACTATATTTTAAAAAAGGTAATCTGTCGTGGTCACATATTTATATTATTAGATTTTGTGAAAGTCGTTTGGTAGTTTTTATTATTAAAAGGATGTGAGTGAACACCTTTTTGAATAAAAAATTGTTTCAAAAAAATGGAATTCATAAATTCAGGTATTATTGAACCCAACAGAATAAGTACGGTATCAAATGAGTATCATACAGGTATACCGGTATATACATACAGTCATGTCAGTTATCTTCCCTATTCGATTGGTTTCAGTACCTGGCTTATACGGAAATCATAAGCTTGAATAACATTTTATTTCTATTAAAGTTATCATTGATGAACACGATTAATAAGACTCTTAATATTGCTGTACTATGTAAAACAACTCTAATGAATAATATATCTAATAAGGAAACATAACTGACCTTCACTTAAAATGTGGAAAAGTAAATGAGAAAAAATGCTAATATTATATAGATATAAAACATAAGTCAAAATGGAAGCGTGATCTTTATAATTAAACAAACAATGTTTAAAAAAATAATGTAACAAATAAAACCATTATAAAAAAATAATGACTGTTTTATCAAATAGCTCATTAACGTAGATTTTTCGGCAACAAGCAGTCTTCTAAGTTCCTAAATACATGTTCACTTCTGTCAAAGTCAGAATCCATATTTCAGTGATTTGATCTTTAAAGTTCATGAAATCGTGTTATCTAAGGAGTTTTCAGCCTCAAAATTTAGAGTTGAATTAAAAAATTAAGCCATTTCTGTATGTGTTCATTAATAAAACAAAGGGATGCATAATAACATCCATCATATATCTAATACTGATAAATTATTATATATATCTTACTGTGAACTGTTCACATGTGTTAATTTTTATTCATTTTAGTTTTTTTTATTCATCATCCAAAATCCATAAACTTTATTTGTAAATTTGGTATTTGTGATATCAGGTTTTATTTACTTTAGTTTATATGGGATTGTGATTTTACAGTATGTGTACTTTACGCATGAAGCAAGTATGTAATGATATAATCAGTATGAAAATTTAGTTAGTTTGTATATGTCGTGATTAATTTAATATTTTTTTTCCTTTAAGTCATGTGGTATATTTAATAAAGTACAGTAATTTAATTAATTAATAAATTAATTAAAATTAATTATAAAAGTAATTCATTTGTGGACATGAGGCAAAACACAAATCCATCTCATGTAATAATACGTAACTATATTTTGATAGAAAATTATATATATAACTATATTTTGATAGAAATATAGTTTTCTATCAAAAATCTGAGGTGTTTGCCTGCTCTTACTGTGTTTTATTTTTAATTACATATTAGTTTATATTTTATTAAATATAAATTTTTACTATTTTCGTATTATTAGAATATTTTAAAAAATCAAAAACAATATTTCTAAATTGAAAACATGTTTTGTTATTTTTGTTTAAATATTTATATTAACAGAATGCATCGAGTTCTTTGGATTTAAATCAGACATTTTAATTCGATGTTTGAGGTTTATTTAAAACCTTCTTCATATAATATACATACATCATATACAGTTATACAAAATTACAACATATAAAATCTGAGCAAATATTTAAATATAAAAGTATATAACTTCAAAAAATTAAAACAAATTATGAACTAATAAATTTAGAGGTATAAAATGAGTATGTTTAAAAATTCACAACTATGAAACAAATTTCTAATTAATGATACAAAATCACAGGAACAAACCTATAATCAGCAACAAATAGTTTTAACTTTACATATCAGAATAAATTTTACCATTGTAATATTTTAGAAGTAATTTTTCGTATGTTGTTGTATGTTAGTTGTTTGTGTTGTATAATTTCTTATATTTTACCTGAATTGCCTGCTTTGAATGTTTGTTTTAAATCTGGATTGATTCCTGATATATTGTGTATTTTATTATGTGATATGTTTATCAAATGATATAAATGTATATACTCAATCAGTTATGTAGGTAGTATTTGGGATGGTCTATGGTGACCTTTTTGTCTGCTCGATGACAGACTTGTCTACCTATCGTACTTGTATGTATTATTTAGAGGTTTCATAGTACAGTGATTCTCTTGTCTTGTGTTTTTGTATGTTTTTAGTTGAACCGTATTGATTCAACCAATAAGAAAATGATTAATTAATTTATGTTAATGTGTTTCTTGATGTTTACAAAACAAATCACTGTTTATATAAGACGAGAATTATTGTATTGGGAGTGGCTGTCAACTTTGCCTAGGGTATCTACCAGTTAATGTAACTTTGTAAAAAGAACAATTAAAATTCAGAAGTCGTGTGAAGAATGAAAACAAAATTGTAAATGACACTATCAGAAACTTTAATTAAATGTAAAAAAAAAAAGTACCTGCATTAACATTAGAAAGCATTTTGAAACTGTTTAAACTTTTGTTTCATTTTCGGAAATAAAAAATAAATAAAGTCGTCAATATGAAAGTTTATGCTTTTTAATTACTTTCAATGAAGTAGAGGTAAGATTGGGCCTAAAAAACCAGCCCTATCCCCATATACCCGACTTATAAATATATATTGGAGTCTATTCTCCACCAGACAAGGAAATTCGGTTATTTGTTTTATCTAAATTTTTATCTTATAACAAATATTCCTTGGTTTAATATCCATACATCATTTTATATGCATGACATATATTAATTAAAAAAAAATTAGAAAGTAGCCTGGGCCCAACCCGAATGTAATAATTTCCATTTGAGCTTTACGCGACTCAAGCCGAACGTAATTGACATTTCGGGTCCTACCCCGCCCATGTTTTGGGTCGTATCAGACTCGAGCTTAGGATCTTACCTCTACAATGAAGTATGGTTTTAAAAAAATATATCAACTGATTCACTTTGTTGATAAGGTAATCCTGTTGTGCTCCCCACGCTGCGTGTGATTTCGAATGCATTATTTGATTTCATCTGTCTCGGACTGTTTTTTAATACAACTCGTTGCGGAATGAAGGAGTGTCAGTATTTCAGTATTATAAAAATCCTTTGATCCAATAACATTATTGTTATTAGTATATTTTGTATGTATTTATTTCAATAAATGTTAAATAAGATACTGGGTCATTACTGGATTGTAGTGACGTTCAACTTTGTAGAAGAGTGCAATCCCAGGTCAGAAATGTTGACCGCCACAACCGTGAATCATAAATGTAACCTGATATGTTACCATGTTTTTTTCTTTATATGTATTATTTTTAGTGACTTGTTGTTTTTTTTGTTAATCATTCTATAAGGACTGTAATTACTTGACTGATTATTGTTGTAAGTATACTTTGTGAAAGCTCCTTTGAGTCATTGCATGTGATTCAAAGAACAGCATTCGATGAGTGACATGGCTGTAATAAACAACCCCAATGTTAGACCACTTAGTCAGCTGCACTAACTATTTGTAATGCGTCTCCTGGGCTCAAAACATATAACTTTTTTGTTTCTTTAAAGTTATAATTTTCGTTCATTTTTGCAGGAAACAGAAATCAAAATTAGGTATCTATTGACTAATTTGTTTGGAATATTCATAAGTTATCATATGAATATGGTTCTTACATACCTGAAACATACAGAGTTGGTTGTTGTAGTAATAATAGTTGATGTTTATTGACATTTTGATTTCATTATAGTATAACCTCAGTACACGGACTTCAATTCTTCAAATTTTTTGAATAGAAATCAATTTTTCCTTTAAGAAGTATTGTAAATTTGATTAATCTATTACAGACCAAAAATGACAAATCATGAGCAATTTTTCAGTATAGGTACCAAAAGTTTTCGACAAGATGTGGTGATTTAAACAATTAACATGGTTAATTAATATATATTTTTTTTTACTTATTTTATAAAAGGGCTTACATTGCAATGACAGACATGAGCTGTTGTTATTAATAACCAGAGTCAACCCTCTGTTAATAAGTATCTGAAATACTCCTGGAGGAGTTTATTTTTAGGTATTTTACCTTCTTTGAAAAGAACTTGTCATTTAGTTTGAGAATATCTCACAAATCATACAGGTGGCAGTGTAACATAATTCCGAAGCTTTCACATATTTTGTGAGCTTGTGAAAGCTTCCTATTGATATGTGAGATTTATGCTAATTCATTATCAATGGTACTTGTGAATAACTGCCAGTAAAACTTTTGGTACTAACTTCGTTCTAGATTATTTTAGAAGAAGCTTTTTGATGTATAATATCAAATTTCGAGTTCTGTTTCTTTTTAGTGTGTATACTAAGTTAAAGTGTGTACTAAGTTAGGTGTGCTGGTACCTAAAACAAAAAAAAATTCTTTTGCTTTAGAATATCTGTTAACTGTTAATACATTTATTTCGAACCCTGCTTCAATCTTGTTTAAAAATTGTGATGGCTGTGGAGTCGAAATATTTCTCATCAGATTTACAAATGTCATGGAGTCCGAACATTTATTGATTTCAATTTATCTTTGTGAAGTTGAAATATTTATAGTCAAAAATCTATTTTTTGCATTTCTTTCTGTTGAGTTGGAACATTTTTTGTTAGCATTTACTCATTTTTGCAAAGTAGAAACATTTACTTTTTTACATCTCTTTTCGGTATAGTAAAATAATTTACTGTTTAGAAGTTATTCTTGTGAAGTCGTAAGTAGCATTTACTACTTGTTCTATTTTTTTCTGCTTATTCGAATAATTTACTATTTTGTGTTCCTACATTTCTGTTTTTGCAGTCCTTTATTTTTGTACATATGTTACTATAAAATGGTGGAATACCTGGCGATACCCGAGTATAAGTTTTACATAAACTTATTCTAAAGGGCTGTAAAAGACCTAAAAAACCAACCTTATTAGGACCTTTACGAATTTGAATATATCTTAAAACCCTACGTTCTAATAAAGTAACAAAAGCCACACAAAGCAAAACCATAATTAAAAGAAAAACAAATCAAAAAATAAAAATGTACTATCTGTAAAAATATTTACATAAATAAATTCTAAATTTATTTACTAATCTGCCACTCTCTTGTTTTATATATATATTTGTGTACAATGGCAGCAGGTCTTACCTTAAGCATATGTTATTAAAATAAGCAGCAGCTTCTGCATTGACCAGTTTCTTGTTGACACTCTCTAGTTTTCGTATCACTTTGCAGTAATTAATTTTAGTTTGTACCTGAGGATGGCGAATGACAGCCGAAAGCTTGTACGTATTCTTTATTTAGTTTGTTATTTTAGTGATTAAAACGGCATTTAAAAAAAAGTGGTTTATTCAAGTGTTTTCGTGTTTGACCTAAAGTTTATTGTGTGTGTTAATGTCTTTTGCTAACCTTCTTTGGAAGCTACCAGAGTCTCACTGCAAAGTGATACGAAAACTAGAGAGTGTCAACAAGAAACTGGTCAATGCAGAAGCTGCTGTTTATTTTAATAATATATATATATATATATATATAGGTAGTTGACTGTCGTCCCTCCGTCAATTCACTTCTTCTCCTGAGGACGACCGCCATTACGGTTGAAATATTGAAAAGTGAGTCTTTATTACGTTTCAGTCTATGTGTCACAGTTTACTTTATGTACATATATATATATATATATATATATTAAGTAATGTGATTTATCTATCTAATATGAAACCGACTTAACTGCTGTACCTATAGTTTTTGTTTAATTTTTATTTTTTTAGCTGTAAAAATACATAAATAATTTAATAAAGATATTGAAAAATTATGCAATATGCATAGTTTAAAAACATCGAAGTGGGACGTATTTCTTTTTTATAGGGGGGGGGGGGGGGGGGGGGTTCAGCTACCTGTGCCAACTTTTGATCTTCTAACCCCCTTGACTTACGAAAAAGAGTTAAAAACCAGTAAATACCTTCTGCTTAGTATGTGAGACGCATTGTTTAAATTTCATCAATATAAACTTCCTTTTGTGTGGTGGTGTTCTTCCTCGGTTGGCGCTTTCTCGCAATTAACAAAAGGAGCTAATATTTATTGTTAGCTAATAGTAATATTCAAATAGTAATAAATGGTATTATTTGTTATGAATAGATGTGGTTTATTGTTATCAAAATCGGTTATCTTGTGTCCTTTTTCATTGGAGCCTTTCGTTCCTCTTTGCACAGAGAACGTAGACGAAAATCACCGCTACTTGGTGTGAATATCACCCCCAGAATGGGGTCCTTTGCTCCATTCCTTGACTTGAATATCGAGTTCAGATTGAAGTTTGACTTGATGATCTGGAAGGGCAGTAGTCTATTCCAGTTTGAAATTAATTCTGTGTAGCGGTTTGTGAGAGTATTAGACATTCATTGCGGGTTTTTTGTCTTCCCCATTCGTTGTTTTAATCCAAGTAATGCCGTTTACTAGTTTCTGCTGGGAGTCTTTAACTCTCTTGGTGCTCCGTTCCCCTTGTTCTGATCGATTTTCTCTTTCCCCTGAGACATCCACTGAAAGATCCGTATACTATCTGTCAATTTTCAATCAATGTTATTATGGTTTGCAAGTAAAATTAAACGTATTTGAATGTCTATGGAGCCCCAAACCTGTATGCTCTTTGCTTTCACAACGATATGAGCTCAAGTTCTGGATTTTATTTGTTAAGTAGAATAAGTGGTTTAAATCGTTTGTCTGATTGAGTTAGATCTACAGTGAGAAGTCGGTAGCTGTATGTTATTGAATGTTACCGCAGCTTCAATAGGAAAGTTGCTTGAACTATCGAGGATACTAGCTTGTAACTTCTGAGCGCAAAAGCTGCAGCATTTAATAATATATTTTATATACGGATAAAGATCTTAATATTTGATGTACCCGAGTTCACCAAGTTCGCTTTGTCATGGCTTGAATGTTTCAGCAAGCAAAATACTTAACCCACTTAGACATTCATTGCTTATATTCTTTATTTAATGCAACTCCATGGAGTCCCTTATAATTTATTTTCAACCTATACGTAACCGTTTTCAAATAGTTTAAGTTATTAATTACGTTTTTACTTATCTGCATGAGTGTACAACACGTGCATACGCGTAATTAGGTTTTGTTTGAAAGGATACTAATTTTATTGTACTTAAAATATACTTGAAATTGAGCATTCGTTGGAGTCAAGTGTGGTTTTAGTGTTTACCTCTTAGTATCGAATAACCGAAGTTCGACGATAAATAATTTCTTCTATGAAAAATATAAAAATTTTTTTATTCTCATAAAGACAAGTTTTCAGCATCGAACCTGAAAATGTCAGCTCTTTCTAACTTGAATAAACCAAGATGCAGGACTTCCTATGTAGAAGCAACCCGGTTGTTTTGTATTGTGGGGATTTCATTGGTGACCTGTTTTCTTTTCAGTGACTTGATCTTCCTGTATAAAGGCCATTTTTTTTTTTCAATTACGTGAGTAGTATAAACTATTACTCCTAGACTTCTACCAAGTAAGTAGTTTACTTTCCTGGCATAGTGTTGGAACAATCATGTTTTTGGTTCTTGCAATATATTTTTTTCTAATCTGACTCCACAGCCCGACTAACTTGATTGTCATTTTTATTACTAGGTTCTAGAAACATTTTTTTTTTAAAAAATGTGCCTTAAACTGTAATTTTTATAAGATTATTTATTGACATAAACTTTATTTTATTTTATGCACATTTGGTATACAACATTATTACTCTATTTTATTTGAATCTTTTACTGCTCTCTATTAGAAGGATATGTACACCTTTAATATTAATTATTAAATCAATGACCATTGGAGTCTTTTTTTTCTATATGATCCCTACATTTTACAATCTACTCTAAACTCTTGAATTCGACTCAATCTTCAATGATTCTTTAGAATGGTTATAGACAACCAATTAGGAGTATGACAGTTATTTGACATAGTTACTTGAAACTATGTTACTTAACCCATATTTGGTTAAGTCAATCATTATTACTCTAATTAAATTTGAGAAAGATAAAACCTAATTAGTCTTATTATTAATGTAATTTTAAAGGAAGTGGATCATAACAAGTTGATTTCATCATAATTATTAATAACAATTGTAGGTCATAATTAAATCCAAACGTTGCATTAACAAAAAGTTGCTATCCTGAAAACGAAAAAGTATGATTTTTTGGCAATTTTAAAATCAGAAAGGAATGTAATTTAATTTAAGATATTCATTACTGATATATTTATTTTTTGAAGTTTAATATAATATCACTGTATCATGTACAATATAAAATATATAATTAAAATTGGGTAGTAACAGAAACTATCCTTAAAAACCAACATTTGATTCCATACAAAATACTTAAAACAATCATTTCATTTAATAAATAAATAATGACATAATGTTAAATAAATAGTTTTGTTCTATTTTTCATTTCTTAGAAAAATAAGGGACTTTTCTATGAAATTTGAGTTCTTCATTGCTGTGCATTTCTTTGAAACATCTATCACAGTACAGATCATCCTCACAGCCTTCACATCTAAGAGTAGCATCATTATTACAAATTTCACACCAAGGTAACTCCTCAACATTTTCGGGCCCTGTGGTCAATGAATTTTTGCCAGATGACTGCTCTAAATTCTGTTCCAACTGAACTAAATTCGTTGAATTTTCTATTATATTGGATCTATATTGAAGATTCACTTTCAAGTCCTCAGATGACTCCCGTAAACGATCAAGTCTTGCTTTTATTATTGCATCAATGTCTTTTGGAAAAGCTGACTGTTCTTCAAGCTTAGTTTCCGCAACCATTGAAGCAAGTAAATCTTCAACTTGTTCTTGATTTGATTTACTTTTAACTATCAATTCATTTTTTACACTTACAGTTGGTGGATTATTTTCTTCCCTTAATTTTCTAAGCTTTTCTTCAATTAATTCGTCAGTTGGATTCATAACAGTCCAAAATACACAAATGACGCTCCCAAAATTGTATAATTTCAGTGCTAAGAACTTTAATTTAAAAAAAAAAGTTTTATTTTACGTTAAAATGAAGCACATACCTAACGGTAGAATTAATGGTCAGAATAACAAACAATACTGATACAGCCTGATTACTGCCATATGATGTAAAGTTACCTCCTACGCTGTTATAAGTAGGTATTAACAGTTTAGTACTTAAACGTTTTATCCATGTTAGTTCTACATTTTGAATTTTGACAGTTACTTTTTCAATATATCTTCATCACTTAAGAGCTTTGTAAGTGTAATAATTTCGGCAGCGCAAAAGTTGAAGATCAATGTGTATCCTGCTATGAAGAATCCGTTACTCCTTTTCATAAACTTTGGTTTGATGTTTTTGATGGTTCTTTCTGAAACAAAATTAACATCCCTTAAGGGTTCAATAACAGATATCTTTTTAGGTGAAAGACAATGTAAATTTTTAGAAGTGCCTATAATTGAGGCTGTTCTGAACAATACCTTTGAAATCTGTGATCGTAAATTACCTGATTATGATAGTGTTTCTAAAAATTATCGACAATTTCTTCCCGATATACGTCTGTGCTTTGGTTTTTTCGATTCTTTATCAGATGTTTGCCAACTAGAAAACCTCTCGCCGAAAAGTGTAAACTATTCTTTGGTTGAAGATTTGGCATTGAATGAAAAAATATTTTGCAATAAGATAAGAGAGTTTTACAATTCTAGCAATCAAGGAAAATCAGTGGATCATGTCGATAATATGGAAAAATGGAGAAATGATGTGGAACAAATTTTAAGGGATGATAATAAGTGCAAGGAATTGTGTATACTACGGAAAGAAGTGACACAATTTTGCTCGGCTATCTATATTACTAAGAAAATAAAGAAAAGCATTGAAAGCCAAAGCATTGCCAAAGATAATCAGCAAAATACTGGTAGGTTTTTTTGTACTTTTATTGGCTGGATTGTGAAAGTGTTCAAGCAGAACCAAGATTCTGTGCTCTTTATGAAAGCAATGAATGTTCTTATTTTTGCATTTTCGTTGACATTTACGTCGATAATAAAGCCTGAATTAGTTATTATTAATGTTATCATTTATTATTATAAACTTTCTTTGTATTTGACTGCGTTAGTTACAACAGTAAAGCTTTCCTTTACATGCATACAAATCATCTATCCTCAGTAGGTTGCTTAATTGAACTAGAATTTAGTATGCACCAAATTTGTAATATAAATTTCCTTTTTTCAAAATCCAACTTCTGAGGATTAGCCTCATTTTTGATTTGGGGTTCATCATTTGATCCCAGAATACCGGAGGTCTATCCAAGAGTTAACCACGGCCAATGTTGCTTAACTGTGGAGTCCTAATGGGAAGCGATGTAGTAAAGGTGTGCGTGGCCGTTGTCCCTAATAGTCAGATGCTGAGTCATTTATTCAGGCTTATTGAGCAACTGCAACGAAACAATCAGCAGAAAGCAGACATTCAATTGGTTCACTGTATTGTATTGTGCGAGTTTCACTAGGATGAGGCTCAAAAATTCAGTTTTATGGTTGCTTGTGTGTAGTCTGTCTTGAATTGGTGGTGCTGTATCTTTCATTAATAAAGTAGTTATTGAAATATAGTTTTACATGTGTACCAAAATTCTGTGAGAGTATTTCGCCAACATATTATATATGTTGTAACCTACCTTATGTAGCCAAGTTTTCTGATCCTTAAAAATTAAAAGTAAAAGAGCAATAGAAGAAAAAAATGAAGTTATATTTTTTGTAACATAGATAGACAGATATGTTTAATGTGTCATTCGATTAATTTGGTTGTCTATTTTCAGATAAATCTATTACTGTAGAAAATCCAAAAATTGAAACAACTGAAAATAAATTAAACGAGACACCTTCGAAATTACCACCCGCTACTATTGCACAACAGACTGCTCCATCAAAAGTGATATCTTTGCCAAAAACAAGCAAACCTCTTGAAAAAACTGAAATCAATGAAGAAGAACAGAATATTTCGGAACCTTCATTGAAGGATAGTGAGAAAGGAATGGAAACAAGTTTCAAAGATCCTGATGCGGAAGGGACTTTGTCTAAGCAAGAAGACGGTGAATCCAATGATCATTCTTCTGACAGGCTGGGAACAGAAGAATTCAATGACAATCCTAGAGGTATGTGTCATACAAATATTAGAAAACTGTTCAGTGCATAATTTATTACACTATGGATGCCGTATGAAATGCGCTTGACAAAATTTTGTACTAGGATATTTTTTCTGACTCAGTTCTTAATCCTATAGTTATCCAGAAGAATTTGTTATATAAAATCAATGTTCTGTTACCTGTATTAAAAATTATGGAAACATATTATTTATTAAGAAAGTTAGTTTGAGATGATAGACTTTCTATTAACTCATTATTAATTGAACACAAAATAATATTACCAATAATTAATTAACATATGTGTTTAATTTAAAATATATATTTATTAAAAATATAAAATATTGGTACATATATTTTATATATTTATTAAAAATATAAAATATTGGTACATATATTTTTTTTCATTTATGTATTGGCATAGTATCAGGACTAAGTTTTAAATAAATCGGATTTCAATTTTTTAAATATCAAATAAAAACGAATATGTCACTAATAGATAAAAGGGTATGTACCAATGAATGATTATATACAATGGTTATGTTTTATAATGTTACCAACCGTACAGACTCCCTGTTTTGGATATTGTCGTAGAGAAAAAGTTTCGAATTAAAGTGGTAAAATCATTTGTTCTAAAAATATTTTAATCTAATTTTTATTAAAATTTATTAAATTATAAAAAATCAGAATTTTTATTGAGCTTTAACAAACTTTAATAACAAATAATAAAATCTCTGCAACTTTATTATATTAAATATACACTTTTCAAGAAATAAATGAAATTCCTTAAAAGAAAAAATAAATTCTTGCTATCTTAAAAGAAATTATTAATTTGAATAATTACACTACCAATGCTCAATAAATGTGCATTTAAAAAAAAAAACAGAATATTACAAATCGAAATATTCGAAAAAAGAGTAATGAGCTTTCATATGTGTGGAATTTTAAAGAGAACTATGGAGTATTATGTTATGAGATTATTTGAAAAATGTGTGTATTTAGGAAAGCTAACAGTCAGTGATATATCCCAGTGCACAATACAACATTATAGTGAAAGTTGTACGAACCAATGAACAAATTTTACTAAATATTGCATCGGAGTAACAATTATACAATCTAAAATTGTTAAAGATAATTAATGAAAATTATAGTCAGACACTGTTCATTTTGTTCTACGGCTATAATTCTTCCTTCTCAAATTAAAAGTAAGACAAGGCTATCATTAATATCGCAGGTAGTTCATGTATTTGCTCTAATCTTACTTTTCCTTGAGTTAAAATTTTAATAAGTTAATCTTAAGATTGCCACGGTTTTGCCGGTGAAAAATAACAATAATCAACGAACTGACAGTTTTTGTTTAATTTACTGGCGTTTTGTCCATGTTTGGTAAAATATCGAGGCTAAATTTTAATGCAGTCTGAATTTTTTCAATGAAAGTATTAAAATAGAAATATTTTTCATAGAAGAACACATGTGAAGAACTGAGATAACTTTTCTTGTTTATTTATAACAAGAAACTGTATATAAATATAAATAATATATATATAAATAAACAGTTATTTATTATAACTGAGATATTTCGTTATTTTGACTCTTGACTTCCACATTTATCTAGAATAGAAGACAGAATGTGAAAATGTGGAATTGAGTTTTGTTGCTTTTTTCGCTGAAAGAAGACCTAAGAATATGCTAGCCCACTGTTATTTCTAGTTATTCGTTTCAGCATATGTTTCTTAATTGACAGTGCTGATTGGAATTTAATAATTCTGTTCAATCTAACCAAAGAAGTTTTGCACACTTTGTATGACTCGTTGTTTAGATGATTTACTGGCAGACACTCCTCAGGTCAGCAAACAGCTCAAAGACTATACCGGCATCACTCAAGAAGATGACTCTAGTTTCTTCCCTTACTTTGTCTTCATGGTAGTTATGTCCATCTTCGGTTATATGGCTTTTCATAATAAAAACAAGGTACTTTCATTCCTTTTTCAATTTTTATTTGTTACATATTCTTCAGAATCATCACTATATTGTTAGATAATAATTCGATTGTCCCTCTCTTTCTTTCTTATTCATTGTGAGTTCTAGTAGTATGAATTCTTTTGTTTCATCCCTCTTTGTTTTTCACGTTAATCTTTTTAATGATTCTCTCTCTCTCTCTCTCTCTCTCTCTCTCTCTCTCTCTTACTCCTCCCCTCACTGCTTTCTAATTTCAAAGGGAAGTCTCCCTGCCTCTCTACATTCCGACTTTCTCTCTGTCTCTTCATCTCCTCTCATATTCCTCCCTTTCTCCCTTATTTCCTTGTACATATTTACTTTGGAAATGTTGGCAGTTTCACTGAAGTTAGGCAACACTGGGTATGGTGATGTGAGACACCATTGGTGCGAGCATTCTGGTGTACTGGTTACTTAATCTACCTTCTGGTCAGGTTAATGGCTGCCGAAACATAAGTAAGCCATACTTTCAAGCTTTGGGTAAATAAATGAAAAGCAAATCAATACATATGTATATCTAAAACCAGATGGGATGCATTCCAAATGATTCCCAAGTGCAATGTAGAAACTATTAACAGAAATGAAATATCTTACCATGTGAAGTTACTCCTTTACTTGACCGGTTTCAATTGTCCATTTTTCATATTCACTAAAAACTCAGGGAAATTGAAGGGAAGGAAGTTGACGAAGCAAGACGTTTCGCCTCTTTTAACCGCTACTAACAATCTCTTTAGTGCTAATAATGTGTTATTATTGTTAACACGTTAATATCACTGTTAACAAAATTCTAAAAAAAATACAAGACAGTTATAAAAAAAATACATTTATCAAACTACGGAGTTTGATTGTGGGTTCATTCTTTCCAGTTTTATCCACTAATTATTTAGTTGATAAAATCCATTATTTATAACATATCCACTGCTACAGTTTTGAAATCCTAGTTCAAAATTCCTTACAGACTTTATTTAACATATTTACTATTTATGTATGTTTTTGCATGATTTAAATTAGTATTGTTAATACCACAGGTAAATGCAAATGGTCTTTAATACTCATAACTGGCCTACCTCTGGGTATTTTTTTATTGTAATGTTTGAAAGACAGTGTGGTTCATTCATTATTGGCTCCCATTTTATGCATCTATTAACCACTTTTACTGGGTTCATTTCTAATGTGTCAATGACCATAGTCATGTTGATTACACTGATTCTCAGTTATCACCAATGTTAATGGACGTGACACTGCATAGATTAGTGACTGAATTGCACTACTTGTGATTAGTAGGTCCTGAATTGCAAAGTCAGTATGTTTATGCTCGTCTTGAACACTACAGATGGCGTAAAGTGTATACTTGCAGTTGTTAGTAAATGTACTTGGTACTGTTGCAGCTGATCGCGTTGTTGGTGGAGGGCAGGCGAGAGAAAGGCCGTCGTTCGCGAAGTGAACAGAGACACGGCTCAGTCACCTACAGCAAGCTGCATTCAAACTTGGAAGAGGCCGTCAGCTCCAACGCTTCGGCACCTTCTGCCACACACGTTCTCTACTAGCTTACCATCTGTCTACCACCACTGTAAATAACCTGTACATAGTCTCTGCTTGCAAGTTCCTTCTAAATTTCCTCCTCAAATAAATGTCATCTCTCTTTTTTTTTTCTAAAAAAAAACGAACACCAATTAGCATTTTTTTATACTTACATACACACTAATAAACTAATTTTATTCGTATTGAGTGTCGGTATCTGTTTATTTGAGTCATTCATGTACTGAACTTCTCTTGAAGTATACCATTGATAGGTGTGATGGTTGCAATGATTAGATGGAATTGGATTAAGAAACTGAACAAATATATATTTTCAAAATATGGTAGTGCAGAAATATGTCACATTAAAGGCGTTATTGAATAATTGGCTTTCTCAAGTTGCACTAAAACAAGTACTTGAATAAAGTAGGTTAGGAACTGAATAATCGAGTATATGGGTGCAAAATTTAATAATCTGTTCCTCACATACATATATTTGGCTTGTGTAGGACCGTAGGAGTGACTCGAAGAGTACAGTTTTTTGGAGAGTTCATTTGCTTTTGGAGCACTTGTTGAATTTAATAGCATCCTTAATAATAATAAAAAATGTTTTGCACAATGATAACAGAAAAATGAAGCAGTTCTCTAAGGTCTTCCGATTAACGGCTTTGAATATCTGAGCAAATGAAAAAGCAGAGAAGTAATTAAGGAGGCGTACAAGGGAGGGGAGAGTATACATTTTAGAAAGCAAGCCACATGATTAATCTTTCAAACTCCTCTCTGCTATTTGGTACCATCTCTCCTAAATTCCTCCTGTTTTTTTTTTGTTTTTCCAGTTATTTTACAATTAGCTAATGAAATATATTAGAATATTTTCATTTTTGTTTGTTGTTATCTCATCTTTGATTCTAAAAATGGTATATTCTTCCTGATTAACGCTATATTGATAATTATGAATGCCAATGAAAGACTGATGCTTAAGTAACATCCATGTTGGATTGAACATGGTGGGTTTCATAGTGCAGGCAGATTTAGATTAGATCAAAAAGATTTCTGCACATTTAAAAATATAGAATGTAAAGTAGTAACATCAATAATTTATTCCTATGAAATCTGATGGAAGGGGAAGGTAAAAGATACATCCAATTGTATTGCTTTACATGTATTTTCTTAAATATATATTGTTTTAAAAAATGAAACTACATTCTTGGTGAATAGCTAATCTGCTTTGAGAATAGAATAATTGATTATATTTTGCATGAGCTTGAATATGATTTTTTTTTTTAGTTTTTGAAGTAATATTTCATCGAGCTAAAAGGATATATTTTCAGAAATTACTTTCTTTTTATATTTTTTTATTTTCTTATGAAAAGACAGTATTTGAAAGGTATATACGATTCGTTGCTAGGGTTATGTACGATCTAATGTAAGTATGTACTTTTGTTCATAATAAATACGACAGAATTAGTAGATGTGCCCAGTATGAGAGCAGGAATGTTTATTGAATAACAAGTGACAAAGTCTGTTGTTGTTTGGGGGGGGGGGGGGGGGCGCTTCTTTTAGAATTAAATATCGCATGAACTGTGTGATATTTGAAGCTGTTATAATCAACAGAAAACTTTTTTTTTTCATTTCTTTCTTGTGGTCCAGGAATGTCATGAAGGATACACAGGGCAACAAACAGACCTGCCTTAACCTTATTTGGAAATCTACCACCCTCGATGCTTTATCCTCCTCCTTTCCTGTCGAAACATTTACCTTCTATATGACTATGAACATATGTAGTCTCTATCAATTTGTACCATATGTGGCCTAACCTCTTTCAGTGCATCCCACCTCCGTAAGAGTATATGTAGATAGATACCAGTATCAGGCAAGTTAATTAAACTGCTTTTTTACATTTATTGAATCATAAGAAATTTAATTAATTAAAAAACCTTTTCACCCATAAAGTTACGCGATTCAAAAAAGTAGTTAATAATGCAATATGCTACAGATAAAAAAATGCTATGATTTCAAGAAATGGAGTTATTTTCTTAATCAATATAAAAATGTCATTTATATCATCGGAAATGTATGCAAAGTAGACATTTATCTTTGAAAAGTGTCTACAAAGTAGGTCAAAATGTGGACTCTTAACAAGTTTTCTTCATAGGATTCAGTTGGCCCTTACAGCCCAGACCTCTCAAGACTTTTCCCTGAGACCCCCTACAGGTGGAGCATCACTGATGAGGTAGGCCACATTCCAGACTGCCGCCTAATTTTTTATACCTGTCAATATTTTCAAAATAATAAAAAAATATTGATATGGTGTTTCTATTCGACTAAATACTTTAGATTCAGACATTGTTAGATGTCTGGCTTTATATCGCTTTCTCTCTCCAACTCTACCATATCACTCCCTCCTCCCCCTGAGGAGAGAAAATGGGCTCTATTTGGCAAAATATGACTCATTTCAAACCTGCTTCAACACTAGTCGGTTGTTTTCTCTTCTTTTGAAAAACCTATTTTTATAATGGCATTTCCCTCTTATAATAAAAGGTTTAGATATTTCATTATTTTTACGCAGTACTGGTAGCAAAAAAATTAAAAATTAACAAGAAGAAAAATCGTCTTGTAATCGTTGAATTAGACGGCAGCTTCAATCATCATGTTAAGTTCATTATAAAATATTTGTTTTATTAGATTATACTTATTCTACTTCATTTTCTTTCAGAATGAATTTATTTATTAGTACATATTTATTTAATTGAAATCGTACAAAGACTGTAACAGCCCTTGTAGCAAAAAGATTCTTATAACATATTTGAGCCGCTTATTTTGAAAGTGGCCTAATTCCATTTATGTTAAAATCGATATATTTAAGGGTTTGCGTTTTCCAAAATTTAAAAATATTGTCATTTCATTTATCAACTAATTTTTGTTATAAAAAAAACTTAGTAATTTTAAATAAATTTTGTACAATTTGCTGCAAAAGGTAAAGATAACGTAAAAATGTAATTATTTAAATAGCTAGCTAAATTTTTTTGGAATATGGAATTAGGCCACTTTCAAAATAAACGGCTCATTTATACATATATAAAGTTCAATATAAACAAAGATACATAGATGAATTAAAAACACTTTCAGTCTCTACTTTCCATTTTGCATAAGCCTGTTCTGGTCACTGGTCAAAGGTTCACACTAGCCAAGGAAATTTTACTTTTTAATACAAGGGACAAGTAAAAGCGCCAGTTTAGCTTGTATCCCGCCACGTTAACTAATTTAGAGAATGAATTGGTAAAAGGCCTAGATGCCTGTCCACTAATTTGGCATGCACCTTGCTGTGCATGGCTAGCTGACCCTTGACCCTTCTCTACTTTCCAGTTTGAACAATCTACAGGTGAGATAAGAGAGGCTTGGTTTTCCTCTCTTATCGCTCCTGATGATGGTTCAAACCGAAAATTAGAGTCCTTGTAATATATTGTGTTGAAGTTTGGTCACCCGTTTTATTCATTTTTTTAGTGTTAAATTATATACATATGGAGTTTTCTTAAGGTATAACATATATTTTAGATTCCTCCTGACAAGCTTTCGAACAAGAATTGATCATCATCAGGGTTTTCATGTGCATAAACAATAAAAAGAAACTAAATCTTACATTGCAGTCACATTTTTTTCCGAGTGATGAAAAATGAAATAAACAAAAATGTTATTTTAGATTATTAGTTCAATTACCATTTTTTTTGTATAAAAAAATACAAATTTTAAAATGATGATTACCAAGCCTTGGTAGAAAACTTAGTGATCGGAATCTAAAATAAAGAACTTATTTAGCAAAAAATTGTTTTTGTGAAGAAGAATGTTATTGTTATTTGCAGTTGTTTTGAGCATAGTGAACGAGATTTTGTAGGCAAGTACGTTTGAAATTTACCTTGAATTCATTAACAAAATACTGTACCTCTGTTTCAGTCCACTATTTCTTCTTTGGTTAAGTGTTAATTTTTTTTCTTTATTATATGTTTTTAAATTTTATTTCTATATTTTAAATAATAAATTTTGCTTTAAACTAAGCTAATGTTTTTCCTCATTTGTCATTCTAATTGAATTGTATTACTTTCCTTTGATACGAGTTTAAGATAGAGGCAGGTTTTTTGAAGTTCCAAAATTTCATTTTAAGTATGCCATGGAATGACTTTTACAATTATAAGTAAAATTTATTGTTTTTACAAGTTTAAAAGTAAAAGTCGACATTTTGTTTCAAAATAATCCAAATTAAAACATTTTTCAATTTGAGAAAAATAAAAATAAATTTTATATATGCACGAAGGGTTGTCATTTCATAACTCAATTTTGTTTCGAAATTATATTATATTTGTTACTAGCTGAAAATGTGTTATTTTTTACTTTCTTAGTTTTATTACTTAATAGGAGTATTAAAGCAAAGTTAATCTTCATTTTAAAAAATTTTCATTACTAACCTAACACATCTAGAAACTTGATAATTATAAAAAAAATTCCCCTTAACTAAAGTTTTGTGATAAAAAATGCTTTTCAAATGTATAGTATTCTTCTTATTTTAGACACCATTTTTATCTGAAAGCGAAAGAATATTCTACATCATTGTTTTTCTTTAAAAATATATTATACAAATTTAAGAAAGGTAAATTTATATTAAAATTAACTCTTATTTTTAACGAGTACTACTTTTTTTTAATAGAGTTTTAAATAGAAAATATCCTAGCGTGCCATAACTTGCGGACCTCTATTTTAAGGAACTCGAGTGCACACTTCCACTGAGTTCTATATTTATATTTTATTTCTCTCAATGGAATTCTGTTTTACCATTTTTCATATGATATGTTAACCTCTTTATTGTCTTTTTTTACAATTTCTAAATACGAGTAATTATGGTTTTCACTTTTAAAAGTTCAGTATTATCTTATTTATTAATTTATTTTTACTTTTTTTTTATTTTGTTATATTAACACTTTTATGGTATATTTTTACTGAAAGCAAAAAAAATCTATATTTACCTTTTATTATATTTATGAACAAATGTTTACATGACTGATTTGATTAATGTTTAATTTATAAGAAAAGTTTCAGTGTCTCGATTATTTTTTGTATTATAGTTCGTTTTGAAATTGGATTATTCAAGAAAAGTTTAGGTTGATTTTATTATTTTATAAGTTGTTTTATCACAGTTCATGTTATTGATTTGAATAAATACACTTACGTATAAATTTCCCTGTTGTAACAGTTTATGAGTCAGAAAAGAGAAACAAATTTGTTATTTTTCATTAAACCGTCAAATCTTTTGCTGTAATTTATATAAATTGTAGTTATTTCATAAATCTTGGACCAGAAGGATTACTTCTAGTAATAATAATTACTTCTAATTTGATAATTTGGGACTTAGTATTTACTAGGTAGTATATTTAACTTTTGAAAATGCTATTTATAATGCTGAATGGATTGCATCGCACAAGTATTTTTAATACTTGTATTGTTGATTGTTTTCATATATTACTTGAAACGTGTTTATGTGAAATCTTTTTATATTAGTCTGAGGTAAAATGGATAAACCAACAAAAGTCTCCACACAAATGAAGTTTTATTCAACGCGTTTCGAACACTTTGTGTTCATCATCAGGAAGACACTATAATACAAATTATATCTAATTGGTTACAAAAATTAGAGTGAAATAATAAAATTCAATTAAGAGAATTCAAGACATACCCAAGGATACCACACAATTACGGATTGCACAACTAATGACTTTTATATTACTTGAAATACACAATTTCAATTAAAATTAGAAAATACTAATCTTCTGTTATGCTAGAAAAATGTATATCTTTCTAACTGAAAGGCGTGCATGCACAGGTGGCCAAAAATGAAAGAATTATTATTATATGGTAAAATAACTACTAAAAATACATTTTCATGACATTAAATCACTGCAAATTTTCAAAGTTTAAATAATGTATTTCTTGTGGCATCGGTCAGTGGTTACTTTTTTGCCACAACCCGGGAAGTAATAACTTTCAGGTAGTTATTTTATTATGTTTTATATCATTAAGAATGTTTAGTTTAAAAGGTACTTGGGTTTTTTAGAACTTTAAAAAGCAAAAAAAAAATATATGGCACTAATGATTTTTGGAACACCAACTCGAATCGCAGTCGGGAACTTCGCTACTGGATTTCTACACCAAATCATAGAGTGTCTATTTTGGTGTTTCAAATGACAAATATTTGTTGCTTCATAAATCATACGGTATGATTCATTCGAATGATTAATACGGATTATACCAGCACAACCAAATAGCAATTCTGAACAGCATGGACATATCCTTTCCTGGTTAAAATGCACCACCTGGTGGTCTTATCTGTCAACAGGGGTTGATGTAGATTTAATAAAGTTCTCAAGTTGACTATTTCACTTCTCATGATATGAAATTCATTAATTAATGTATTTGTGAGCATTTCAAAAGAACTAAAAGTATTTTAAACTTCCCAAATATGTAGTGTTTTATTATTGTGTTTCAATATTTCCTATTGTTTTATCAAAGATTTACTCCATTATGGTATATTGATGAGGAATAGACCTATTTGAATACCAAGAGTCTGCGCAGGCGCGGCTTCATTTACCAGAACTAATTAATCATAAAAAAGATTCTACATCTAAAGTCAATCGATTCAAAGCACGACGAAGTTGTTCTCACGATGCCTTCTACGAGGGGAGTGTAAAGAGATTTTTGACTTCTCTTATTCCGGAGAGCAATAGTCCTAACTTGATTTTATTGGTAAATAACATTATCATGGTTTAATTTATTAGTTTCAGTATTAGTTTTTAATGTTAATTTGTTAATAAAATGCTAGACTATGTTTTTTATTGATGTGGTTGTTTTCATTTGTTTTATTTATTTGTTAATGTAAAATATCAAATATTGTTTGACTTATAAATGATATATATTGAAATTTTAGTAAAATGAGAGAGAGAGTAAGAATGAATGAAATTGTTTTATGTTTTATCATTTCTCCTCTTTGTTGCTGAAGCATCTTTGGTGTGTGGATATTAAAAGGGATCTTAAGTTGTAGTTCAAAGAACAATTCAGAGCTGCTATGGAGCTTATCCCTTTATCTGTCACTTCCTAGTGAAATCGCAGATTGATTCAATGGCAAAACAAAATCAACTTTGACTAAGTAATGTAAGATGGTGGGCCAGGTTAGCTCAGTGGTTAACGTAACTCGCCTTTGAACTGGTAGGTCCGAGATTCGATCCCCACCTGGCCCTAGATTTATTCACGCGTGAGGTGAATAAATCTGAGTACGTCGTCCCTCGGAGAGGACGTTAAGTCGTTGGTTCCTTAGCCTGTACAATATCAGGTACTCGTTAAAGATCCCTAATCGAAATGCACTTTTTAGACAAAATTTAGGACTCCCAATGTAGAATCTGTAGATCACCGATCAAACAGAAAGCCGGTAAACGGCTGACGTTAGCATCCGCTAGGGGATCGGTTTAAAAGAAAACGTAAGTCGGTGGTGGCCGTAACCGAAACCTTAATTTACTAAACTAGGCAAACTCAACTGACCACGCTCTCAGTAACACAATTCAGCAGGAGTAGCTTCTTGACTTTCAAATGCTAATATGAAATGGTTCATTCAGACCGTGTACCGAAGTAATCTACTCCATATTTTATTTATTATGAATACATTATTCCAGATATAGCAACATACGTAGAACTTTTCGTCATTTATCGTCACAAACCCTAAATCGAATCATTCAAAGCTACTTTTTCTTTTGTTGGAATACTATAATTAAGCTTCAGAGGGATTCGTTATTTTATGTCCCGTCCAAACAATTGTTGAGTTTTTGACAAACCAATTTTTGAAAAAAAAAGAAAAAATCACACACTAATCAGTATAATGTGTTAAATAAAAGAAATATAAACTCTAGTAGATATAGTTCTTACAAATATAACGCCTCGAATTAATAAATTTGAAATACAAATCTTCAGACGTTACAAAGTAAAAACATCAAACAATCAAAACATGTTATTAGTCAACTTAATATCAGAGGTGATCAAATGGTTATGTGGTGATTACTGTTCTCGACGATGTTGAAAGCTAGTTAGTTTCTCATCGAAAAAACATTTGCAGGGCTACATAAAAAAAAAAGAAAAGTAATTTGCGAAAAGCCTAATAATAATTTTCACCATAATAATAATTATTTATGATATAAGGATAAAAGCTTAGCATAAAATATTTCAGGCAAACAAAGTAAGTTGTTTGAGTACTTTTTCAACATTAAAAATACAATATTGAATTTACATTGAGTAAAAGTGTTTTCATTCTAGTAAGAAACGAGAAGGTTTTTTAATTCACATATAAATAGTAATATAAAAAAAAAGGGAGTTATAATAAATAATACACTTTGTAAAAAATTATCTATTTCAATATAAAGACTGCAAGATTAACAAAAAAAAAACAGGTTTATTATTTGAATTACAAAAATATCACAAGAAAGGAAAGTCGAAGTGAATATCACACTGAAAGCAGATACCCGAAGTAAAACTGGCTCTTAGCAGTTAGAGGAATCTGCTTAATAATTCCCCGTATGAACATCAAAAAAATAACAGTTAACTTGTTGTAAAATAGAAAATCTTTATTATTAAACATCACTATATATAACGGTAAGGTAAACTAATTTAAATAATAATACTGCCAATATTTGAAAACATTGCTTTCCATTGGAACACCATGTTACTATTGAAATTGAAATATTCTTTGAATGAGGATGGCATTTTTATAAATGACAATCAAAATAGGAATGCTATTACTTTTTGTACAAGTATCGTGTGGCATTAAAAAACGGTATTAATAATTAATAATGTAATAGTTAATTACTATTAATCAGATGAGCTCTGAAGTTTAGTATTTTCCAAAAATGCTTTTCCATAAAAAAATAGTCTACTTATAATTAATTAAACGTTTAATTTAATGTTAGTCTGAAAAACATTTCTATAACAAACTAATTATGAAATAATAATTCGGATTTATACAGAAAGGTTAGGGTACTAGGAGAATATCTTAATATCAAGTATATGTAAACATTACTATCAATTCAGACCAAATTATCACAAAATAGATCCTTATCAAAAATAAAAAAAGAACAGCCTTATTTATCTTCGATTTTTTTTAATTGATTCTAATTAATAGTTTCCCTGACTATCTTTGAGCTCCAAAAGAAATTCCGTTTTGGTGAAAAAAAAAAAGGACACATGATCCTCTCTGAATTTACGTCGTGTTTTGAAATGGTTGAGAAACATGTATAATCTAGTACTGTCTGACACAGTAACGAGTTCAGTGGTCTCATTTGACATATTTAAGCCCGCTGGGATACATGGGCCGATAACAGCCCTCTACGTAATAAAGACAAAAAAATTATGAACGACAGTATAGCATAATATAACAGAAGAAGGCAGTTGACAAACGTGTTCACTATCTTCAATTGAAAAGTAAAGATCATTTCTTCTTTCTTAATCATTAAACAAGCAAAATTTGTAGTATTACCTGCATAAAAATACAACACCAAAGCGAACTTTATGAGTAGATTACTGAATTCAACTATAAAATATACATAAATAATATAACACCTCGTGAACAGGTGGCATAGGATCTCAGAAATCAAAAATTTCAAGGTAATAAGGGATTTCAAGTGATAAACTATTTAAGAATAACGGTTTCAATGAGACAAAGTAACAATACTGATATCACTGAGACAACGAAATCTGCAAAATACTCCTTACAAATATAAAGAGAATGGCATTATTAGGATCAGTACAGATCATAGAAAAAATAGCTATAACATTGACCTATACTAGCAATAAGATATAACTGGGAATATACTAAGATAAGAATGGCGAAATTATTGAGGTATGCAAAATACAAAGTATGAAGAGTGGCATTTGTGAAGATTTACAAAAGTCATAGATAGAATAGCTTTATGCTTGAGAGGATACTAATACAAAGAGTGACACCACTGAGGATACACGGAACTAAGAATGGCGAAATCATTGAGGTATGCAAAATACGAAGAATGAAGAGTGGCATTTGTGAAGATTTACACAAGTCATAGAGAGAATAGCTTTATCCTTGAGAGGATAATAATACAAAGAGTGACACCACTGAGGATACACGGAACTAAGAATGGCGACATCACTAAGGGTATGAAAAGTAATAAGGAAGACTGATGTCATAAAAAAATCTGTAAGAGCGTTATCATTGAAAGTTTAATCTCAAAGAGCTTAGTAAAAAGATCATAGTCATTACTAGCATCAGGGCTTCTTTATTATTGAGTCTGAGTAGCTGCTGAAAATCAAACGTGAATTGTCAAATAGTTAATGCCGACTTAACATATCTACCAATGGGATATATATACAGTATTTCTCAATCTACTGGTCTGATCCTCAACATGATTGTTCTCAAATACGATATACTTATTTTCAAACCTTAACAACTTACATCTACGGAAGTATTAAAAGAATTGCTGAAGCTATATATATATAAGGTCTTTTTAATAACAAGGATTTACTTCACACCTTACGATTATAATGACTGGACTTTAAATTAGAAAAGAATTTAAATTATAAGGACGGTGGTTGTAGGACATCTCGAGTCAGTATACAACAAGCACTCGTAACTCTATAAGTGATAACAGTATTACGGACCTAGAGGGCAGGAAACAAAACATTGAGCAATAATCACAACAAGAGATCTTTAACAGAGATGTATAACAACCTGATATTGAGAAGCAATAACATTATATCAAAAATATAAAACTTAACATATCTTGATCAGTCAAGTTTCAGTTCAAAATGAACTAAAGAAAACATTTCGATATTTTGCAGTACTATGAACCTTTGTCATCATCGTTGTTATGAACACTTGTTTGAATAGGGTTGTATTGTAAAATAAAATTAATAAACATACCGTTCTCAACCTAAGATGTTTTCGACAAATATCTAAAATAACTAGAACATTGAGATACAGGCTTGTCCTTATGGAAAAAGTTGATAACATTTTCTTATTATTTTCAAATCCAAAAAATAAATGTATTTCAAACAAATAAAAGTGAGGGCTTAGGCCAAGGTTGTCTAATCTAGCTCTGGTGGTCAATGGAATTTGTGAAGAGGAAACTTTGTGCACACGAGCACCATTCACAGAAGTTCATTTAATGTCGATAGAACTTAGATTAGAACAAAGTAGAATAGGTTCTATTGGTTCTGAGAAGCCTCTTCGAATGGCCATTAGGTAACAGACTACGTACTAACCTTTACAGAATTGACAACTGAACGAAATAGAAATGTGTAAGAGGCAGAAGTGGAGGCATACTGACAAGCAAAGTATAAAGCTGCGAAGATCCCACCTACGGGTTTGGCTGCTAGTAATAACATAACACTTGCCCTTCTCACAGCCATACCAGCATTTAGGCACGTCAATTAATTTTTAACGATACAGACAAAGCAAAATAATTAAAACAAAGTGATATTTTCTAAAACGAGACACTCTCCTAAGGCTCATCAAGTCACCCATCCATTCAATAATCTTAACTGTAGTTTATTAAATAAGTGGGCATTCTTGATTGACCTTAGCAGGATTTGAATAAACAAATTAAATACAGTATTATGACCCATGGTGGCTTCATTGTAATCATGATTTACGGCATACCTATATTTTTTGGAAATTATTTTGATAGCAGTGATAGTTTGGGGACTCCTGACTGAAACATTTAAACAATAAACTTACAATCCCTTGATGTCCGACCGCTTTCGCCAGGACGACTCTCCCAACAAGTTACGAGTTACATCAGAAGTATATTATCTTTACCAACCTCTGTGATACTAACAATATGCATGTACTAATTATAAATATAATAATTTTAGCGCAAAAACCTACCTACTTTATAGTTCAGCAAAAATAGTTCAAATTTAAAACAATAGTGTTAACTAAATTTTTCTTTACTGATATCAGTTTTTATTGTATTTCGAAATCTTTGTTAACAGAATTACTACATTCGTAGTTATTGATGCATTATTCATGTATATATTGATCCCTGAGAGCAGGAAAGCAGAAATAATATTCATCCCAGTCCCAAGCCGGATATATAGTGCTGAACTCAAACGACCACCAGTCTCCATCATAACCCTAATCAATAAAGATTCTAGCAAAAGTAACATGTAAAGTCTATCTCAACTCGTATTAGACTATGATATTCGTAAATGCTTGGAACTTCATCCAAAGAGCAAATTACATGAAGCTCAAAAGGATTACTTTTCGTAGATTCAACAAATGCTGTATCAGATATATCAAACAAAACCCTTTTCCATCCTAATATTAATATGACTCTTAGTAATTGTGAGTTATTTTGAAGGTGAAAATATACCTAGAAACCCTTGCTTGAGCAATTTAGAGGAGTTCTAACCAAAACTATCACGGAAAAATACTAAACGAAGAAAAACAAAAGATTCGATGATTCAAAGACAATAATTGACAACTAAATTAAGGTAAGTCGTTTTGCCAGGAGTCGGGAAGAAGTTGGAATTTCTGTGAAGCGGACGAAGAGCAAGCTGCGATGACTAAGCCCTTGTCGAGACTGCCGTCAGGAGGCAGGTCAAGGCAAAGTCCTGAGTCGACGTGTCGGAGTCTTTCGTCCTGAAAAGATTACAGAAACAGTTACACTTCCATTGATTTAATACTAAGTGCACAAAGTAAACTAAAAATACCGCATCCAACTGTATGGATATTTGTATTTTTAAAAAACTAAATGTACTATTGGAATTGAGGAGGTAGGTGTGGTTTAGTGGGTAGCAAGCTTGTGGATAGTTCTGCAGGTTTAAAGTTCAAATCTATTAATGACCAGTGAGGTAGCAAGGGGAGGGGGGGTAGCACGTATCAGGTGGTGAAAATATAAAATTGAAAAAAAATAATAAAACGCTAACAAAAAATCTGTAATTTTATACCAGAATGAATTTTTAAAAGGTCGTAATTGTATTTATGTTTTATTTGTGTAATATTGTTTTTAAACGGATTTTCAGCTGTGATATTTGCAAATTAAAAATAAATTTATGTAAATTATTCAAAACTAGTTTTTAATGGGGTTGAAAATTTATATTTCTTTGCGTAGCCAGTTAATAACCATTTCGTTACGATTTGAATTATATGTTTTTGTTTTGAAAAATCTTTGGTTTTCTTTAATGGTGACTGTATATCTATAACAGTACCGTAATAAGATATAAGTCTTGGACCTATGACAGTAGTCTGAAATTCGATCATCTAAATAAATAAAAGAAAGGATTTGTCTGTACATTGCTTAGAACTGACTCATTTCAAGTTTTCTTTACGTTTCATACATTAGAGAAACAGAATCCACCCTTAGAAAAATTTCTGTCGGTTTGTACGTAAAATTTTGTCACAAGTAAACTCAATCATCATAAGACATAGCAAACTGAAACTTAGACAGTAGACTTGTGTCTGCTTAACTTAAAATACAGGCTCTAAATTTATTGGAAATTCAACGTAGGAACGCAGTTATGGACATTTAAAGCAAAAACTTTTGTCACAAGTAAACTCAGCCACCGTGAGGCATAGTGAGCTGAAACTTTGACAGTATATTTGTGTATGTCTAACTTAAAATATAGGCTCTCAATGGATTGAAAATTCAGTTTAGAAGCGAAGTTATGCTCGTTTAAGCTGTATTTCTATAACTTCACATACAGGTTTATTTTGAAAATATACAGGTGTAGCAAGTAGGTATTGTTAGATGGTTTTAATTTCATTTGCGTTTATGAATATACTAGCAAACGTCGTGTATACACGTGTTATCAATTTTTGATTACTTTTGAAAATAATGTAAAAAAAACAATACTGGGGACTTCAAAAAGTCTGATTATTTCATTCCTTCATTACGTTTGCAACATTGAAGTCAATTTACTGAAACAAAGAAATGTTTCCATTTAAGAAACTGATAATGAACTGAGAGAGTTGCAACATGTAAAACGAAATGTAGAATCATTATCAACGATTCTGATGTTAAATCTATGTTTTTTTTCTAACCCCTCACACATTTGTTCATTTGTTATTAGGCACTATAATAGTTATGGAGAAGCCTGCAGTCGACAAGAGTCTCAAAGTAAGTAGTCGATAAACCCACTAACAGTAGAGACATTCTCTTAATCTCCATAGCATCCGTTATGTCGGAAACACGGCGTGCAGAAATTGTGTTCCTGTTCTATAGAAACCTCCTTCTTCTATAGAAGGAAGAAATATAGAACTTGTAAAGAAATATCCTCAGAATTACTCGACTGTTTCCTGGTAGAAATCAGATAGTTGAACTCATTACTAGTTGTTTCTCAGGTAACGGCGAGGGAAGAAATTTGCTTCTCACACATCGAAGAACAGTTTCTCAGCCTTGGATCAGGAACTATAGCCACCGAAGGAAAACCATCCGAACTGAAAATGGAACAAAACAATCCCATACTCGAGGTTTATTCTATCAGAATACATATTCACTTGAAAACAATAATAGTAATATTACTTCATTCATATTTGAGACTTAGACAAATTTTCATAACTTTCCTAAAAGAATTTTTGTTTAACTAATAATTCGAACGTTTTCGAATTCGAAAACATTATTCGACCACAAATTACAATACTTTGTTAAGTATTTCAAGTATCTAATGGCCTACGAATATGAACTGTTATTTTACATTACACTTTTTCACTTTTTGACCAATTTTCAACTTGTAAATCTAGAGTAGGGCTGATTTCACCATTTTCATCACATTCATAATTATTTAAAACTTCTAGCCAAAATATTTTATTGCCGCACCAAAATCTCCTGTTGGTATTGTCTCATCAAACTACCATATTGTTTATAAATTTGTGGAACATTACTTTTCACTGCACCGTACTTTTAATTTCTTCCCAAAGAAACTGCACCACTGTTTGTAACATGAAATGTTTTATCAGAATTCACATTCAATGTTGATAGTAATATAACTTTATATAGTTTTATATAGAGCACGACGTGGACAAAACAGATAGAACTTGAGAATCATTTAGACCATAGTAACGATCTTTAAGAAGGAGACTAGTTTAGCTCAGTGGTTAACATACCCATTAAAAGTATTGCCCCCAAGTGGTCTTCATGTTGGCCAATGTCCATATCATGTTGAATACTTCGGTTCTCTAAGATCTAAGCATGAGAAACGTTAAAGTTTTTTTGCTTTTATTAAATGGTTATAAGATTTTATTTTTGTGATTTAGGGTCGTGGAACCTTTTGTGGTAGGGCGAGGTCCACCTCGGGCGTATCTCGAAGGTTTTGTTTGCCTCTATCCTAGGCTAGAGCTTGTAGCTCCCGAGATGCGGCAAAAAAGCTTTCACATAAAAAAGGCATCAGTCTGTTTTGTTGTTGTTTTCAGTGATATGGCTGAATAAGCTGGGAGCACTAAATAATACTAAAACAGGTTAACATACTCGTCTCTGAACTGGAAGGTCCGGGGTTCGATACCCACCTCCTCGCCATCGATGTATTCACTTGGGAGGTGAATAAATCTTACCACGTCGTCCCTCGGAGAGGATGTTAAACTGTCGGTCCCAAGCCTGTACGATGTCAGGTACTCGTTAAAGATCCCTACTCTAAATACACTTGAGTTAGGCAAAATTTATGACTCCCAGTTTAGAATCAACAGGTAATGTGGCTCTCCCATTACTAAAATGGGTGCCAAATAATAAATGAGCCACAATTTCCATGCCTAAAACAGCACAAAAAGATGAAACCCTTATAAGTGTGGGTGTGGGTAAAACAAAAACAAACAAAAGATTTTTAAGATCATACAGTTTGGGGAACAACAGGTTTACCTACTCTCCGAGAAATGCCTTGCACAAGATTCTCTATCACCTATACACAAAAAAATCTGTATGATTAATGAGCTGAATTAAACCTTCGGTAATAACAGCAAACACTGAATACTAGACAACTGCCGACTCGACAATAAGTAGCTGTGCAGCACTTTCAGTGGTTACCTGGTATGTCCAATTCTGCCTAGCGCTGCTAGAACATGCATGAATTCTAACTCGAGGAAAAGTCACCGAGCTCGAGTCGTCGGGGGAGTCAAGACACACGTTATCGTTGGTAGCGATGAAGCCGGAGTCGTGGCTCTCGAACAGCCACATTTGATTCAAAGTGAAGCCGCAAGGCACTATCACTGCTGCACCCATTGGCTGGTTCAACCGACCCTTCCCGGACGGCTTCTCCAAACATTTGTCTTCTAGCACATTTTTAATCTGAAACGTAACATACAAATATTGTATTTATTCCAACAAATTAACATGACAATCCTCTTATCTGATTGTCTAACAAGCTTATTGGTAACACACGTCTCAAACAACTCAACAAGGTACTTTGGGCATGATCATATGAGGTATATTGGGAATGATACATTGGACATATTGAGTATGACGACATGAGGTATACTAGGAAAGACCACATAAACTATATTGGTAATGGCCATATAAAGATGTTGTTAATTATCACATGAGGTACCCAGGGCTTGGGAGGCTACTGAGAGGGTCCACCACACCCAGTGGATAGTGGAAAACCCTGTACGATCTGTTCGCTATCAGGGCAGCCCTGAACAACCAATAAGGGGCCCCGAACTAACCCAGTTGGGGGACAGTTGAGGTGTGCAACTGAAGGTATTAGCGCCCCTAGCTCATTACTACACCCATCCTACACACATTACACTACACAAGTCAATGAACTGGATCTTTGCACAAGGGCTGACACCGGGGTACAGAGTCAAAACTGGGTTAGCACTCTCAGGCCCCCAGATACGGAAGGGCCCATTCTTGCTTAGCCAGGGTAGGAGGTAGCCCTGGTCAGATGCTGTATAATCCCGATATGTGCTGTAGTGCCAATTGGGGACTGGACGGGACCTGTAGCATGTATCGTCCAAACAGTTATTACAGACAAGCCAAATATACATACTGTTATATACCACATGTTTAAAACTTTTGCAGGAATCTACATAAAAAAGTTCGTTTTAAATGCTTTTTGTGTTTTTTTTTGTTAAAGAAAAAACTGATTTAAAACAATCGATGTAACTGACTCGACCAAAAAATCTGCCTTCAACAGGAAAGTAATGATGAGGCCAAACGTTTTCCAGGTACCACTTGAAGGACTTGCACTTTAACTTCTTACGCAGCTCGATTCTTGATCTGACAGTCACCTTGTCTCGCATCCTCCTAGCAACTGGAAAAACAACGTGTCTTCAAAGTATAGAGACCGACACAGATAAACTAATGGTCACATGAATATCAAATATTACGAATCAATGCTGGGCTTTCTAAAAAAAATAGTAATCTGTTGAAGAAGGCTATACTTTTGTTTGATGAATAACAGAAATAAATATATATATATATATATATATATATATATATATATATATAATTAAAGTTACAGCTAGAGAACACAAGAAAAAGGACGAACACTCACGAATCTCGATAATTTCGGCGTCTTGCCGTCTTCAGGAGAGTAGAAAGAAAGAAAATAAAAGGAGAAAGAATGAAGGAACGGAGACGTAAATGCGTCCACTGGCCGATGTAAACTATATATATATATATACAGACGAAAACTCCTCTTCTTCTACTTCTTCTCCTGATGATGAAGAAGTCGAAATATTGAAGTGAGTTGTATTGTTGTTTCTACATGTTATTCTCTTATAATCGTTTGATAAGTTTTTGTTTTTTTTTTTAATATATATAATTAGTTTCATTCGAGTTTCGGAAAAAAATAGTGGGAGTGTTTACGGTTTACACTTACTACAATGACTGAGGTACAAAACTGGGTGCACTGAGGAACTTCAAAAGGTGAATCAAGTTTCTACTTCTTTAACTCAAATAGAAAATTTAACAAATATTAAACTATTTCGAATAAGAGGGGGTTTGTGGAGTTATTTCCGTTTCTCGTTTTTCATTTGCGACAACACTTCTTGAGTTTAGTGCCTTATTTGTATTAAAACCTAAAATGTCTATGCTGATTCGTCTTTACATTAACAAATCACCAGAATATATCTGAACCATCAGGTGTTCCACAATTTAAGAAATTAAAGAAATGCTAGTATTTGGCATGTTGCATATCTTGATAAAGTTACCTGGATTAAACCTAAAAAAAAACTTGGACCATTCATCTAGCCAAACAACAGCGACTCTTGCAAGATTAGCGCTGAGCACTTCTGTCCCGAGACTGGCAAAGGTGTAAGGTGAAGCCTTCCTGAAGACATGACCCACGTGCGAGCAGGGAACAATTTCAATGCTTCCTCCACATTGCCAAACCTGAAAAGAGTAACATCCACTGTAGCTGACTACTGACACCCTTGTCCACATCGTCTCTTACCCTCAAGGAAAGCTCCAAGTTTTCTCCACCCCATACTTCTAACTGGTCATCATAGGTGCCCAATTCAAAGAAGTAACTCTTGTCAACTGCAAATAGACCACCCGCCATGGCTGGGCTTCTGAAACAACAAATATTTTCATTGAACCTATACCTTAGTTAAGATATTACTACACTAGTATGGACCTCCTCCATTGTTAGACTTTTTCATAGTCTCTAAGATTGATTTTAAGATATATTCTGTAAACATGTCCATCATTAGGTGATATAAGTCTTATACGAAATGATTACTGACATATATACAAACGATGATCAAAAGGTATAACACATCCACAGTGATTAGAGTAAGTTAAAAGTAAAGAGTAAAGAGTAAAACAGAATAAGAGGTAACATTTTTAAGAGATCTAAAACATGCTTAAAGGGCTTCAGTAGGACTAAATTAAGGAATTTTAAAGGGGTGATTATAGATCATTAGAGAATTAGAAGACAAACATTAATGCATAATGGGTTCAAGATCAGTCCACTATGCCAGAAGTTCACCGAAGATGGTCAAAGTTCCTTTGAACCGCCTACGCGAGGTCTGCCTTAGGTGCATCTGAGACTCGACGCAGCTCTCCTATAGGAGGATTGTTATGGCTTTCCAGATGTGCCTAAAGGATCTCAAGCAAAAAAAATCTAGAGTGGACTACACTCAACTTAACTATAAGTAACTTAATATCAAATTTCTTGAGTATATATTATATAACGTCTCATTTAAGCATAATGTAAACATCTAAATGGGATATGATTATTAGTCCTTCATTACTGAGGTAGTACTGATAGTGATTGAAGGATATATCAATATATAACCTTATTTTTGTACATCACACAGCTGATGCAAATAATTTCATTAGTATAACTACTATATAAATATACTACTATATTAGTATAACTTCTATGAAAATATAAAAAAATAACAAATTCACCACCCTTCTGTTCAAGGATAACTTTATCAAAGTAAGCCAATTTTCTACATTAGTCTTGGCGTTTTGCCTATTCTAACACGACTACTATGAAATTATAAAAAAAAAATAAATTCACCACACCTACAATATTATTGTTCACGACTTGACTTCTATTAAACCAATTCTATGAAAATGGAAAACTTTATCAAATGAAGCAAATTTTCTGCAATAGTCCCATCGTTTTGACTATTCTAACACGACTTCTATGAAAATATAAAAAAATAACAAATTCACCACAGTTACAATATTAATTTTACGCCTTGACTTAAATCAATGTCAATGTTGACCTTCGAAACTGTAGAGTTATCAGCTCAGGTGAAATAAATGTTTTCTAAAAAACGGTTTTTGGCAAAAAAAGTGACTTTCCCATCATGCATAATTCTTGCCAAACAATACAGATCTACTTCCCTATGAGGCCCAATTTTGTGTAAAATATCAACTTGATCCATCAAAGATTCTGGACCGTAGCGTGGTTACAAGCAATGCTAACACACTCACCCACCCACCCACCCACATACACACAAAAATCATCGAAAAAGCTTCATAAAATTACTTCTGGGACCTCAAAACATGTAATTCCGTCAAAATCTAGAGATCGAATTTTTTCACGATCACTATACTTTACTTATAGTAAAGTAAAAATATCAAAAATTCGACAAGTATAGCAGGTGATCTCTTAGACTAGGATAAACAAGCAGATTTATAGCTCTTGTTTTTATAGTTATTGCTCTTTCCTGTAATTGAAACTTCATGAATTTTTTTTTATGAATTGCTAATTTTTCGTTCCATTTTTGGTCAAACTATCACTATTTTTTAATGAGCCGTTCAGCGTTAAAAAACTGTTTTCTGAAAAAAGAAATCTTAATATAACGCCCCTTTGGTGAATGTAATTTTGAAAAAAATTATCTCAAATCATTTTCCATGCAAAGTTCTATTTTTAAGCATAGTTTCATTTTGATCCGTCAAACGGTACGGCTTGTATCGCTCTCACAAGCTTTGAGATTGAATTATAAGTCAAAATTTTTACATTTTATTGAAAAAAAATTATTCCTGTTGTTTTAAATTCTGAATATATTTTTCGTTTGTTCCATTTGTAGTCTCAAAGATAATATCAAAATTTCAAAACTCTAGGGTTATCAGTTTAGGAGAAATAAATGTTTTCTAAAAAACGATTTTTTGCAAAAAAAAGTGACTTTTCCATCATGCATAATTCTTCCCAAACAATAGTGATCTTCTTCTCTATGGGGCCCATTTTTGTGTAAAATATCAACTTGATCCATCAAAGGTTCTGGACCGTAGCATGGTAATAAGCAATGCTAACACACTCATCCACCCACCCACACACACACAGACATCATCGAGAAAACTTCATAAAACGACTTCCGGGATCTCAAAACATGTAATTCCGTCAAAATCTCGAGATCGAATTTTTTCACGATCACTATACTTTACTTATAGTAAAGTAAAAAAGCATCGATCTGTTCTGCTTTGCTCATGGAATGGCCGAAAGGTTCATAGATATGAGATATGATTACAAATCAAAACAGGTGAAAGTTCCTTTGACTTGTTGGCCAGCCATATTGCATATAACTCATTGTCTCTATGAGAAAGCATCATCGATGAGAGGAAGATACACCGTTGTACCTGCTGGCTGACTGTCAAGCCACTTTGATACACAGACATGTGCTTCGGAACACTCAAAAAACCTATAGAAGTACTTTTACCGTTGGGCCCAACAAAAGTGCTCACCTTCTTGGAGGCGCTGAAGTTAACTGTGGTACTTTATTACACAAGGGGGGGAAGTACAGTAGTGCTATAATCACCCTCAATAAATAATAAAAATAATAAGAACAATAATAAGCTCAGCGTATAATTACTTGTAAGGGTCTGTCAGCTGTTGTTTGTTGTTGAAAGACTTAGGGATGAAGTACCAACGGAAGTGGAGATCCCAGTTGAAAGCACCCCAGTGGTGTTCAAAAGCTCTTATGTAAGCAAACGTGTCATCGCTGATGATGTCAATCAAAGGACAGGCGATTAGGCTGCGATCGTCGATGACCCTTGAAACAAGTGGCTCCAGCCAACCTGGAAACAAACAAGAATTTACATTAGTACTACTACGATGTTTAAACACTCATCGGTGATTATGAATACTACCACATGAATTTATGAAAATCAATATGATCGCATTATTCATTCATTCAAAAAAAAAATCTGGAGTGACCTACACTCAACTTTACTATAAGTAACTTAATATCAAATTTCTTGAGTATATAATATATAACGTCTCATTTAAACATAATGTAAACATCTAAATGTGATATGATTATTATTAGTCTTTCATTCCTGAGGTAGTACAGATAGTGATTGAAGGACATATCAATATATAAGCTTATTTTTGTACATCACGCAGCTGATGCAAATAATTTCATTAGTATAACTACAGCAGTAATAACATTCTTGAAAAACCAAAGTGAACATTTCTTGATACGAAATATTCTCCTACAAGAGAACATCGCTTTTGTTCAAATAGCTAGTGGATTTCTTACATCGTTTACTTGACATCCTTCTACATTGAATATTAAAGTAAAATTTTCAAATTTAAAACAGGAAAATACTCTTTTTTTCTCTGAAGAACATCATAAACAGCGAAGAAAAAATGTTGTTTTAAGATGATTTATAATTAAAGCTGGACGATAATTACATTTATTAATCTCTAAACGAAAGATTTCAATTTTGAATTATCTTTTACATTTTCGGTCTTTTATAGAATTATTATACTGGGAATTTTATGGCTTCTTAGTATTTAATAAGATCATTTTCCTTCCCCTTTGTCAAATATCATATATACGAATTTTTTCTGAGTGAGTGTTATCACTCACTTTTCCTGCCTTCTGTACTCTGTTATAAGTTTGCTGTGAATGATATTGAGAAAAAATATATTAGTAATTAGCCAGTTTACATACTCAAATCGAATTCAAAGCCACCTATTCAATATATAAGCTTATTTTTGTACATCACACAGCTGATGCAAATAATTTCATTAGTATAACTACAGCAGTAATAACATTTTTGAAAAACCAAAGTGAGCATTTCTTGATACGAAATATTCTCCTACAAGAGAACATGGCTTTTGTTCATGGCTATTTAAATCTTTTATAGTTGGGAGCTTCTAATTTTTGAAAATAATAAATATGAACTATTAGACTAGAATTGTAAAAAAAACTGGATATTTCTCAACAAACATAAGTCCTCTTTCTTGAGGAAAGAGTCCATTCATTACATTTCAATATCATGGAAAAGTACTACATTCACAATTATAATGTAATTGTAACTGATATTAAATTTTGCTCAAGAGTGCAATATATAGATTTATTAAAGCATTTTATGAGACAAATCGATCATGCCATGGAAGACAAAGGTAATTTATTTATGTTTATTGGCGGTGATTTTTTTACATGTAGCAATATTATTCCTCTTACATCTCATAAAAGTCAATAAACCATTTAAATTGTTTCTTTATAAATATCAATTTTATCTCAGTGGATTCACTCAAAAAATTTCTAAGTCAATGTAAACAATGTAAAAAAATATAAAAAATTCGACAAGTATAGCAGGTGATCTCTGAGTCTAGGATAAACAAACAGTTTTTATAGCGTTATTATTACTCTTTCCTGTAATTGAAACTTCATGATTTTTACTTTACTATAAGTAAAGTATAGTGATCGTGAAAAAATTCGATCTCGAGATTTTGACGGAATTACATGTTTTGAGGTCCCAGAAGTCGTTTTATGACGTTTTTACGATGATGTCTGTGTGTGTGTGTGTGTGTGTGTGGGTGGGTGCGTGGGTGAGTGTGTTAACATTGCTTGTTACGACGCTACGGTCCAAAATCTTTTATGGATCAAGTTGATATTTTACACAAAAATGGGCCTCATAAAGACGAAGATCCCTATTGTTTGGGAAGAATTATGCATGATGGGAAAGTCACTTTTTTTGCCAAAAACCGTTTTTTTTAATACATTTTTTTCTCCTAAACTGATAACCCTAGAGTTTTGAAATTTTGACATTATCTTTGAGGTTTCAAATGCAACAAACTATGCCTATAAATAGAACATTATATGGAGAATGAGTTGAGATATTTTTTTCTAAAATTACATTCGCTAAAGGGGCGTTACAGCACGATTTGTGTTTTCAGAAAATGTTTTTTTGACGCTAAACTGCTCGTTAAAAAAAAATGGAAATTTCACCAAAAATGGAACAAAAAATTAGCAATTCATAAAAAAAAATCATGAAGTTTCAATTACGGGAAAGAGCAATAACGATATAAAAACTCTTTGTTTATCCTAGACTAAGAGATCATCTGCTATACTTGTCGAATTTTTTGTATTTTTTTACATTGTTTACATTGACTTAAAAATTTTTTGAGTGAATCCACTGATATAAAATTGATATTTATAAAGGAACAATTTAAAATGTTTATTGATTTATATGAGATGTAAGAGGAGTAATATGTGCAGGAAAATTATAATACTCACTCAGAAAAAAATCGTATATATGTTATTTGACAAAGGAGAAGGAAAATGATCTTGTTAAATACTAGGAAGCCATAAAGTTCCCAGTATAATAATTCGGTTAAAAACGAAAAATGTAAAAGATAATTCAAAATTAAAATCCTTCGTTTAGAGATTAATAAATGTAATTATCGTACATCTTTAATTAACAAATCACCTTAAAACAACATTTTCTTCGCTCATTAAGATGTTTTTCAGAGAAAAAAAGGGTATTTTCCTGTTTTAAATTTGAAAATTTTACTTTAATATTCAATGTAGAAGGATGTCAAGTAAACGATATAAGAAATCTACTGGCTATTTGAACAAAAGTCATGTTCTCTTGTAGGATAATATTTCGTTTCAAGAAATGTTCACTTTCGTTTTTCAAAAATGTTATTACTGCTGTAGTTATACTAATGAAATTATTTGCAAATAATAAATTATTTGTGATGTACAAAAAAAAGCTTATAAATTTATATGTCCTTCAATCACTATCTGTACTACCTCACGAATGAAATGCTAATAGTTATATCCCATTTAGATATTTATGTTATGCTTAAATGAGACGTTATGTTTTATATACTCAAGAAATTTGACATTAAGTTACTTATAGTAATGTAGAGTGTAGGCCACTCCAGATTTTTTTTTATGAATTCCTAATTTTTTGTTCCATTTTTGATCAAATTTTATTTATTTTTAATGAGCCATTTAGCGTCAAAAAAAGATTTTCTGAAAACAGAAATCGTACTGTAACGCCCCTTTAGCGAATGTAATTTTGAAAAAAAATATCTCAACTCATTCTCCACATAATATTCTATTTATAGGCATAGTTTCATTTTGATCCGTCAAACAGTATGGCTTGTATGGCTCTCACAAGGTTTGAGATTGAATTATAAGTCAAAATGTTTATATTTTATTGAAAAAAAAAATATTTCCTGTTGTTTTAAAATTTTGAATATATTTTTCGTTTGTTGCATTTGTAACTTCAAAGATAATGTCAAAATTTCAAAACTCTAGGGTTATCAGTTTAGGAGAAATAAATGTTTTCTAAAAAACGGTTTTTGGCAAAAAAAGTGACTTTCCCATCATGCATAATTCTTCCCAAACAATAGGGATCTTCGTCATTATGGGGCCCATTTTCGTGTAAAATATAAACTTGATCCATAAAAGATTCTGGACCTTAGCGTGGTAACAAGCAATGCTAACACACTCACCCACCCACCCACAGACATCATCGTAAAAACCTCATAAAACGACTTCTGGGACCTCAAAACATGTAAATCCGTCAAAATCTCGAGATCGATTTTTTTCACGATCACTATACTTTACTTATAGTAAAGTAAAAAAAAGCTAAAATGTAAACAAAATTGCTGGACGTAGGGAAGAATACTTTTGGGATGAAGTTACCTGGAGTACACTCGCAGTGAGCATCAAGAAAGGTGAGTATGTCTCCCTCGGCCTGTTCGGCTCCTAGGATTCTTGCTCTGATCAGTCCAATCCTCTTGGGAGATCTAATCACTCGCGTCTTCACTTTCAGTTCTTTAACATAGTTGTCTAAAGGATGCCCAAGGAATTCTGAAAGTCAACACACATAGTTATTTTTACATCTCACTGTGCATTATTTTTTCCCTCACCCGTTATCTAACCTTTTTCGGTGCACATTGAACTAAATGCGTACTAAATACCTCTAGCGGGTCAATATTCTGCTTCGCTTTTCAACTTGATCGCATTGTGCACCACGATTTTGTTTAATCTTTTCTATTCTCAGAGAATAATTCTCATCAAGTTTATTTTAATTTCTAATTCACTTCATTCACCATATGTGAAGAATATTTCATTAAAGCAAGAAACTTATTATTACGTCCCAAAGTATCTAGTTTATATACCTTTTCAATAGGTCTATCAACGACTACCGTCATTAATGCCATCTCAAGTCAGCAGTATAGGATTACAGCACTTTAACCCGTTTATTTGTTATATTAAATGACTTTGTTTTCTGTGATTGTATATTTGGGATTAAAATAAAAAGGAATAACGCACAATACAATTTTTGCAAATCGTACAAACAATATACTTTCTTATTGCTCATTGTCACCTTTGGTACTCTCTTTGATAGTTCACAATAATATAAAATAAAAAACTTAATATTTCTCTAAAACTGTTAAAAATCATTTTCACGATCTTTTATCGTGAACCGGTAGTTCATATAACGGTATACCTCGTCCTATGTATTCTACTGAACTGAATCGTCAGCAATTGAAAAAGAAGTATTCTTCTTTTCACAAAAGAGTTGCATGTCACTCCTGAGTATGGCTGAAACTGCACTTACTCTGGCGGGATGACATTTAGTTGTAGGCTCGTGAGTGGTAGGTTAGATGTGTTTTACACAACCTGAAATGGGTTGTTACTTCCTTTATTAGTAGTCTTATTGCAATTGAAGTTGCTAAAATGCGATGTTAAAACAACCTTCTTAGCAATAATAATTAACTTTACAAGTTTTTTTTATTTAAAATACCGACCATTCCTCTACTTTAGAGTATCTATGCTAACTTTAAAGTGAATCGGAATTCGTTATCATGAATAAATATTGTTATACCAATAGACAAAAGCTTATCCATAAATTTTGTGGTTAGATCTCTGATTGAACAAAAAAAAAAGTTTAACAGTCATTTGAAGTTATTAATTTTACCAAAAGAAATGGAACCCAAACAAATCAAAATAAACGGATTTTAAGGTAACAACTATCAGAATAAAATCCACTATAAGAATATTTGCACTATTGGCAAGTCAATGTCAACATATATACAAGTGACAGGTATTAATTTTACACTTCTACTTTTTCTAAAGATGTTCAAGACTTGGTGACGTCACAGAGAAAATGTTTCAAGCTTTGTTTCGTTCAAGCTTAAGATTGGATTGGAGAATTTCATTTATATATATAATTTTAGATAATTTTACCTTTGCAGATGGGTTTTATACTGGTAAAAAATTATCTTCGGCACTGGTAGTAAGGTAAATTGATTTGGAAGAAAATGTTCTAGTCTCTGAGTAAATGTTAATATTGCCCTGACTACATATATAGCAGAAAAGGGAAAAACAAAAGCCCTAAGTAGGAAAATAAAAAGAAAGCAACTGACTGACTTCTAGAACTGTTGTCGTCAACCAGAAGTATTTCCTTGAGAAGGTGGTGGGGGGATCTGTTGATGACGCTGCAGACAGTGCGCAGAAGGGTCGACCAGGCCTCGTTGTGAAACACTATAATGACAGAAGTAGTCACAGTCACGTTGTCCAGTTGGTACTGCTTCGAACATCTTACAGCCAGAAACAAACACAAGATACTTATTCAATTTCTTTCAATAAAACACTGTTCTTGATATAAAACCATTAGTATAATATTATTATTTTTTTGCAAATTTAAAACATGACTCAGTAAAAAGTAAACTACGTCAAATTTAAATTAAACAATAAAACATTTAATGAGTCATCTTTCGGGGCCCAATAACTACCAATAGTCAGACTAACCACCAGAATTATTCATTTGAATGAATATATCATATGATCAATGTCATCATTCAGCTAATCTTTTTATTCGGTGTGACATTTGACATAATGTTGAACACAATGTGAGAACAGAGTTACCTTTTTCTCCTGAGGTCGGGCAGAGATCGATTAAGAGGGATTCGGTCACTGGCCATTAAGTTGAAATTGTTTATCCGATACAGTTGCTGCATTTTAGCTGACAAGTGAGGCGGTATTAAGACAGGAGTGCCGTCTTTGCCTTCGTTAGGGTACGGTGAAAACATATTTGAGTTTATTATTTCTGAAAGCAAAAACATCAATCAGAAATTGAAATATTCGTTAATCTATTAAACAGAACACTTTCAAAGAAGGCGACCTTCAACTCAAAAGATACTAGACATCTCTGTTATGTTTCTGAATTAAAACAAAGGCATTTTACTAATTCTGTCATATATTATAAACCAGAATACGATATCTGTTTGTATTTGGAGTAGCAGCTCTCTCCAGAGTTACAAATAGAATAAACAAGAAAAATGGACACTTCGTAAGAAATTTATTACTTTTGGGACAAAAAAAAAACAGGTTGGAACAAAAGACACTGCAGCTGTATTGCTTCTTTTTCTTCCCTGATTTTAGAACTAGCCACTTCGATAAAAAGCCATCGAGATTTGTTTTCTTTGTTCCATAAAATATCGCGATTAATAATGTTAATTTTAAACAACATGGGACTCAGAAGAAAACAATTACTTTCATCGAATTTCGAAAAGCAGTACGACATGGGAGAACAGGAGAGAAGAGACCACTCTCTCTTCTTCGCGAAATCAACGAAATATAGATTAAAGTAAATGTTTGGTTCTTTTTATACTCCCCGGTATATTTTACTTTTAGTAAGTCCGGTTTGACCACCATTTTCGCATTTTGCTTACTCTCTATATACAAAAGTAATATTGATGAAAGTATCGACCATGCTGTAGAAACAAAATAAATTTTTTTTATCAGGACTTGATCAGTTCTTCAGATTCAAATTAAACTCTCATTACCAATGTCTCGGTTTTTATTATAACCTTTTTTTTCATAGACCTATAAAACAGAAGAAATATAAGAAAAATACATTCATTCAAAAGTCAAACATACATAAAAAGCGTAAAAAGTTACAAATAAGAAAATACAATAGACATTTTGACAATAAGTTAGTGAGAGAACATACAGAAGTATAACATTTTGAAACATTAAAACTTACTATTACATAAGAGATTCTTTTACAAACAAAACATTTTATGACTATCATTCAGGATAGACAGTTGTTGCTGAAATTCGCAAAATGTTTTTGTAAAAAAATCTGCAATTTAATACTTAGTTTTTCTGTTTCAAAATTTTATACTTCTGTAAGTTCTCTCACTAACTTACTGCCAAAATTTCTATTCTATTTTCTTACTTGTAACTTTTTACGCTTTTTATGTACGTTTGATTTTTGAATGACTGCATTTTTCTTATATTTCCTCTGTTTTATAGGTCTATGAAAAAGGTTTTAAATAAAAACGTTGGCAATGAGAGTTTAATCTGAACCTGAAAAACGGACCGAGTGTCCTGATAAAAAAAAATTGTTATAAAAGTTATAACAAATAAGATCATAAGATTATAAATACTATATAAATTTAGGAATACTAGCTAATGTATAGAAGGGTATAACATGTTATCTAAATCAGAATACCTTCAGTTAAATTAGGAACTGCATTTAAATCACCAACATAATGTCCTACGATGACATGAAGGCCCTTCTGATCGACATACTCCAACTGACCACTCGGCCTGAAACAGCGGAGTCATTTTAACTAAATAGCATAAATGAGAAGAAAACCACTGCAACGGGAGTTATAACAAAAACATTTCACTAATTAACTGCCCTGGCTCCCTAAATATGCCTTACGGTTCAAGGACCATCACAGGATTCAAGAGAACTCGGTCGTCCTCCTCCGAAGTGGGCAATCCCCGTTACCCCAGCACCAGGACTTGCTACTGGTAGTTCATCAAACCCCATCAGGACATCATTATGAGGAGTCTTTAGTTAGTAAAGCAACGATGAAAAATGGCTTTAGACAAGATCTCTTTATGTTTCACGATATTATGCTTCTTATTTCAGGCTGCTGAATGAAATCCATCCACATTTTAGTCTTTAGTAGAATATTTAAGATCTGACGTTCCTTACAGAATGACTTCAGACAGGATCTCTTTATACTCAAGCCACTAAAATTTAGTATGTGGTTCAAAATTACTAAAATGCAATATACTGGTTAAACAGAAAAAAATCATTTTACAGGTGATTAGTTAACCATAAAATCATTCATGAAAAGTTTTTCTCACTCTATTACAAAACACAATTTTGAAACTTATACTTATTTCTGTTCTTTCAATGAATGAACTTATTTTAATAATAAATGAGAATATGTATAAGTAATTAAGCAAGTAACATTCATGATTATTCTATCCCCGAAACAAGACCAAGATTCAAGAAAGAGGTTTATTTGATAACTGAAATGACTGTACTCGCAAAGGGTGGGCCAAACATTGAAGTGGGAAGCATTGCAAAAGATGAGCAACAGGTGGCATCCTTTAATGCTAGATATATACGAAAGTTAGATTATATTCCAAAGATACTTCACTGTGCCTGTATCAATTAATTGAAATACTACTACTTGCTGTCTTCACAAATAAACTCCGACAAATGAACTTAACATTTTTGTGAGAGATTATTCATTTCAACTCAAATTATCTGACACATTTTGACAAAGTAACAAAAGTTATCACATTCAATTTCAAACTTATTGTGTAACAAAATAAGATAAGATTTATTTAACTAATATACTATTCCATACCTTATTCTCCTGCTATCTGAGGCAAAACTGAAATCTGAAGAACTCTCCAGTGATATAAGAATGCAAATGAAAAATAGTAATGTAATTATCACTGTCAAAATTAATTTTCGTAATCTGCATCTTGTACACAATGACAGCATCATTATTTCAATGCACTGTCAACTTTTCTCCATGGGTGTCTATAAAAAAAGTCATACATATTACTTTATCATTTCAGATTGTATTGGTTCTCACACAATTATACCACAATATTTCATATATCATAAATCTCTAGCTCATTGCCAAGAAAACGCATTTAAAATTAGAAAATAAAGATATATAACTGAACTCACTAAATAAAATAAAATTGAAGCAATTTACTTCACTCAATTTCCAGAGAAAACGAAAAATATTTCATAGTTCCATTAACTAAAATTCTAGTTGAGAGTACATTATATAATCAAAAAGATAATCCATTTTTACGATTTCATTATCCTTATCGTCTCTTTCCAGGAATTTAATACCCCAAAATTTATTTAAAAACTACAACTATAACCTTATGAAACCTTTCAGTAATCTATCGCTAGGTCAAGGTTCTCGATTAGCAGCATTCTTTTTCAAAAAAGTATTATAAAAAAAAGGTAATTGGCTTCCAAACCATTATTAGGAATTAATCTATTAATAATATAGCTAAATATAAATGAATTCCTCGAATAAGGCTAACCTATTTAAAACTATTATTGACTTTCAGAACAATTATGAAAGTCAATAGAAATCGATTCAGGAGAAATTCATAATGTCTGATGTAGTACAAATTTGACTATCAATTTATCTTCCTTGGTGGCAACACTGACATCTAAATTAACCGCAAAATTCAGTATTATACTGATAGTGTTACAATATGTTACAAATACCGTAATTAATAATGAATAATACTAAAATACACTATTCAGGTTACAGAGGGAGGAAGCATTCTACAGGTATGAATTGACCGAAAAAGCATTAATGAAATCGGAGTTATTTTCGTAAAATTCTCCATTCATAAATACTCAAAAATCATATTTAACTCTTTCTTTATTTTGTGAACATGCTTTTAAACTATGGAAGGTGATTTGAATACAGACAAACTGATTTGTTAAGGATAAGAAATACCGATTTTCATGTTATTTTTAACGACATGTTTGTGTTTTGTGTATAGTTTTGTTAACTGGAAAGTGTTGATTTTATTTGATTTCATGTAGAAAATCTAAACGAAATTGAATTTTATGATGTTCCCAACGAATTCTTTATTATTGTTCCCAACATTCTCTGTTATACAGAAAATGATTAGAAAGTAAAATAAGACTTCCGTTGTAATGATATCTAATATTAGTACATTTTACTCTATTATTGCATTTACTCTATGAGTGAGTTTTAGATAGAATTTTGAAAAAGGGAATTATTAAATGACCATGTGGTATAGAGGCATTTGATGGGAATTACTATTGTGAATATAACTGAGATAAGCATATTTTATTTGTTACTTAGAAAGGAGTTCTGACCAAGTCGAACATTCAGAAAGGATGCGGCCACCACCTGGTTTAACGGGACGAGCCCTGGGTAAAAACTTATAGAAATATATACTTTTTATATAGGAATTAAAATCGGTACTCTGCTAGTTTCAGGTTCCAGTCAAAATATAATTTAATTTTCTTTGTCCTTGAAAGCTAGGGTAATTTCTGGTGGAATGCTTATGAACACTTTTTGTCATTATCTGTATTAAACTCTGCTGAAATACTTTGTATTTATAACTTCTTTATTAATATGGTTGACACTAAAATTCTCTTGTTGCTATCTTAAGTAACATCAATTAAAATATTTGAATATTAAAATTATTTATAATATTTTTTTTTCTTTTTCTTAATTTTACATAGGAAACATAGACTGCTAATTTCAATCACTTTTCTAACTCAATTTTGAACAGAATTCAATTTAATCTTCCATCATTTCTAGGTTTCGCATACCAGTGTGTTAAGACATTGCCATTTTCACCTCTTATAACTTTAACATTTAAAACAGGACTCTTACATTTTGTTGAAAAAATTTAAAATATGTAACATATGTTGTTCTTAATTATTAAAAATTGATCATTCACGTATAGTTTAATAAATTCTACTTTCCTTTTATGGTGTAATAGATTTAATAGTCTTTTAATAACTCAAGCATAACTTTATTGTCAACAACTTGTGATATTAGAGATCTCATTCGTATTTCAAATTTTGTTTATATACAATTCGTTCAAAAATAAAATATCTCTCTCAGCATGTAAGATCTAGTATCCAAAAGATAAAAACTTCTTGAAGATTCCAGACTGCAGTCTAATTTTATTCCACTGTTTAGATTTTGACCTCTATAAATATGCAGGAAATTATCTCAGTAATGACAATAAAGAGTGAATTACATGTAAAGAACTCATTAAAATTAAAAGAAGCCGTATCTAGCCGAGTATTCTGTGACAATGTCATTAGGATTTCACTTTATGTTCTATCCCTTTTTTTTACTAATATACAGTTAGATGTAGTATTCAATTAAAAAATAAACAGTGAAATGAGATTAAACCACAGAAATTTCATTACAATGGTGGATTGAAGACCTGGCAAATTAGGCCACCAACCTTTTTGTGATCATCATTTTTTTCTTGGCAAGACGAACAAATCCTTAAATTCTTCTATACTAATATAAAATTATAACATAATTCCTTGAAGAACTTAATAATAAGGAAAATATTACTGACCTCACACCGCTTAAAAAAACTTATTTTCAAGTTTTGGTTTATTCCTTTAATATAGATATAAATGTACTTTTTTTTTCTAACATGTATGTTTTGTTTTCAAGGGATGTGGCACAAAGAGAATCAACTAAGAAGAAAAAAAAGTGAAAAGAGATTGAAAAGGGACAGGGAAGAAAGTTCTGCTCCAGAAGTTCGTATCACTCTGCTATTCCTCGACCCTCTTCTAAAACAACATAATACATTGAATCTTGTTTTCTTCTATTTTTTAGAATGTTATCAAACTAGAGTTCTCTGTTGAAAAACAAAATGAGATTAGACAACTGATGGATAAGATAACTAAAAAACTACCTGAACAAAATCCACTTAAGTAAATAATCTATTCATTATTCATTTCATGACATTAGTTACTACTACTGATTTTAAGTCTGTTACTAAACAGGATGTTTTTTGAGAAAAAAAGGAGGAAATAAAATCTGTAGAAATAGACTGTGAAGACAAAATAATGGTAGTAGTTCCATTTTTATTTTGCTATAATTAAATCAATAGTAATTTTGAAAACAATCTATTTCTAATATTTTATTAATAACTTTTAATTGTTTAGGATCCGTATACAAATGTGGAAAAGCAAGGCGTCGGATTTGGAAGTTTGATAGAAACAGTAAATTGAACGAAAGCCCTTTTATTTTTCTACTATTTTTATGTTTTCCTTTGCTTTTTTACGGCTAGTTAATTTATTATTCTATGTAATCAACGACAGTAAGATATTCATGAAGGTCTTTCCTTTTATTTAAAACAGGGTTTCTCAATCTTTGTTCGCTTGTGGATTCGCTGAAAGCTAATATTACCATCTGTGGACCCCACTCAATGGACACTTCAATAATGCGCTTGTAAATTCTCAAATAAATATTTGTTTTTAGGTAAATGAAAAGTGTAATAATAAAAAAATTTCATTACATTTACGTCATGTTCAAATACAAAAACCTTTTTAAAATAATAACAAAATATTCCTTTATTAACATTTTATGAAGTATGCTGAAATAAATTGTAAAAGAATCAGGTTTGAATATAACAAAAAAAAAATAATAGAGCATTTTAAAACATTGAAATATTATAAGAAACTGTGTAGCTGGCTATACTTTGATGCATTTTTAGTTATGTTATTCAGATTTAAGCATGTGAACTTAACATTGAGCCCTAACCGCGTGCAATGGACTCCTCGTCGACCCCTTGGGATCCATGTGGACTACTTTGAGAACCCCTGATTTAAAAGATAAAAGAAGTAAACACAACCTGTTCTTATCTTTGTGCTCCTAAACTTTCCTGTCATTGCACATTTATCAAATCAGGCAGATGTGTTTACGTGTTGCCCTTTAGGCGGACAACACGATACTACATTCCGCATGTGACTGATTAATTCACGCAGCAGCACCATAAGTCGATATTTTGCTTATGGTAAATAAAAATATCAACCTTGGTACTTGTTAGGTGGGTTTTCATTTTAGGTGGTGTTTCATATGAAATGAACTTGGTGCCTGGATCAATATCTTTCTATGTTAGTCATTTCCTTTTTCTTTCGTTCTATCTAGTAAACAAAAAACAAGAAACAATTTTTCGGTCTTCTAGTGAAAGATTGGCTGTACATTTCCCTTATTACCATTCCGGTTTCCATCTCCAGGGCACAGCGCTTCCTGCTATACGATTCACTTGTCTCCAGGATATGCCTCACCAAAATAAACACATCCGCATAACCACCTTCTATTTCTATTAATATTGACAAAGCAATGATTGATACTTTTTAATTAATGAAGTGTGGTATTTACTCGTAGGTAGTCTCCGTCAAAATTATTCTCCAGTGATGCTGGATATTCGTTGTTAAATTGATAAAGCTAAATGACTTGCAGTGTTACCAAAGTCTATGGCTGTCAGCGACTGGAAGAGAAGTATCATCACATTGAGGACAGTGAATTCAAGCGAAAATTCCTCAACTCCATTACTGGGACCAAAGGAGAAAACAGCAATCAAGAAAACACTTCCTCTTACTTGGTAAGAAGGCTTTGCAAGTTATACCAAGACCTCCGATTTACTTACCGTTTGTCTTCAACTTAGTTCTGAAAATGTCAAACTGAAATTTAATTTTTGAAATACATATTATTATTTAATTATTGCTAGACACTAATTGCTGTAAACAATGTTTTCATTTTTTTAAAAAAAAAGAAGTTTGTTTTTTAATTTATGAAATTAAATCTAGACTGCTGTATTTCAGAAATTAAATTTGCTTATTCTTATTTCTTGGATAAAAATATTACCTTTTAATTATTTTAAATTTTGCAAACAAATTGAACGTTTCTAAATATTTGTTTTTAGTAACTCAAAGTTTTTAAAAATTTATGTGTTATGCATAAAATTTTAGAATTCAGCTTCTTTTAGTATATCTAGTTATGACTTTCATAAAATTCTTTGTTTTTATGGACAGGTCGGAGCTGGGCAAACATTAGTAACCGCTCTCTTTTGCTACTTTCGTACTGTTGGTCTTTGAATCCATAAAGGACGCCCTGTGCCCTTTTCGCCAAGTTCCTGTAAAAGGCCTTCATGTGTGTTCAAACCAAATCTCTGTGTCGTCTCAGGCATGGAGTTAGCAGGCTTGCCTGCCTCTTCATGGCCTTCACTCATGCTTGTGTTCGACTAGTGCACTACATCATGGTTCTCTACTGGAGCTTATTAGTTTAGTGGACAAGTGCACTGGCAGGTTTTAATTGGAAAGTTAATCCAAGAGGAGCTCAATGTGCTTCGAATTCATGCAACCGCTGACATTTCTTTTTTATTACAATAAATTTTGATAAACTGTAAATTAATAACCATGAGAGTCATTGAATCTAAACGAGACTTTTTGTCATCAGTCTTAGCTGGTCGATGTGGCTTAGTTTGACAGGCTTATGTCAGTAGCAGTAATAATTCTCTCGTCAGTAACGCCACGACTGAACAAGAGTAGACCGGAGTCTTTATTATTAAATGCGTGATCTACACGGTGTGGCAATAAAAAAACCGGACTCGTGCTCTAGCCTTTATTGAAAAAAAATCAGACAATTGAAAAGTTGTTCCCTTCAATGTTGTCTCCTCCCCGATCCCCACACCGCTCCATGCGAATTTTCCACTCTTGGAAGTACTGCTGCAGGTCTTTTTGTGCTACAGTGTTTAACACTTCCGTCGCTTTTTCTTTCACTGCATCTGGTTCAGACTCCAACTTAGGTCATGGGGATTCTAAGAGTTATTTATATCGTTTTAAGAAACTGGATGATCCCACCTGTCTGTGGGGACGCTCCAGAAATTGTTGAACATGTTTTGTTAGTTTGCGCCTTGTATGCTGCACCAAGGTTCAACCTTGAAATGGAAACAAGACGATTCGTAGCAGATTTATACGCCGGTGCCTTTCAAGGCAAAACAGCACCTGCTTTCAAACAATTCGTCTATGCAAATGCAAGGATGAAGAGAGCTCCTCATGCGAGATCAGCGCAGTCCAAACAAGGTAGGCAGTAATATTTTTCATGATAGAAAGAAGTGACATTTGATTCAAGGCTTTGCTTTTATTTATTTATTTTACATTTTTGTTTGTTTTTGTTTTGTGTGATGTCTGTCGTGGACTCCCGTCACCGCGAGGTCTACCTTGGGCACGCCGTGGAATGCTAGATCGCAAATGTATTCGCGAATCTGTTGGAGTATCACGGCGTAGCTAAAGGGCGCCACGTAAAAAAAACATTGACCTGCTCCGATTTGTTCCATATATGGTTCCATAATGGTCGAAAGGTTAAATGGTATATGGGAAGAAATCAAAACAGGTTCCTTTGAGGACAAGTTTAAGTTTTGGAACAAAAAAAAGTCCCACGGTGCTAGATCTGGTGAATACAGTGGATGTTCCATCAAAGGAATGTTGTTTTTTGCCAAACATGTATTTATAGATTGAGCGGTTTGTGCTGGCGCTGTTGTCCTGATGAGGAATCCATGAGACATTCTTCCACATCTCTGGTCTCCTTCGTCGCACACGTTCACAGAAGATGTTCAAAACATTTTTATAATAAATCTCATTGACTGTCTAACCTTCAGGCACCCAATACCCCGGATACAAAAAAAAATCAACATAGTTTAAATTTGGATTTCCACATGCGCACTTTCTTCACTCTAGGGGATTGGGGTGTCTTCAATGCATGGATTGTCGTTTAGTCTCTGGATTATATTGGAAGTTTCATCACAAGGAATTACGTTTTGCAGAAAATTAGGATTGTTTTCAATGTTATATAGAGCGTCAGCACAACTCAATCGACGTTTCATTAGCACTAACATAATTCCGACGGAGCTCAGATATAAGAGATGCTTCTAACAGCTGTGGTGAGACTAATCGCAGCGCATACGTAAAACTTCTCGTGAGATCAGGGAGTCTACCGGTTTATATTCCACTATCCTCCTCGTCATCGACATCGCCGAAAATGAGGAAAAAATCAATCCGCTTTCTTTATTGCCACACCACGTGCTATGATCAGATTAATTAATCACCAATGAAGGCACCAAATCAAGTGAAACGTTGAACAGACTCAAAAGCAGAGATCAGAGCTCTTCGCTACACGGAGAGCGGTTATTCTAAAAGCATTCACTGTTTTACTTCAAATCAGAGTCATGCACTCTAGGTAGTTAATTCTGCAATCTTTCACCACCTAAATGTCTTATAGACGTTTTCTTTAAATTTCGGTTCCATAGTCTAACATGCTTTTGTGCCGACTGTTTCCGGTAATAAGTCATCGAAACTAGGTCTTCCTTTTCTTCTGTAGCAAAGATATAGCTATATCATCGCAAGGAGAATAAAAAATATTCTGCTTCCAATTATTACTGTTCTAATTTGTTATAAGTAACATTAAACATTTCACCTCCTAGATTTTATAAGCGCTTGGTCTTTAAGAAACTTTTAACAGTAGAACAGACTCTGCTATGGACTATGGCTGAGCAAAGAATAAAATCTACGAGGTAAAAGTGAATGTCCTCAGAAAGTTATCCATTATCTGTGGCACTAACAATACATACGCAATCACTTTTTCTTTTTTAAATTAATATTTCAGAATCTTCTCAAGAATGAAGCAAAAGATAAAGAATACAGGGAACAGCTGATGGCAAAGAAGAAGGATTCAAGATACCAGCAAATGTCCAAATTCAGAGAAAAACTACCATCCTATGACAAGAAAGGTGAAATAGTGAACATGGTGAAGAATAACAGAGTGGTTCTAATCAGTGGAGAGACGGGGTGCGGGAAAACGACGCAGGTCTGAAGGCTGCTTCTCAAACATTCTTTGTCATTCAAGTTCATTCATTTCTTTCTAACGCCGATATTTATAGGTTTTCGCCTTAATTAGTGTTCTAGGGTAAACATTATGACTCATTTATTAATTGTCATCTGTATTTATTTATGAGCAGATTGAGATTCTGCATAGAGTGTCTAAAATTTGCCCTACTCAAGTTTATGTATAGTATTTCTGAGTTAAATGGATAAACCAACAAAAGTCTTCAAACAAATGAAGTTTTATTCAACGCGTTTCGAACACATTGTGTTCATCATCAGGAAGACACTATAATACAAATTATATCTAATCAGTTTCAAAATTAGAGTGAAATAATAAAATTCAATTAAGAGAATTCAAGACATACCCAAGGATGTGGTACTGACGGGTTGGTCCAGTGAAAACAACTAGTAGGAAACAGATCCGCTGCGAAAGAGTGAGGATAGGCATTTAGGAGATAAGGTGACAAAGGCGTCGGGTATGTTTGAAAACCGTTAACTGAAATACAGAAGGTCAGAACCACTAATTTAGAGGAAAGAAACCTTTTTTTTTTTAATTTATTCTTTGTGATTCTAGGAACAGTTTAAGAAATTTTGGACACCCTGGAATTGGATCATTAAGACATAGAGAGGCAGAAGGCTTTGATTATTTCGAAAGCTTCCAAATTACAAATTTCATTAAACTTTCTATTCGCATGTAGGATGGTAAGGTTCAAGTTTGGGTCAAAGCTGTGATTTTGTGTGACAAGGTGTTTCGCAAAATGTGAAAAAAATTCTTTATTATTCTTATTGTCATTTTTCCTTTGCAAATATTCATTAAAATGTTCACGGGTTCTTTTTTCAAAGGAGCGCACAGTCATGCCAATGTAAAAACATTGACAATTGTTACAGGACAACTTATATACTCCACTCAATGAACTGGGTGGAGTATGTACTCCCATTTTGAACTTTATTATTTCACTCTAATTTTGAAACTGATTAGATATAATTTGTATTATAGTGTCTTCCTGATGATAAACACAAAGTGTTCGAAACGCGTTGAATAAAACTTCATTTGTTTGGAGACTTTTGTTGGTTTATCCATTTTACCTCAGAATGAGTAAATACCACGCAATTACGGATTGCACAACTAATGATTTTATTTATAGTAGGAATCTTTAACAAGTACCTGACATCATTTATTCTTGGGATAGACAGTTAGCTCCTTTCTGAAGGATGCTGTGCTCAAGATTTCCTATTTATCAAATAAAAAATCTAAATTCATGACATTGATGCGAACACCTGATGTTTAATACCATCGGCAAAGTTAATAGCGCTAGACCCGAGATTATTCACGACCCGGAATCTCATTAAATTTTAAAAAATGCATCTATTGGGTTGTTACTTGATATTATTGCGGTTTTTTTATTATTTGATAATTGGGTTTTTTATTTTTCTATGATCTATGGTAAGCGAACTCATGGGTAAACCCAATAGTGCCACTATAAAGTATATATTATTTATAAAGTTAAAACTGAAATAATTTTAAGCGGGGTATGTCTGTAAATATAATAAATAACTAAAAAGAAAGAAAATAATTACACGGTGGCACCGGGTGTGTATATACAAACAAATTAGGAATTATTAGCAAGCCAGTCAAGTATAGGAATTTACGTGGTGAGACGAATTTTTCATTCGTAATTCTGAATACATATATGCACTTAAATTAACCATATTTCTTTATTAAGGTTTTGTTTGATAAGAACTATAATTGAAACGCAATTACAAACAAAAAATTTTTTTATTAATTCTGAAGGTTGGGCAATTTATTCTTGACGATGAAATATTGGAGAACCGTGGGTCCCAGTGCCACATAGTGTGCACGCAGCCGAGAAGGATATCAGCTATCTCGATTTCTGAAAGAGTTGCCGCAGAAAGGGCTGAACGTCTTGGCCAGTCAGTGGGCTATCAGATTCGGCTCGAAGGCAGCAGGTTTTAAACTTTTTTTTTACATTTTTTATCAATTCTATGCATATGAAATCGACCTTAATTATTATTCTGTTTTTAGGCCTCGATCTACAGGTTCCTTACTGTTCTGCACAACTGGTGTCCTTCTACAGTTTATGAGAACAGATCCTTACCTAAAACATGTATCCCACATCATCTTAGATGAGGTGCATGAAAGGGATACAGTTTCTGATTTCTGCATTACCATTTTGAAAGACCTTATAAAAGTGGTAAGTTTAATCTTACAAATGAATGAAAATAAATATTGTCACTACCACGTTCCAAAAAAGTAGCATAATTGTTCGAAATGTACTAGCTTTGTTTTCAATCAGGGCTGGTAGCACGTTTTTAAGTTTGGTTGTAGGAAAAAACATCTTAAGAATCACTTTATAAATTTTAAAAATTTACAAAATGAAGTATTGTTTAAAGGGTCAGGTTGTTAATTTAGTGGAAACTATGACAAAACGCATTTAAAAGAACATTTTGGTTGGATATTAATTTCTAAAGGTGACAATACTATTAAGAAAAGGATATCAGGTCACATGATATAGCCGTACTAATAAAACTCTCACTATTAGGAAAACACCTAGGTTAGTTTAGGTTAGGTTGCAGTGGCAGTCCCACAAGGGAACACACTTAGGCCGAGCATTGGCCCCTTGTGATACCACACAATGAAGATTGATTTTACATTGAGAGTCCTAAATTTTGCCTAACTCAAGTGTATTTAGAGTAGGGATCTTTAACGAGTACCTGACATCGCACAGGCTTGGGACCGACAGTTTAACGTCCTTCTCCGAGGGACGACGTGCTCAGATTTATTCTCCTCCCGCGTGAATAAATCGAGGGCCAGGTGGGAATCGAACCCCGGTCCTATCAGTTCAGAGGGGAGCATGTAACCACTGAGCTAGCCTGACTCCAGGAAAACACCTAACACCTGATTTTGGTAGTTTTTTTCCAAAGTTGAATATTTTCCCGCCATTTTTTTTCTAAAAAAAAAAAGCCGCGATTGCTATGTACTTTCAACGTTGTCCCTTCTCCCATGCAATACCTCGACTCCTGGTACCATTTCCAAGATTCTCCTGATAATACTTCTTCTAGGGAATAAGGATTCTAATGAATAACAAACAAGTTGAATAAAGATTGACAAAGTGTATACAACTTTTTTTCATTTTAGAGAGACGATCTGAAGGTAATACTGATGTCTGCCACTCTGAATTCTGACAAGTTTTCAGTTTATTTCAACAACTGCCCGTCAATTGATATTCCTGGCTTTACATTCCCTGTTACAACTTACTACCTTGAAGATGTTCTTGAAATTACAGGGTATTTTTTTTCTTTTGCATCATATTTGCTTATTGAAAACTTGTGGGGCCATGAGTTAGTATTTTCCATTTCTTCTTTTTAATGTTTATTAATTTTTTAAAGAATAAGAAAATATTTTTGATACATAAATTGTCATTTATGACTGAAGGACTGGCATATCCTATTAAAGAGCAGTATTAAAAGAGGAGAAACATAGGATACTTTATTTCTGCTGAATAGTAAATCTAAACATTCTATGAACTAGAAACAAACTAAATTATTAGTTCATGACTAGTCCATCGTTAAAGGTAATATTAAATCCTACCTCATAAAAGATAATCTTTACAACTTGATTAACATCAGCCCTGGTTTACTAAAAATAGTTTGGCATCTGTTAAAGAAGGTTGCTAAACAAGCTGTCGCCTAATTGGTCCTCTTCATTTTTTCTCACTAGGTTGATTGTCACTATTGTAGTTCTAGAAAGATCAACTCATTTATAATGCCAAAGCCTATTCTCTTGTTTCTCCCAATTCTTTTGAAATATGGCATCACTTGAAAGTGCTTGATTTTTTTTACTTTCAGTGGTGATTTCCTATTATAAATAATAGCTTCATTTGTGCGATTAATTTAACAGACTTCATTACTTGTGATTCCTAATTTTATTCAAACAACTTTTGTTTTAGATTTAGGTTTAAACAACGGTCTAGCGGAGGGAAACGTTTCAGGTTTAAAGACTTTAGGGATGAAAGGAAGGACCGTATAAAATTTGAGCATGAATTCATTCATCCTTATGTCAGGTAAGAGCTTCATACTGACTACATCGTATGTCCCTCATTCAGTAGTTATTAGATTGTTTTTATTAATTGTTCTGTATAGAGATTCCTGTTAAAAAATTTATGAATTTTAATGACATGTTTTTTTGGCTGAATAGGCTTGTTGTATGGTAAGTGGTAGAGGGTAATTGCGCAGGATGTTTACTTAAATTGCTTTATTTATTACAGTTCTGATTTTTCTACTTACTCCATTAAGTTAAACATAACGAGATGAACTACGTACTCTGCTGTATGAATTTATTGTTGTTTATTGTAGAAACAATAACAGTCGTAACTATTAAGCTTCCTTGATTTCTCACTAATAGCGCTATTATCACTAGTCCTTTTAGGAATTTGTTTTTTACTGATCAAATATTATTTCCCTAGTTTCTCGCGCTTATTTTTAACGGTTAGTGTTAAATATAATTTTTATTTTCTATATTTTACAGTTGTGTGTTTAATATCGAATCAATGCTAACAGTCCGTTCCAACACATTTTTTTGAACTTGTAACCCTGAAAGACAATTTTTTCATGGATTGTATCATCCTATACATATTAAATATTATCTGAGAAGCCAGAGTATCAGCTATTTTAATCAAAATCCTGTCCACAGATTTTTACCAAACCGCGAAATTGAATTTTGAATTTGACTTTTATACTAATCTTGATGCAATTGCTAAAGGTTGCAAAGGTCCAACGAAATAATTCCTTTGACGATTCAGTCATCCATGACCTTCATTTAAAATTGTAAGATAAAAATGAAATGAGAAGGATCAGTGAAACTAGTCGTTGTTCTGAAAGTTATAAATAAATCAGTCTATTTTATTGATTTTTCTCGTTGTTGTTATTTATTTCATTCCAGGGATACAGTACATTAAAATTTATTTCAGATTAAAATCAGAATTTTTATTTTTTGTTTTGCAGAAATATGGGTCAGAAATACCCAACACACGTTGTTCAAAGTTTAATGTCGCCTGACAGTGAAGAGATCAATCTGGACTTCATTGTGATACTGCTAGAGTACATCGTCACCAGGCAACCTCCGGGCTCTATACTAGTCTTCCTTCCAGGATGGGATAAAATATCAACGCTTCACAATCTACTGAACAAATCAGCCAAATTCAGAACACGTAATATTTCCAATTGATTATTCGTAAGATATATATATAATGATTCGTTATGTGGTGACCAATAGGAGAGTAGAGCTTGTAGGTATTTGAGTGCGGTTCTTAGAAAGACTCAGTTACCGCTGCCTAGCGAAGCATCCGTTATTCCGCCAATGGGTTTAGAGGTTGCACAGTCCCTCTGTGATATAAGAATATTGGCAGAAAACATGAGCCTGACTTTGCAGTGAACTCCTGTTCCCTTTCTATTTCTGATTTTTTTTTGGTTGTTTAGTGTTGGTTTTTTCTATTGTCTGCTACGGATATTGATTTTATTTTACTTCATACACTCATTAATATTCGTATATCACAGAGGGACTGTGCAACCTCGATACCCATTGGTGGAATAATGGAGGCTTCGCTGGGCAGCGGTAACTGTCTTTCTAAGAACTTCACTCATGGACCTACAACTCTACTCTCCTATTGGTCACCATCATAACGAATCATATATCCTCTCCCCGGAGAACTCATAGAAAATAATATATATATATATATATCTCCAACAATATATGTCTCCAACCGTCTCTGAACCAGTGCGCTTGGTTTCTCTCTCTTATCTCTCCTGAAGACGGTTCAAACCGAAAATTAGAGACTGTAAGTCTGTTCTTTTGATTTCTCTATGTTTCTTTGTCTACATTGAACTATATATATATATATATATATATATATATATATGGATTAATTTACCACAGTCAAAATAATTTGGAAAACAATGAATGCTCTAAGGTGGGGGTGGGCAACCTCTGGCACGCGTACCAAACTTGGCACGCCGATGACTTGTCTCTGGAACGCAAGAGCACAGGTTACCGTTAGCACAGATTCAAGGACATGTTACCCTAAGTACAGACAAAAAAAACTACTTTCCTTGGAGTATAAGCTTTCATGCCATGACAGTAATGTGTACGTCCAGGTGGTAAAGAGGTTTAAGCTCTACGAAGCCAAAGAGTTCTCAAGAAAAAGAAGTTGATCTTGTTGTCATAGTTACCTTCTTTTTTTATAAGGTTAAATAATTTTTTTCTGTTTTTTTATACTATGTTTTAATGCACTTAGGTAATTTATTATTTTTCGTTTAAAAAGTTCTTAATAGATACCAAATATGTTCTAAAAAAATGGCTGGCACGTGGAAAAAGTTTGTGTCAGAGACTTGGCTGATTTTGGCACGCACTGTCAAAAAGGTTGCCCACTCCTGCTCTAAGGCCTTTCGGCAACACATCATCAGAGAGAGCAAGTGAACTAAAAAATAATAAATACTTGTTAGCCTGGTTGATTGAAATTTCTAGTATTGCTGGTAACCCTGAATGTGTTTAATGGTCCTATAATTTAAGAATACTTCATCTGTTTGATCATTCCACTAATCAATTATTCATCCAATTTATAAAGTCCTAAGCCAGGCATGGGCAACCTGCGGCCCAGCACGTGTATTTGTGTGGCCCTTGGAGATATCTGGTATTCTATCTTAATAAAAAAGTTCCTTTGCTTTTTGGTTATTAAAAAAAGCTCACCGTGACTTTTGGAAGGAAGTTACAACATTAGAGAGAGAGAGAGAGAGAGAGAGAGAGAGAGAGAGAGAGAGAGAGAGTGTGTGAGCTCTACAGCAACAAATGTTTCAGTTTTTTCATATATGATGCACTAATCTTTTGGAGATTGTTTGTTTGTTGATCATTGTTTATCATAAGGAAATAATGAGATATGAACAATAATTTTCATTATAGTAACAATAAAAAGTTAAATAATTATTGATACATTAATACAGGGCGCAGTATGTATTTCTATATATTTATAAAAAAAACATTATACATATAAGCTGTATATATCGAAATACCACAGAAATTACCATGCGGCCCGCGGTCACTTGGAAATTATATAATGCGACCCTCAATACACAAAAGGTTGCCCATGCCTGTCCTAAGCTATTGTTCATTAATTTCTCACAAAAGTTCTTTATGAATGCACTTTCCACAATATTTCTTCTTCTTTCCGAAGACACAAATACTGATTCATTTGCTTCATTCCAATTAATAACATAATTACTGTTTCTTATGTGCATGAACAAGGCACTCTTTTCGTCTTCTCTTCTGATGGAATATTTGTATTGTTTTATCCTTGTAAGAAGACCTTTGCTCGTCTGTCCAATGTAAGACATTTCGCAATCGGTACATGGTATCCTGTATACACAACAGTCTTTTCTTCTTGCCTTATTATTGACAAGCCTGTTATTTTGATTATTATTCATATATTTTATTCGATTTAGATATCGTATATCGAATTCTGTTTCAGCATTTGTTGGTTACTGTCATTGTTTCTCTGTTTTAAACCCTCGAATAATTCACCTGCAGAATTACTAATTACTAATGCAGGATTTACTATTTTTTTATTTATTATTTATTTTATTTTTCATTCCCTCTTCATTTCTTTTTTTCTTGGCTTTATTTGTCCTCTTTTTATCTCTTTGATTTTTACTTATATTGTTATTTTTTTTCCTGATTTGAGTAACCCCAAATCAAGGAGTTTATTCATCACTTATTCCCTTGTATAAATTACTGGTATTCATTAACAAACTATGATAATATGAAGAATTCTAATACAATATAGACATTAATTATCAAATAATTAAATTTAGAGAAATATAGTACAAAAGGTATAAAATTTGGTACTTTATATTAATGTTATAAATTATGATAATATTCTTATAATTACTATTGTAGGTCTTATAATAACATGTAATTACATTTAAGGGTTATGTTACAATTTGTCTGTGTCTATGGAATTTATGAATTATATAAATTTACGAGTTTCAATAGCAGTCATTTCGCACTCAGGCATTGTCCACTTTCCACCTTGTATAATCGCTTCTTTTTTGAACGTGGACCTTTCTTTTTCGTGTATTGGGCATTTATACAAAATATTATGCCAGTATGTTGTTGTTTCTACTTAGTTCTTCTTCAAACCTCATACGTAAGGTGGTGACACTGCAGAGAGTGTTCTTATCATCTTTGGACACCTTTTTGAGTCAGTGCCACTCGAGCTGCTGACTGCTTCTCCCTGAAGGCGGAAGATGGAAACACTTGTCCAACCCGGTGTATTAAAGTATTCGTAGTCTCATAGTGACATGCATTTTCTACGATTTTGTTATATATAGTTCTCAACAATCAACTAAATAAGCACTCATAACAGGTGGGTACATTTACAGTCTCAAATTTTGGGTTTAACAGTCATCAGGGGGAAGAGAAAACAGTCCTCCGGCAAAACGTCAACCCCATATTAAAGAGTTTTAGTTGCATGTATGTAAATGAATATAACAAGATTTTACATAAACACGTGAAATAACAATCAATGATCAAACCACAATAGAAATGTCAGAGTCAAAAATCCAACTGACGAAGACTTAGTCTTTTTTTTTTTTTCATTTCATATTACGCTTTGATCATTGTATATGAATATGTTAAGGATATTATAAAATTCTCTGATCTAATATCGTGGTAATATATGAATAGGTGAAATAAAAATCAAACCACAATGTCGTTTAAAGTGGGTTAAACATATTTGAATAGTAGCTGTTCTTGTCAGAGTATGAAAAACACTGCTCTATATGTCAACATACGAGTATAACATTTAAAGTAATGTTGATGTATATTCCTATGAAAAACTAAAAGAGATTATGCCAATATTAGTGTTTTTTTTATTGTTTTTATGTTGAACATTTTCCTAGATATATTTCCTAGAGTATAAGCGGTGTACATTTAACAGTATTATTTAAGCCTAAATATCAGATATAACGGTTTTAATTAAAACTTTGTTACCCTTTCAGGCAAACTCCTAATCATACCTCTTCATTCAATGCTTCCGACAGTCACTCAACAGTCCGTTTTCTCCAAGCCTCCTCCAGGTAAAGTACCAACATTAATACTTGAGTAGACATCATATTTCCCCAATATTTTATACTCGTCATGTCAGAAGTTAGTAACTAATAGCTAAGAAAGTGAACTTTTCAACTCAAGTTTAAATTAAAAAAATAAAATACGCGTTTTCCTTCCTTTCTTGTTCTTGTACTCTTTTTGTTGTTTGCAATTTTTTTTTAGTTTACTGTAAATCCCGACGACATAGCCATGCTGAATACATCGGTTTCCACTAAATCACTAAAGTTAAACAACATTGGGCGTGTTTAGTACTTAGCTAATGTTTATGAAAGCCGATTCAAAAATGAGGCATACGTTCATTATACGAAAAGCCTTGCTTGTTTACAGATGTTTTCTGTTGTTTTCTCATTTAGCAACTGTATCGTTGAAGCTAGTAGTTTTTGGTCGAAACGTTTTAAACTGCCGTGAGCAAGTCCTCAATTATAGAAGTAAACACATAAATAAAATCATTGCAAACAAAAATAGCTTACATGCATTTTTGGTAGTACCAAGAGGTTAGTACGATTTGGTTTAGAGATAATTAACTTTCTTACCTTGTAAAACATGAGTGGTTGTTGTACGGTCTTGAACCAGCAGTATAGATGTAAGACGGCTTATTCATTTAGAGCAATCAAGTGTACTATTCAAATAGTATTTCTTAAAAAGAGTTTGTCTCCTTATAGTTGAGTTGAGGCTTCTGCAGATTATTTATTTCTGTAATAATAGATGCTTACCATTATTCTAGTTTAATTTTATGAACTTGTTGTATTTCTTGTTTTAAGTATAGTTTTGTGAATATTTTTAGGTTATCAGAAAATAGTGATTGCTACGAATATTGCCGAAACCTCTATTACGATTGATGACATAGTGTATGTAATTGACTGTGGACAGATCAAAATCAAGAATTTCGACTTGGAAAACAACGTCAGCACTCTGCGAGAGGAGTGGGTTAGCCTGGCAAACGCCAAGCAGAGACGTGGCAGAGCTGGCAGGTCAGTCCTTTAGACTACTCAATATTTAATATGAGATAGATCGGGAGTCACCAATATGTATTTCGGTTTTTAGAATTACATTTGGCTCTAAGAGCTGGTAGTCTCGTCGAAGCTATGTGCTCTTACTCCGGGATGTAGGACTCTTTCGAAGGAGAATTCATATATTCTAGTTCAGTTCTGATAAAAACTGATGCGTCCTGCTTTGTAGAAGCTGCTGCTCCCTAGATCAACGCGAGTTTTTCTCCAAGCAACCCAATAGAAATACAGATCAGAAGGAACCAGGTGGCAAGCTTTTATTTGTACTCACTTATATTGAGAGGTCAAAATCTAATGACAGACTCAGGCACCTGAGTGCCTGGTGCCGAGCCTAGCCTCTCGGTACTGGTGGTTTTTCTACTGCATTTGGGCGATACGCCGAACTCCTCCATCAGCTATCCGGATTATTAAAGCTATTATTATTATTATTAATGTATGCCTGTATGATGAGCAGTACCTTCTACTTGGTTAGCTCGACACCAGCAAGTGATGGATACAGCGGAACTTCTACCAGTAGCGTCAATATCTCTGCGCATACATTTCTATAGCACTGGTACTCAGTCCTTGTTTCAAGGTAGTAGACATTTTAAGACGACCAAGGGCCATATGTTTAGAGGGAACTCTAAAAACCAATACATCACTTTCATAGATCAATACCACCCTCTCTATGGTAAATAATAAAATATTGAAGTAAAATAAAATATAAGCACAAACGTAGCAGGTTTATTTCTTTTAATTCTGCAAATACTTGATAAATAAAGCAAAGTTACATTACGTCAACTGTGTTTAAATACATGTAATTCTCATTTTACGCAGTTAACAAATTTCTATTTTAACAAGAATTTTTTTTTGAGAAATAGAATTTTTTTTAAAACTTTACCTAGTGGGAATTGTATCCTTAAAAATATCTATGAATTAACGTTTGTTGAACTCCTGGAAAGCTACAGAAGGAATAAAAAACACAAATACCTTCTGTCAGGTTTACAGTTAAAAGTATAATGAAGCTTTTAAAATGAGTATATAGATTTTACTATTTACAAAGCAAATTATGAACAAAACAGAATGGTACCAGAGATTTGAGTAACATTTGTAATTGCTTTGATAAAATTATTTTACTAACGCAAATATGTGGATCTGTCTCCCGCAACATTTCAAGAACACTTTCAGACTGTCCTCAATTAAGTAATAGACGACCGAAAGCAGATATTCCTCTTAGTCTTAACACTCTTAACTTAGTAAGTCAACCTCTAAGTATGAACCACGTGTGTAGTTAATCATACGTGACACTCTCCGTATTTCTTTGAAGAATCGACAGCTTTCAAGTTAGTTAGGTATGGTTAAATGTTTGAAGCAACTTATAAAAAACTGATGCAAAATGCAATCAAGAGTCCAGATAATGATCTAAGTACATTTTTTATATTATTGTATTTTAATTTAAGAAGTCAGAATGGTTGTTTGATGATATGGGTGTGTTTCAGGGTCCAAGCAGGTGTTTGCTACCACCTCTTCAGTCGGCCTAGAGAACAAGTATTGGAATCTTTTCAAAAACCAGAAATGCTTCGAACAAGACTGGAAGAAGTCATTCTTCAAGCTAAAATTCTACAGTTAGGAATGATATCTCCTTTTTTAAAGAAAGTAATGGATCCTCCTGATGAACGAGCAGTGGAGCTATCATTAGAGGTATTCTAATCTAGCGTTGAAACTTAATTAAAAGCCAAAATTCTCTAAATTAAAAAAGTTTAAAAAACAAGGGGTTTCGAACACGCTGTGTTCTTCCTCAGATTATATTGAAAAGAGGGGAGAAGACTGCGGGGGTTATTGTGGTTATCATACAGAACTATTCGTTTGTGAAGGACTTTTCCTTTATCTTCCCAAGCCAAGTACTTTTGTACTTTTCAAATGATTTTTTTTTTAGTCTGAGATGTAATGGTTACAATTTGTCAAAGGACAAAAGTAATCATCCGGAATGAAATTGAAATTTTGAACTTTGAAGAGTAGTTCTCTTTACTTCACTTTTCTATAGTCTCATGTAAAGAAAATAAAATTAGTTTTTATTTTATTTTTATATGTAGTAGAGGTTCAAACCGAACTGTAAAAATGTTGTCGACCCCGTCTTTCATAGAGTACATAAACATAGGTCCCTAGGTCTGATATCAGGGAACTCTTCAAATATCCCTACTTTAAAAACTGTAAAATAAATTTGGCACTCTCAATGTAGAATGAGAATGGTAAGTGTCTTGGGAGATAATAGTAAAGGTGCCCTGGGGATGTATCCAGCTGACAATGACTTCACCACCATACCACTACTATTACAAAAACTATTATCTTTAAGTTTATTTGATAATTATTTACAATGTTAATTTATTTCTTTCCATTCAAAGCTGTTGAAGAGTATGAAAGCATTGGATGAAAACGAATGCCTAACACCTTTAGGTTACCATTTGGCTCATTTGCCCATCGACCCACAAGCTGGAAAAATGATCCTTCTGGGGTCTCTGTTCTCTTGTATGGACCCCGTCACCTCCATAGCTTCAAGTCTCAGCTTCAAGGACCCTTTCGTCATTCCAATGGTAATTAGTAGTCTAAATGCCTATTTGAAACTCGTATCAATACTTCCAGAAGTCACAATCAAAATAATATTACTTACTAAAGTGCCCCCTAAGTAATTTTTTCTGCGCCCCATAAGTTTTTTTATATATTAAATCGTGATCCGTGTTAAACGTGTGCATCATAAATAAAAAACGGTCTATGTGTACATTTCTTACGGTTTGCAAAACATAAAATAGTTAGAATATCATAAAATAGTTTGAGAGTGGCAGATTTAAAGGAAATGTCAACTCCTTAGTAAATAATATTACTAAAATGCATTTAGTAATGGAACCTATTCAATCTAGGAAAAGCCAAAGAAAAATTTTCCACATTATGAAACTATTATTCAAAAAAAGACTTCAAACATGTACTATTCATTAAGAGTTATAAATATGCTATTTATAGAAAACATCTCCACAATGGTTTGTTGGAACCTTTGCGATATCAATTTGTTTATATTCGTAATAAACGAGTGTTGAAGATCGTTACTTGTTCTAAACGAATGCATCTTATAACATTTCTTGCATGCTGGGACTTTTTCTTCGTCTTTTCCTACATCAGATTGAGTATGTTTGTCAAGTATTCCACAAACTCTTATCAGTTATTCAACCTAACCTCAATCAAGTACCTAGTATAAAGATTTAAAAACCAACACTATTACTGATTGTAATTCAGTGATTCCAAACAGTACATCGTCAGGTCTTTGACTGAATCTCACTTGATCCATTGGATTATAATGCGACTGTTAGCATAACACTACCAGAAATCTGACCGCAGTCCCGGTGAAAAATAATAATAATTAGATCGACAGTTTGTTTTTTTGGTGTACGTACTGGTGTGTCTGTGTTTCTCATTTCTGTATTGTAGAATATCTAAACTAAAATTCAAGTGCATTAGAATTCGTTAGAATTAAACAGTCATATAAAATTGTTACTATTCATACTAATTGATGAAAGGCTATCAATAGTTTTGTGGTTGTGTGCCAGATTTTAGAAAAGAAAATCCAATTAAGTGGCTTTTAGAAAACTAAAATGTGTGCTAAACAACAAATGAGCCTAACTTCCAGCCTTTAGAGCAACGGTACAGGTGAAAGCCGATAAGTGTAGGCGCTAGAAACAATCATTATTAATTAACTTACTCTTATTGATTTTACCAATGGAATAAACTGAAACATAACATAAAGAAATGTTCGTTCAGAATACAGGCATCACTGACAGACGAATATCAGAATATAAACACTGGCAAACGCTAATTTTACATATTTACAGATTTTTGTGATTTTGAGATCAAAATGTCGTTACAGAGAAAAATGTTACCAAAAAGTTGTACAGAATGAAATTTTGGATGGCTGAGCGTTTTCGAATTTTCTATATCACTTTGTTTTTAAAATATGTTGATAGGATATATTAATTTTTTATCATTTGTAACTTTAACATATTTAGATGGAGAGACCTAAAATAGCTCTCATCAAGCCATGATAACGATAATACTCTGTTTCATTATCAGCGCACTCTCAGCGGGTACAGCCTGTTTAAATGATCTAAAAAAAGAGCCAAAACGCGACTTTTTGTACAGTGACATTTTCTTTTAATCATTTACTAACTAATTTTAACAATTTTTTTTTCGCCAATGCTTGATCTATATTTGCCTTTTGCTTTAAACTGGCTGTCGTTTTGACAGTGAGAAGGGTCGCACACTGGTGGGAATATATATTTATACATATGTGTAGGGACAGGAGGATAAGGTGGACGCTGTTCGTCTCGAGATGTCTCAGGGCACCAAGTCCGATCATATTGTTATGGTGGTAGCCATGCAGAGATGGCGCGAAAACCCTGGCTGCACCGGTCGCTACTTCCTCTCATACAACACGCTTAATCTCCTCAGGTAATAAACTACAAGAAGAGAATTATTCGTTAAAAAGGCACTGAAATGCACTTTATTTCTTTAAAGTTTTCAGAAAACTTGAGTTTTAAATAGAATGTTTACGTCGCAATAAACATCTTGAAATTAAAGACATGTTCTGTAGTGCCATCCCGAGTCCGTACGATGTCAGGTACGCATTAAAGATCCCTACTCTTTTAAGCGATTTAAGAACATACAAGACTCTTGAAACAGAATCAAACCGGTAATGTGGCTCGCTCATAACCAAAACGATAGCTAAATAACAAATGAACCCAATTTTTCCTGGAACCGCACACCTAGAACAGAACTTAAGAGGAATGCCTGGTACGTGTTGTTAGAATCAAAATAAACAATGTTTTACTTTTTAAAATAATCAAAATAGTACAGGTGGAAGTTTATTAGGTGCCTTTCGTAGATTATTTCTAAATCTACACAGTTACCTTCAGTGTTGGGAAAGTACCTTCTCCCGCAGACAGTGCATGTCATTTGTTATTTATCATCTGTTTTAATTACAGGCTGACCACATAACCGAGTAAATTCTAGTTCACCAGTGAGATGAACACTAATAAGATTATTAGAGTAGAGGTTTTTACCAGAACCTGACAACTTACAAGCCCCGAACAGATATCCAAGCCGAAGGGTGGTATACACCAAATTCTTGATCACCCACGAGGCTATTGCCCTGATGAGGACTGTTCCAGTTTGAAGTTTGAGAAATTCAAGTTTGAACAAACCGTTACTAATGTTTATAATATTTGATCTATTAAATTTAATCAGAGATGATTCGATAATATTTCTTAAGAACACCGATTTTCCATAAGTAATAAATTTAGCTTTGGTCCAATCAATATGATGATTTTCATTGTTTATATGCAAGAATAAGGCGCTCCTTTTTTTCTATCTACTTACATTGTATTGGTTTTGTTTGAAACGTGTCTTTAAAGATTTAATAGTTTGACCAATATAAATTTTTCGGCAATTTTTACACGGAATTTTATAAATATATTTTATAAATTCAATATTATAAATATTTTTATATATTTTGTAAATATATATAAACGAATTAAAATGAGGATAGCAGCACATACATAAGTGTTTCTTTACTATGTGTGCTACATTTCTTTAATATTGAACTCGTATTGTGTCCAGTTTGGATCGTCTTTCAGTTTACTCCATATTTGGCTTGATGAAAGTGGTACAGTCTAAACATGTCGACTAGTAATATTGGTAAACACCTTTTGACCAATATAAATTTCATGGCAACTTTTGCACTGGAGTATTTTTCCTCATTTCTTATTGTTGTTTTAGCATTTATTAGTTTAGTATGTATTAATGTTAACATAGTAAATAAAGACCTTACATTGAAAAAGGATTCTGATTAGTACATAAATATAAATAAATAATCGAATTAGTTTTTAGTATCATTGTTTAGTAAAAGTCTGTAATTTAAGTTGCTCCTAAAATAAAATAACCTTTTATTGATGATAGGTTTTGGTTTTGCTTAGAGACATGAAGAAGCAGTTTGCCGGTCATCTCTATGGCATGAAGTTTCTGGACAGTCGGGATGTCCGCGACTCCAGGTCTAACTGTAATTCTGACAATATTGGTCTTATCAAAGCAGTCATCTGCGCTGGCCTTTACCCCAACATAGCCGTAGTCAAGTAATAAATATCTATCACTTCTTCCATCATATTGCTCTAAAGATTTTTCTATTTATAGGAACATTTAAACAGTAAATATTTATTTATTCAATTAATTTTCTGTTATATGTGATTGTTTTTTAATGGTAGTTATTTTCGAAATATTTTATAAAATTCTATTAAATAATGACGATACATATAAATTAAGTGTATTTTTTTAATTTATATTATTTCATTATTAATAGTTATCTTTTTATAAGAAACAATTTATAAGAACATTTTTATTTCTAAAAAAGTTAAATAAGTGAAATGTTTAAGTATAAAATTTTACTTCTAGGAACCTGAGGAAGAAGGTTACTAGTTCGAAAACAATTCTAAAATATCCTTCTTTTTTTAGAAACTGTTTATTCTGTTGTTTGAAGGAAATTAGAACAAAATTAAAACAGTTATGGTAGAAATCATCGTACAGAGTAACAAAGAGTGTTTTAAACCGTACAATGTTAACCGTACAGAGCCTATTAAATTAAATTAAAAGACTTGTTATAACCTTGTAGGACCAATACCTTGCTCATGTTTTAGAAACAAAATTTATTTATTTTGTTTATATCTGTTTATTTTATTTTTTTTTACCTATTAAATCATTTGTGATAAAATATTAAACTTGAATGGCAACACTTAGATCACTGTGCAGAGTGCTCTTTTCTGTTTTATTGTTTGTTGCGATGCAACATGCCACCAATAATGTGTACATATATGTTGCATTTACATAGAATTCTTTAAATTGTTTCAAATAAAGATGATCATGTTTGTCTTGAATGAGTCATTGTTTTGTAGTTTCTTGTCATATGTCATTTCTAAGTATTATGATTCTACAAGAGTAGGTATGTCAACTTGCAGTCAGGTATCGTCGCTAATGTTCATCAGCGGTTGTCAAATCTTTTACATTTTCTTAATCTGAGTGTTCTCAAGGTGCTCTATGCCTTTGTGGAATAGAACTCTGAGTGCAGCAGTCAATATTTCTATAAAAAAAAAAAATGAATTTTTGGGTATAAATGAATAAATAACTTTTTTGTAAAAATATACTAAGTAAACGAACAGTTTCAATTGAGTATGCATATATATACAAATTTGATATATTATAGCAAATAGGAAATAACAAAAAGAAATTCTCAGAGCTTACAATTGAAAGTCATTCGCATGTTACTGATTTGTAACATTCTTTTCCATTATAAGATGTTGGTTTTATTTTAATAACCTTTCACTAACCAAATACCTTATCTTTTTATGAGTTATTGCTTGTATTTTGATTTTTCTTTTAAACCTACAAATAAATATGAGCATTTCTTTCATATAAATTTTCTATAGTTTAAGAGAAGGAAAGAAATTTTATATTTCTTAAAATAGTTTAAGAAATGGATCTCTTTCCATTATTTTTAATAATATATTAATAGCACGATTTTTAACATTAAGGTTATATATGGATTGACTTGTCACGTTAATGAGGTAATAACATATAGTGTTTCAAGTCTTGGAATCGGAAAGAGTTTTCTAATGATGTATTTTTAATTTGAGAAAGATATTTTTAGCGAAATGTAATTTTCCTTTTAGGTTAAATGATTAATTCCTTGATGTGTGCTTCGCCAAAAGTATTTTATAAAACTCTTATTAATATTATATTGAGTTAGATGATATTTGAAATAATTGTTTGGTTTTTGCAGAAAAGTTATTAAGAAGAAAGGCAAAGGGAATGTAGTTGTGCTGAAATCGGAAGGCAAGCGCACGTCGTTGCATCCCAAGTCGGTTAATTTATATACGAATGAGTTTGAAAGCCCCTTCCTTGCCTTCTACCAGAAGATGCGCAGTTCTGAGACTTATTTACACGACACAACAATGGTGTTTCCCATGTCTTTGATTTTCTTTTGTCACAAGATCATTGTCACCGAAGCGCCTCCAAACTGCATCATTGAAATCAATGAAAATATCCGCTTTTCTGTCGAGTCCCAATTGGCGACACTTATTCTTGTGAGTTAAAATATTATTGCTCTAATTCAACTGTATTTATACTGTATTCATTTATTTTCCGCTGAAATCTTGTATCTGTATGTATGTATGGCCTTTATAAAAGTCAGGCTGACTGAATTGATTTCCATAAAACTATGTAAGTACCTTTCTACTTCAGGTATTCTTTATGTGAAAATGTTTAATTTAATTTTATTCTAACTTACACAACTGTTGTGCTAAAGCAATCATGTGTAAATCGTTTAACTGTATTATTGATTAGAAATTTTTGTGGCAGCAATGAATTTAATATTACTTTATTAAGTCAGATTAATATCAACTAAAGGTTAGTTTATTTCTATTTAATAATCAGTTAGATAAATTGAAGTTATCTTTACTACTTCCCGGTTGATACTTTTATCAACATTTATTAATTACCATAGTATATATTAATATATTTTAAATTTAAAGATTTTAGTCAAGATAACATTTTATTGATTTCATTTACCCTTTATATGAAATAGGAATTAATGAAAAATTTACGTTAGGGTTAAAATTTCGACAACGGGTTTTCAACGACGTTTTTGTTTACCAGTAAAACAAGTTTTACATGTGGGTGTGGTGCGTGTGAACTGCATTTCGAAAAAAACTAAAAGAGGTATAAACAACAGATTTTATCTTCAAGTTCACCTCAGCTCTGATACGAGACGGACAGGAAGCTCGCTACCAATATTGCCTTTTTTTTATAGAGTCTATATCTGATAAAAGAAATCGGTTTTTTTTTCTATTTGGGAGAAATCTGTTTACATGCTTATGATGAAATCACTACAGTTGTGGCTTCTTTGTTGTATTTAATATGTAATCCGCGTAAAAATTATCTTTTAGGATAAAAATTTTAAATATCTTTTATTTAATTAATATATTTTTTATTTATTAAAAATAGATAAATTAACCTTTAAAATGCTCAGATTAAGTTGATTTGGATATTAAATAAAAGGAAATTAAATATAGGTAATAAATATTATATTTGATAAGAATTATTTGGACTAATGGAGAAAAATCAATGAGCCTGGTTCAGTAAATAAATAGTAAAAGGGTTGACTTTCTTACGAGCAGCACTCCTGGTGAGTAAAGAGAATACCTTGTGTGGTCCTTATGCCCCGTTTATTTGATAGACTCGTATTATTTCATTAGTTATTGAATGATAATGGAATTATAATGAATTTCCTGATTATTTATAGGGTTTTAAATCCATTAAGTCGGTGCTGTAATTGATAAAGTCAATGTTCTATTTGATTGCGTCGTTCTCATTTGATAACGTCAGTGGTGCAATTGATTACAAATGCAATACTGACGTTATCGATTGCAACACCGACTTAGTGGATCGGAAAACCCTTTATCAGCTCATTTATTGTTAATTAAATTATAATACTTATTGCTTGATTTAATTCATTTTAGTCAAATTTATAAATTTCAAAGAGATTATTATTACGGCTGGTTATGATCAATTAGTTATATTTTAACTAATCAATCTTAAATATCCAGATTGTAAGGAGCATTTATTTATTTTTTAAGGAACTTAAAATAAGTTTTGTTTAAATGAATAAGGAGGCAAAATAAAGTTGCATGCCTTCTTGTGATATATTTTTATATGAAATTATATTAAGTTGTATTTCATAAATTTAAGTTTAAGAACTTCTATTAGAATGAATTATAGTTGCAAATATTTTTTAACAATATAACTCCTGCAAAACTTATTTCATATAATAAAAATTTTATCTACCATTTTCTAATCTTTAAGAAATATATTTTAGTATGTAGGATTAGTTAGAGTAAGTAAAAAGAGGATTATATAGAAAATTGTAATTAAATGGATACGTCCAAAATAGCAATAGGGATCAGAATATATAACATGTTCTTAAAAAGCTAGTTCTCTTAAAATTCTAACATGAAAATTTAAACGTAAACAGATTTTTTGTACTCTTGATTTATTATTTTTCCCTCAAATGTGTATTTCACACTAGAGTAACCCAGGGGCTTACGTGCTCTCCTCTGGATTGTTAGACCCGGGGTCCGATATCCAATCTGGCACTCGATTTATTCACGCAGGAGGTAAAAAACATCTGATCATATCGTCCTCAGAGAGGGCGTTAAACCGTCGATCCTTAGCCTGTACAGTGTCAGGTACTTGTTAAAGATCCCTACTTGAGTTAAATAACATTTAGGACTTTCAGTGTGTAATGTTCATTGTGTGGTATCACAAAGGGCCAATGTTTGGCCTTTGTGTGTTCTCTTGTGGGACTGCCACTACAATCTAAACTGTGGTATACTGCGACTGCGTTATGCCAGCAGAAATGTGATTTCTTGCCTGAGTTTCTGATGATGCAATCATATACAGGAATTGAGACGATGGATGGAATGGCTATTGGAATACAAGGTCTCCCACCCTGCCAGCGTGAACTGGCAGCAGCATTCCGACGAAACTTATATACTCAGGTCAGTTATACTGGTATTTATTTTATGTTCAAAGAAATCTGTATAGACTTTTTTTTTCTATTGGGTAACCCCCAATTCGGGGAGTTTATCATCTGTTTAAGCAATCATTTGCACTCAGTCATTGGCCACATTCCACCTTGTATAATCGCTTCTTTTTTGAACGTGGACCTTTCTTATTCGTGTATTGGGCATTTAAACAAAATATGATGCCAGTATGTTGTTGTTTCTACTTAGTTCTTCTTCACTCCTCATAAGTAAGGCGGTGACACTGCAGAGAGTGTTCTTGTCGTCTTTTGAGTCAGTGCCATTCGAGCTACTGACTACTTCTCCCTGATAGAAACACTTGTCCAACCCGATGCATTAAAGTATTCGTAGTCTCTTAGTGTCATGCATTGTGTACAATTTTTGTTATATATCGTTCTCAAAAATCAACTAAATAAGCACTCAAGAGGGAAGACAGTCCTCCGGCAAAACACCAATCCCTAACCTCGACTAGGCTGTGGTTCGAATATATATATATATATATATATATATATATATATATATAATTAAAGTATATCAGAACTCGACCAGTTCTTCAGCTCATAACCTGAAGAACTGACCGAGTCCTAATAAACTTTAATTTGTTTCTGTTACGGTCGATATTGTATTAAAATATATATATACCATGAAAAACGGAAACGGGCCGGCAGGACAGATTACACTTAGAATAAACTGTAACACATAGACAGAAACATAAAAAGACTCACTTTACAATATTTCGACCGTAATGGCGGTCGACCTCAGGAGAAGAAATGAACTGACGGAGAGACTTCCCTCCTTCGTTGACTGTCGTCCCCTCCATCATTCACTTCTTCTCCTGAGGGCGACCGACATTACGGTCGAAATATTGAAAAGTGAGAAATTTTATGTTTCTGTCTATGTGTCACAGTTTATTTTAAGTATATCACTCAAAATTCGAAATAAACTATCCAAACTGGACGCAAATAGCTCAAAAACGAAGAAAAGTAACACACAGGGAAAGAGACACATTTACAAACGCAAATTTTCGGATGATCCGTCTTCGGGAGCAGGTTTCCTGCCGTTGTGTTTCCGGCTTCCATGGTCGCCCATTCTCTTTTCTCCTGAAGACGGATCATCCGAAAATTTGAGTTTGATATGTGTCTCTTTCTCTGTGTGTTACTTTTCTTCGTTTTTGAGCCGATATATATATATATAAACTAGAATTTTCAAAAGAAGACAGAAAAGAAATCACTGAACTCACTACTATATTTCGATGTCCTCGTCGTCAGGAATAGATGTGAATCGCTCCAAAAGCTGATAACGAGTCGTTATCAACCTTTGGAGCGATTCACTTCTATTCCTGACGACGAAGACATTGAAATATAGTAGTGAGTTCTGTGATTTCTTTTCGGTGTGTTATTTGAAAATTCTAGTTTATTCAGTTCGAAGAATTGTTTCATCTAATTGGTTATATATATATATATATATATATGATGTAATTTTTTTGAGGGTTGAGGTCCAATGATTTTAAACTAGTCCTTTTGCCGACGTTTCGACGCATATTTATGTCATCTTCAGGGCTACAACATGATTGTTTTACAATTAGCACTACTATTAATACTATTTGGTAATTTATTACATTTTAATATGTACAGTAACAAAGAGGAATTTATTGATAAATCAGTTATTTCGACTATGGATTTTTTTTTTATACATAGTCCAAATAACTGATTTATCAATAAATTTACAGTACTTTATTACTGTACATATTAAAATGTAATAAATTACCAAATAGTATTAATAGTAGTGCTAATTGTAAAACAATCATGTTGTAGCCCTGAAGATGACATAAATATATGTCGAAACGTCGGCAAAAGGACTAGTTTAAAATCATTGGACCTCAACCCTCAAAAAAATTACATCATATAAATATTGGGTCAAGAAAACAAATCATGATATATATATATAACTTTAAATTACACAAAGCACGAAACAGAAAAGAGACTAAAAAGAACACTTACAGAATTCAATATTTCGAACTGTTGTTCGTCATCAGGAGAGTAGACTAGAAGAGAGGACGAAGTGAGAGAGATCTCCCCACGTCGAAGAACGAAGCGCGAAATATATATATATATATATATATACACGAGTTCGAGATTAACAGAGAGCAACACACAAAGTAGGGAAACACACTTACAGGCTCAAATTTTCGGGTAATCCGTCTTCGGGAGAAAAGAGAATGGGAGACCAAGCACGTTGTAGGCGCAACGGCAAGTAACGGGTTACTTGCCGTTGCGCCTACAACGTGCTTGGTCTCCCATTCTCTTTTCTCCTGAAGACGGATTACCCGAAAATTTGAGCCTGTAAGTGTGTTTCCCTACTTTGTGTGTTGCTCTCTGTTAATCTCGAACTCGTATTGTGTCCAGTTTGGATCGTATTTCGTTTTATCAGTGAAATATATATATGCAGGTTTGGTTAAATAATACGCCATATTTAAGATTAACTAGTTTCCTCGTGTATTTTTCAAGGGACCGAAATAATCTTCTTGCGTCTTCATCCAAATTGTACAGAACATTTCCAACGGTTCCATTGTCTTCAAATCTTCCATTTCCACTAATTTCACTACTTTCACTATTGTCACTACTAGTACTATAACTATTACTACTATCACTACTATCGACTTGTTTCGACTGCTCGTCAGTCATCTGGATAATGAGGATCTTTGCTGAGTTGTTCGTACTTATTGCAATTGTGGATTAGCTACGAGTGATATAATTATTGTGGGTGGTGATATGATTGATCGAGAGGCCGAAACCCACTAATCTCTAAACCCACTACAATTTGGATTCACAATAAACACGTAAAACAACTATCAATGTTCAAGCGGTCTTTGTCAGAGTCAAAAACCCAACTGAAACAGTGGATGCAGAAAACATCTGATGAGGGGTTGAGAAGTGTGGGAGGGAAGAGTGGTATTTTAAAAGGGTGAAAGCGCAGGAAATGACTAATGTCCAGAAAGGGATGTTTGGGGAAACAAAGGAGTATAGTAAGAAAGAGTAAAAACTATCCGCTAGCTGTCAACCCTCTTAGAAGAGGTTATTGCACTCGTAGCGAAAGTATCAAACATGTTTATGTGAAATCTTTATATATGTATATTATCTTTTTCATTATCCTGTTGTGTGTCACGTATGTATTAAGAGCGTTTTTTTCAGAGCTATACTTGAGCTCATCTCTGCCGAGTACCGCATATACATCCCTGAAGAAGTACCTGAAGATTACAGCTGGGACGAAGACTACAACTTTTAATAATTTGTTTTTCTTTTTTTATACCACATATTTATTCCATGAATACTTTTTTAATTTTGTGAATACATTTCAAATTTTGATTTTTTTATTCAAGTTATATTTATTTGTGTGGCTGTTTAAATATGCTTTCCATATTATTGATGAATTTCATTAATTTAAACCTCATTGTACAGTTCCTGATGTGTGTTAAATAAATAAAAGTGCTTTTATTTTATATGGCAGCACCATCATGTTATTAGCAACTCTTCGTGTGGTCGTGTGCATATCCTTGCTTAAGACCATAGTCATGACCACCATTATCTAGCATGCTGAGTAACTAATTCACAACTATCAGAAGGATAGGGTTGATAGCACGCGCCTGAGAATAGTCTTAGTGTGTTCATCTTTGCTAAATCTAATACTTACATTAATTATTGTTTGCAATATTACTCCAAATGTGCATATCCTTCCACATTAACGAATTAAGAAAAGTGATTCAGGAAAATATAAGAAAAACCTCAGGTCATCGTAGCACCGAAGTAGTAACATAGAACACTTTAGACAACCTCCATACAATACACAGAAAATATATATTTGGTTTTTTTCATTAAGGAATTTTTTTTTCTTTTGATATGCTTTAACTGATTAAAACGTTCAAATTTTTGTATTAAACCTCTAAATAACAATTTTTTTTCACTCGATTCACTTCAAATATTTTTAAGTCAACGTGAAGAATGTACACAAAAATGTAAACAAATGCGGCAGGAGTTTCGTAAAAAAAAATTATGAATTGCTGTTTTTATGTTCAATTTTTTGGCTAAATATCATTTAGCCGTTTAGCGTGAAAAAACACATTTTCTGAAATAATAAAATATACCATAATGCCCCTTCTCATTAATGTAATTTTGAAAGAAAAATTCCTCAACTCATTCTCCCACGTAATGCTGTATTTTTAGATATAATTTCTTTGTGATCCATCAAATGATATGACTTGTATCCTCCATACATTCAAGCTTTCAAAATGAATAATAAGTAAAAATGTTTACTTTTAATTGGAAAAAAAAGTTCCAGTTGTTTTAAAAATTTGATTTTTTTTTAATTTTTGCTTTTGTCGCTTCAAGATAATGCCATAATTTCAAGACAGTAGTTTAGGATAAAAATAAGAGGGCACATCTACACTATGTAGCCCATGATTGAGTAAAATATGAATTCAATCCATCAAGTGGTGTGGACTGTAGCGTTCCCACAAACTTGTAGATAGATTCCTTATTTCAGAAACCATTTTTTGGAAATATTCAACATTATCTTGAAAGATATCAAGAGGAATTCATTGATATCATCACTAATGACCGTGCTAAGACTGACTTTGAATCCCTACCCCTCAGTTAATTTGGGATAAAGCATACACTCAGTCTCCAGATGTGTCTGAAGCTATTCTTAGGGTTCTCTTACCTTTTACCTGGACATGTATATGTGAAGTGACCTTCTCATCTCTGTTTCTTATAAAATCGAATCTATCAAGCAAACTCCATACTCTATTCAAAACATAATCACGGATTGAGAAATCGGTCTTGAACAAACAGTACCAACCATCTCATTATGAATGCCATTACTCATCAAAACAAAAGTTTGTGTTACTTGTATAACCAGTATTCAGTTGTGCGTGATGTGTTTCACAAAGCAAATGTGTATTTTGAACACAGTATAGACTATATAAATCCATTATTATATTCTTGTTTTAATGAAAGAAATTTTACTGTAACTACATTATATTATTGATATGCATATACCTTAATCAATTAATTTAAATGTTTCTCTTTCATGAAATAATAAGATTAGAAATTAGTCTAAATTTCGTATGGAGTCGCAAAAATTATGGTGAAGCTGAAAAGGGGTCAATTTAAAAAGGTTGCAAACTGCTGGTTTAGTAGTTGTCTAATTATTTAGTGCAGTATTTAATCCTCCTTGTATTAAAAACCTCCTCCTGAAAAATGTTTCTACTTCTCTATTTGATCCTCATTGTGCATTACTTTATTCCAAAATAAATACTTTCATTTTAATTATCATTCGTATTATACAGATTTTCGTTTTATGAAAGCCTCTTTTGATTGTTGTATAAAAGCAATACTATTTCATTTTTGATTAAAATGATTAATCTAAAGCTGTAAGTTAACTTTAATTAATTAATTAATTGATTAGGCAACAGAGATAAGTGTATTTTTCTTTTCTAGATTTTTCTCTTAGTGTAATCTATCTACACGAACTTTGTAAACAAGTATTTATATGATTTCAATCATTAAAGTTAAAAAAAAACAATAGTTCTTGTTCAAACTGAATTTAAATACTATATCAGTTAAGATACTACGCATTTAACATTTAATTTCAATTTAAAAACCAGGTTAACAACAGTTTGTTAACATAATAGTTAATATCTGTTTCTGTTATTCTTGATTAATCAGAAGGAAAGTATTATAATAACCAACAAAATATATATTGGAAGTTAAATGTTAGTAATTACTTTAAAAAAAAAACCTATATTTTGACAGCTAGAAAATATTCTTAGTCAGTTAGTACAAAGAAAAAAGTAAGTATATTTTGGCGTGCAATTCCAAAATTAAACTAATAGTTTAAAAATAAAAAAGGATTCTTAATAATAAAATGTGAAATAATTTATTATTGTCCGTTTACTTAGAAACTTAACTACACAAGTCACCACAGGAACAGTGTTCATAAAATTAATACTTATTGTGCATAATGAAAGCGTTCCTGAAAAGAAATATTCGTTATAGCTATTTAAATTATAATACAATAACTTATTAATACAAAAAATTAGAGTAATACAATACGGTAAGAACTGTAGAAGTAATATGGAATTATGTTAATACTATCTGACCACTCGGAGAACGTCGCCATCTGTCAGAGAATGTCGTGTTACCTTTAGCTAAGCTTAATTTAATGTATTATATTTATACAATTTACTTGATATTACGTATTTGGTATGGAAATATATTAATTATCATAAGGAAATGAAATTACATATTTCTTTCACATGCTTACCAAACTCTATTTACAAAAAGTAATGGTTACTATTAATTCTTTAATTATTAACATAATAGCTAACCTGACAGACGCTGTCCTGCCTTCCCTATTAATATTCAATTTGAACAGGAATAAAAACTAAGATGAAAAATCTGGAGTTTCTTAAACTTAACTTTACTATAAGTAAATATAATAAACTCGTCAACAACCAACTTATGTTTTGTTTGATTAGTCAAACACTGGTTCCACAACCATCCATCACACCAAGGAATGAATCAGAAAATACATGTTTGATTGAGGTAAACCTTTCATATTTAACTATTTTTTTTCTTCTAACATTATCTTAAATTATTACAACATTTAAAATTTGTTTCAATAAACCTCTAAATAACAATTTTATTTCACCTAAAACTTTTTAAGTCAATGTAAATAAATGCAAACAAATCCGACCAGTAGGGCAGATGATTCATTATTCCAAGACAAAGTATCAGTTTTTATAGTATAGAATTTTTCTATAAATTATTAATTTTAGGTCAATTTCTTAACAAAATTTCATTGTTATAGGTTAAGCGTTAAAAAACGTTCTGAATTTGTAAAAAAGTATTATAACTCCCTCTGTTATTAATGTAGTTTTCAAAAAAAAATTACTGAACTCATATAACAAGCTATTTTTAGGTATAAAAAGTAAAAGTATGTACATGAAATAAGTCTGTTTAACTTATGCTCTATTAAATGCTAATTAGAGAATATAATGACGACTTTGATTTATAGCTGTAATTTAATTACAACAATTAAAAATGCTCAATTATTAATATTATGACAAAGCGTGACACACGTAGTTACTAAAGTATTAATATATAGTATTATAACAAAGCGTGACACACGTAGTTACTAAAGTATTAATATATAGTATTATAACAAAGCGTGACACACGTAGTTACTAAAGTATTAATATATAGTATTATAACAAAGCGTAACACACGTAGTTACTAACGTATTAATGTATAGGATAGTTATAAAAGCTACCATAATCATTTTGAATTGGTCTTTCAAAAAATTTAGTCCCTGAAAGCTGATATATGATTCGTAGACAAATTTATAGTACCATTCTTGTAACTTCGATTATATTTATTTAATTTACTTGATATTACGTATTTTATATCGAAATATGTTAGTTATCCTAAGGAAATGAAATTACATATTTTTTTCACATGCTTATCGAACTCTACGAAAAGTAATGGTTACTATTAATTTAAGAACAGAGGAATTTTTTTTAGCAAAATTTTGTTAGGAAAACAACCTATGGTGAGGATTACAAAAAATTAATTTTACTCATGTAATTGTACATTTTATACATTAAATATAGTATAATGAAATGATTATGAAAAAATGTGATTTCGTGAGTTTGATTGACTTACATTTATTTCTCTCTAGTCATTGTTGAGGAAAAACTGGTAAGAGAAATGGATACTTTATCCTACGCCATATTAAAAGAAAAACCCGTTTACTCGCTCCTCATGTCAACATTTTACCCCATTCTTCTGATAATTATGTTAAAATGAAATTTTGCATTTAATTCCATCTTCATTTTAGTATTAAATAGACAAATTTAGAAAAAAACTAAGCAAATCAACTTCTATATGAAAATGATTTTTTTACTTCAAGAAAGCTACAAATAAAACAAAACTGTTGCCATCTTTCTCCAATTAAGTGTTATTTTTTTTTTTTTTTTTTTTCCCCAACACAGTAACCCTGCATCAGGACCGTATATTTACAATGTGTTCCCTTATAGATTACACATTAATTATATACAATTATATACATTTATCACATTTACTAATTACACATTTATCACAACTTTAATATATCTTATATCTAATTATATACAATATATATCTTATTAATTATAGGGAATATATCAAATTTATCTTTGCCTATATCATGAAGTAATATTTATACATACTTAAATTAATAGTAATAAACAAGAATTTTACAAATTGTACACGTCTAAGTCTATATTATTCACTAATTTATGGAATTGTCCATAGTGTCTTTTCAAAATTTCACTGTGTTTCTCAGGCCATGTACCACCTGAGGTCAGCACCTCTCTGACAAGGTCCACTCTTATTCCTTCCAAGAGTTTACAGTCAACTTTTAAGGAAAGGATGGACTATTATACTGCCCCGTCATTCACTGCATGGGAAGCAGTCACATTTTATTTTAATTTCGTTTCGAGCACTGATTAGATTCTTGCTGATTTATTTTTGTTGTATACAAAAAAAAGCCTTTGTTTTACTCTACTATAAGTATAGTATAGTAATCGTGAAAAGTTTGATCTCGAATTGTTGACGGAATTACATGTTTTAAGGCCCGCAAAGTCGTGTTATGACATTTTTTCGATGATGTCTGCTTGTGTTGGGTGGGTGGGTGAGTGTGTATCCAAATGTTTCTTTACACGCGACAGTCTACAATCTTTGATTAGTCAAATGAATATTCCACACAATAACGGGCCTCATAGTGTAGATGTACTGTATTGTTAGGGACCACTTATGCATGAGGGAAAAGTTACATTTTTGGTTAAAATGTGTTATTAGACAACATTTTTTTTCTCCTAAACAAATTATTCATTCCAGAGTCTTGAAATTTTGGTATTATCTTTGAGGCCTCAAAAGCAATAACTGACAATCCTCTGATTTTTAAAAAACTGTAAATATTTTTTTTCAATAAAGTGTATATATATTTATATTATATGATCAAACCACAATAAGAAAATGGGAAAAACAAGACTTTCCCATTTCTTATTGTGGTTTGATCATTGATTTTTGTTTCACGTGTTTATGTGAAATCTTTTTATTTATATTATATATATATATATATATAACAGATTCAATAATATCACAACGGTTTGATAGAATAGGTGTGTTATCTAATCGGGATTGCTCAAATTTGACCGAATCCCGATTAGATAACAAACCTGTATATACATATTTTATTTTCGTTAATTTATACACAAATTACATAATGAACATTTTATTAAATTGTATGTAAATTGTTATTATTAAAGCTTTATTGTTATAATTAGGATGCTGAATATTAATAAATTAAGAGGTTTAATTTTTTCAATATAGTTCTTTGCTTATTTAATAATATTTTTCATCACTGAAATTTGAAATCGTGATAATAATCAATTAATCGTGACAATAATAAACAATCGTGAGGTTTAGAAAACAAGATGCAATGATTTCGGGCATCACTATATTGGATAAACAGGTAGGACTACACGACAGCGATATAAAGTTCACAATCATGATTTAAGCAGAGAAGAAATAAATGAAAGAAATGTTCAAATTTTTTAAACATTAAAAAGGTATTTTTTCAATAAAATGAAAAAATCTGGTTTTATAATTGAATGTGAAAACTTTTGAGGAGACAAAAATCATTATGTTGTTAATCAGTTTGATTTTTTTTACTTATAGTAAAATTGAGTGGAGGCCACTACAGATTTGTTATAATGTTATACTATATGTTACCATTTGTTACAAATAAAAAGAAACGTTTTTATACGGAGTGCATCACTTTAACTAATTCCAGTTAAGAAAGTTGCTTTTATCTGTTATGATCATATGAAATGCAATATCTCTAATAACGTATTTTTATTTCATATTATTGTGACCATTTATAGTAGATAGAAAAAAACCTCATATAAGGAGTGTATCAAATCAAATAATGCCAGCAAAACAAAGTTACTCTTATCAAAGTATAACTTGGGTTAAAGGAGATTTTTAAAATAGTTGCATTCAATACACGTTAAGATTCGTTGGTCTCTACTTAGTGTATAAATAATTATCATTCAACAGAATACAGTTCCTTCATCTGGTGGCAACAATGCATGTCTTTTCTATCGAATGTTCATTTCAACCAATCATAGCTCTCCTTTTTTTCCAAGTCATTTTCATTTTAATTGCGTCTCCATACGGCATCCATATTTATTTACAACGGTTTAAAATAAATTTAAATGTGGTCTCATTGAAAAATTTACTTTAATATATATTTTTAAATTAGATTTTATGTTGATTAAATGACAATCCAAGAATACAGAAGTTATTGAACATCATAATTACGTCAGTTGAAATATTACAAAACAATTTATTTTTAATATTACAAGTTTAATTAATTCTTGTTTAGACTATCCACGCTTACTTAGCAATATTAAATTTTTGACACAATTAAACTTCACCTGGAAAAATAGAATATTTATTTACCACCATATATATTATGCAAAGATACTGTAAGGTTTTGGGCTCAACAAATTTGTTAACTGAATCAAAATGGTTTTTTCTATAAAACAACTTTTAATATCTTTGAAAACAGTTGTTTATTGTATTAGTTATGACTATTTTTCAAATTTGCCTTTGACAATTTCTTGTCTTAAACAATGTTATGTCTTATTTTTTTCTCTTATTTTGAATTCTTACGTTTAAATTTATTTTGTTATAAAAAATTATTTTAGATTTTCCTAATTCAAGTTTTATTTAAAAAAAATCCTTCTAACTTTGTATCAATTATTTATTAATTATTCTGCTTTTTACTTCGCTATATGTGAAGTATAGTGATCGTGAAAAAATTCGATCTCCGAATGATATCTACGAGATATCTCGTATTATAATATGTTTACCTAACTACTATGAATGGAAGCTGTATTTGACATCATATGAAGAGTGCAAATTCTGTGTCTAGAAGAAGTAGAAACTCTGGATCACATTATATCTGTAATCGAATCAATCATCTGATATAATAATAGGAATGTACAAAGATTTCTGTGAAATCATGCCTAAACCTATCAAAGTAAGGGGCATTTCTCTATCTATATTTGTGAAGGTTATAAATGAACTTAAAATCTGAAGCTGAATTCAGTTACAACCATGGCATAGACAGTATGACAATTATATGTACTGTCCCATGAGTTTCAATCCCTCATTTTAATAATTTTAATAAGATATCATATTAAACGCTCATTTCACCTGCCTTATAACCATAAAATGATTTCTGTCAAATTTAAACAAATGATACATATTGATTTAAAAGTAAACAACACAAAACAGCAGTTGGAGGTTAACGAGTTTGATATTATGTTTACTTATAGTAAAATTGAATGGTAGGCTACTCCAGATTTTTCATTTTGTTTTTATAATAATAACTTCTGTTGTAAAGGTTATTATTATTTGACATTGTATGAATCTGTGATTCTGACAATCACAGAATAAAGTTATTCCAACTTTCTTTGTCTCTCTATTATCAAAAACAAAATTTTCTTTCTGTTGAACTTAATATTGAGATGATGTGTGGAAAATGGCAATATTTCATTGTCTCCAAAATACCTGCAAGCAATAGTTTGTACTGTGTATACATAACGATGATGTCATTTAACATGGTCGATATTGACAAATCCTATGCAGTTCGCCTGATAACAATTGTTTATATTAGGAATTTCATAATTTGTTGGAACCATTCCTACTCAAGTACATCAAAACAAATCAATTATTTTGATCAAAATTTCAAAATCAAATTTTTCATTATCTTTAAATTTTACTTTATAGTGAAGTAAAATGTTGTTAGTTAATCATATTGTTAAATAATCTTTTTAATTCCTTATTCTTGTAAACAATATAGCAACATGCACATAAGTCATTACTGAACAGTGTAAAAAGAAAACTTTCAAATAAAATAACTAGTAAGGAAATTCTGATTTTTCTCCCTGTTTTAAAGCTTTATTCTACTAAAATCAATATATTCTTTGAAACATTTAAGAAACTCGTTTGATGTTATAATGAAGCAAAAGCCAGTCAGTGATATTGGATTTCACTACTCTGTTCTAGGGCTGCTTAAGTGAACCTTTGGACTCTCTGAAGCTATTCGCTGTGTCCCAGTCAGTCCACTAGTGCTCTTCGTCAAAGAAACATGGTGGAAAAAGCACTGTGACATTATGCCAAGGTAATTTTACAAGTTCTCTTTGTTTATTGATAATGGCATTTCATATTTTATGTCAATACTATGTGCTTGTCCATATAATTCTCGTGTATGTCTAAATCATAAAACATTTATGATGTTGTATCTATTAGATGCAACACTATTTTTCTGTTTTATCTGTATAAGATGAATATATTTTAATACAGAATTTAATTACAATAACATGAAAAAAATATTGATGATATATTGAAGTAGCCGTGAAGATGTCTACAAATATAGACGAAACGTCGGCTTAAAGGTGGTGTATTGTTTGAAGTTAGACCAAACCTCAATAAAAAATTAAAATAGTGTTAAATATATGTGGTCGAGATAAGAAAACATTTTATTATATGCAATAAATTAAACGTTTAAATGGGAGTTTATTTTCTTTTTTTACTTCTCTTACGTTAATTACTCCTTATAGATCCACCAATATCAAACAAACATAAAATAAGTTTTCTTATCACAGCATTTAGTTTTAAAAAAAATGTTTCATTTATTTGAATGAACCAGTTCGCCGTTATTCTTAACATAATAATACACTGTGGCATCATGTTAAGGTAACATTTCTGACACAATTTTTCTTTCTTCTGATACATGACAGATAATATCATTTGATATTTTATCTCAACATTAGCCTTTGAGTATATAGTTAATATTTATGATGTTATGTCCATAATATGCAATAAATTTAAAGTTAAAAGGAAGTTAGTTTTCTTTTCTGTACTTCTAATAAGTGAATTACTTCTTATTGAATCACCGATATCAAACAAACCTAAAATAAGTGTCATTATTGTTGAATTTAATTTGAAAAAGAAATTTAAAATAAAATGTAATTGATTATATAATTAACTAAGTCGCCTGGGAGTACAGAACTGTGCCCCCGGCAACCATTCCAGGAGAGCTTCCAAATAAGAGCAATTAATATCAACTTTAATATTTCAGTTCTGGTGAATCAAGTTTTGGAAAATAGTCTCACTGAGAAACAGCTATTAGACCTTTATGTGTGTACTCGATAAGGGAAAAAACTTATATTTCACTTATTATGGGGAAACTCACAATCCCTACTCTGTATTTTATACATTGGCGTAGCAAGGGGGGGGGGGGGGCGCCCCGGGTGGCACGTGCCAGGGGGCAGAATTTTCATTTTGAGGGGCTGAAAATAGAAATTAAAAAGAAATTATAAAAAGCTAATAAAAATCTGAAAATGTATACCAAAATGAGTTTTTAAGGTCGTAATTGTTTTTAAGTTTTATCTGTATAATACTGTTTTAGACGGATTTTTCAACTGTAATATTTGCAAATTAAAAATTTCAAAACTAATTTTTTAAAAGGGTTAAAAGTTAATGATGTTTGTTTAATTACAAGAAAGTAAATTTAATTTAAAATTTTTTTTTATGATTTGAATTTTACGTTTTTGTTTTGAAAAATCTTTGGTTTTCTTTCATGACCCAGTAAAAGTGCTGAGCTTGTTGGAGGTGCAGAAGCTAACTGGAGTACTATAGTACAGAAGGGGGGAAAAGTAAAATAAACAGCTCTTAGGACGCAGTACCACAATCACCCTCAAGAAAATAAATAATAAAAAAAAAGTACTCCAGTGTATATTAGCTTATTTGTGTAAGAAAACAAGACTTGGTGGAAGACTTAAGACATTGACAGTAGTGCCGTAACGAGACTGCTGAAAAAGAGGCAGCACCGCAAGGTGCCATCTGGGTTTGGGAATGGCAGCCAAGGATACCAGCCCGGATGACAGTTGCATGACGGTTTATTTTCCTTTACCATTCTCCTTTACAGCGACTGTCGCTGTAGAGTACATTTGACTGAATCAACACTGACTACCACTCACTGTCTTTCCTTTTCCTAACCCTTGTTCTTATGAAACAAAGAAACCTATCAGAACGTAAAAAAATATCAAGTGGCGATTCATTATACCTTTGATCTTTTCTTGTAGAATATTGCTTAACAATATATCTGCAATGATATTGAAAGACATGTTGCCAAGGAATAAAATTATTAGGATATAATAGGTTTGTTCGTAAATGAATAAAAAAAACGAGAAAAATTACTTTTAAATTTACACGTGCTGAACTGTTCAATGTTTTAATCATATTTAGTTTTACATATACTTACGTTATATATTTCTTTTATTTTTTGTTATTGAAGATGAATAAATATTTGTTCTTATTTAAATTATTCATTCATACAAATAACCTGACCATTCACTTTTGTACTTACAGGCATCCTAGTTTGATGAAGTGTGGGACGTACATAATATATTGAATTTTGTAAAATTTAATTGTTACAAGAATTAAATCATTTTTTTATTTGACGATTGACAATTAATATGTATTATCACAAGAAAGAAAATGACTTATTTGATTATAGCTAGGCACCATTTCGACTGACAGAGACCAAATTATTTTATCTTTAAGTGAGTATTAACATTTGTGCACTGTTTCAGGTACAGACGAAAGGATACATGTACAGAGGTTAGTGGGCATGTTTGTAATTATTGCATGCGATCATTGCATGTATTATGTGTTTACTTTATATGTCATACTCGCTACAGTACCCATCGTTACTCGTGTTTCCATTACGTCGTTTGTATTGATAAGAGTGGAGCCCGATTTGGAATTAAGCAGATATTGCAACCTCATGCACTGTTCCAAACCTCCTCTCTTGCACTGGTCTCCCCAGACCGATGGTGCTCTGTTAGGGCTCTAGAGCAGTGTTTGTATAGGACTTCTAAGAGTCCCTGAGACCTTCATACAATGTATTCAGACATAAAAAAGCAGTCACCATACCTCACCTTACGCATTATATTTCCCTTTGTAAACGCATCACTATTATGAATGACAACATTAAGCGATTCTCTTCCAAAGAACAGCTACTCACACAAACCGGTTACTAACGCAGCGAATTTGTTTTACCAATGGCGAGATGACATTTGTTCACTACTCTCAGCAAAACTTCTATAGTTGGCAACAACATTATTCCTTATTCAAAACAGGCTAGACCTAAATTCATTCTTCAATGAATGAAGAATACAAGTTCCCTATCGAACACAGTTCCAAACACTGAAGAAGACTCATCAAATTCATATTTCTCTGAGTACAAGAAGATGCGAAGGTTTGCTCTCTTCAACAAACTGAAGGTAAGTTTCAATTTCTATATGTTTTTCATTATTATTTTTTTCGTACAGTATTTGATTTAATATCAAATTTCTCGAATATTTGTATACGTACAGTACGCCTTCAGATATTTGCAGACTCTGAACTCCCCAATTCCAATAGTTTTAGAACTTACTACTCTAGAACTGACAAAGGCTACAAACATGAGCTGCTATTGAAACGACCCAATACTATAGCAAAGTATCTAGAGTGCAGACCAGCAATGAGACCTGTATCATCGGGAGCCGGCCTTCGCTGAGATATTTCAAGTCTACACTCATGTGTCTGAAATGCTGAAGGTACAAACGGTATCATCGGGAGCCGGCTTTCCCTGAGATATTTCAAGTCTACTGCCTGAAGGAACAAAAGGTATTTCAATTTCAAAAATTATATCTCAAATCTGCTTAATTTAATATGTGAAGGGTATAAAAGTTGTTGCATTATGCTAAAAAATCTATATCAATATAAATAAAAGAAAGGATTTGTCTGTACGTTACTTAGAACTGAATCATTTCAAGTTTTCTTCACGTTTCATATATTAGAGAAACCGAGTCCATCCTTAGAAAAATTTCTGACGGTTTGTACGCAAAATTTTGTCACAAGTAAACTCAGCCACCATAAAACACATCAAGCTGAAACTTTAACAGTAGGTTTGTGTATGCATAACATAAAATATAGGCTCTGAATATATTGATAATTCAGTACAGAAGCGAAGTTATGGACCTTTAAGCTGTATTTTGCTAACTTCACAGATATATTTATTTTGAAAATATACAGGTGTAGCAAGTAGGGATAGTTGATTTTAATTTCATTTGCGTATATGAATACTAGCAAACGTACCAGTCTTTGAGGGATCAAAAATTCGATTGTACTTGGTATTCCAAAATAACATTAGAAATTATAAAATAGTAGAAAATACCATAATTAGTGTAGTGTTAAACAAATGCTTTTGTATACATCACATTAGATATCTGTCCTTCAGGTAGATGGAAGAACAAAGAGTTGGACCCTCTGACTCTTGAGCAAGCAAACTACAGTTGACCATTTGAGAAAAACTTGGTCTCATTCACTTCAATTCCTGCGTTAGATAAAGTTTTCCTTGCGACTTAGTTAACGTCAAAAACGATACAAACGAAGTTATATCAAGTAAAAAATAAAAAAAGAAAAACAAATCAGTTGTTGGTAGCCATCAGGGAGACTGGTGACAAAGATATGAGAAGAAAGTGAAGAGTGAAAAAACAAACTGACAGAGTTCTGGTGGTAGGTTTGTTAATTTTGGACTGGAGTTGTACAGGAGGCTGCAGTCGGTTGGGTTTTTATTTTTACAAAAGTATTACTTGCGAGTTTTTTTTTCTTTTGAATGGTTTTTTCTCTTGAATTATTTACTTGTTGTAATCAATAGAAATTGTTATATAAAATTAAATTATAAATTCCTAAATCCTTCTCAGTCTGATCATAATTTGTTTTATGTTCTTTTTTTAAAATAAAGTAAGATATATCAAAAGAACTCCGGGCTGTAGCAATCGTGGTATGACACCAATCGTCTGATACATTGTTACAATGGGAAAGGCACTCTTTCTATTTTAAGGCAATTTTCGGATGATTCCTTAAACTGAATTTCTTTTATTAGACATTACGATACTACGAATATGTCTAAAGCTTACTAATTAGATGAGTAATATTATATTAAAACAGACAAAAGTTCTATCTATAGTAATATAAGAAGTTTTAGGCACATAATTATCTTGAGCATTATAAAGAGCAAATACATGTGAAAACTGTAAATATTTTTGAAAAGAACAATACATATGACATGATCAAAACAACAGAATCAGTTCATATAGTATTGGTTAATAAAATGGAAAAATCTTTGTGGCTTAAAAAGAGTCACCTTGAACATAGCTAGTACATCCTTAATACTCATTGAATCAGCAGAAATACATGGATGTACTAATCCAAAAACTTTATAATGAAGTAATACAATGCTAATGCAAAGAAGAATAATTAGTGTAAGTATAGCATTTTACGGAGGGCGTCGAAGTGAATACAAATGTGCAGGTCTGAATTGGAAACTTGCTGATTTCAAGAAAACACAAGTACAAGTATGGTATTCTGTCGAGACAATTAATAATGAAACCCGTAACAATAAGTTAACACTTATGTTAATGTGGAATAATAAGGGATGATGCAGTGGACCGTTTAGAAAATTTAAATCAAATGAATGAATAAAGAAGAAAGCAGATGAAAGTAAAAAAAAAAGTGACTAATTTAGTTTATAAAACTTATTCCAACTGAATACACATTTCTAAAAAAAAACGGGAAGGCTTTAAAAAATGTGTCCAGATACTGGTCTCTTAACACTTATGAAAGATGCAATTTAACTTTATAGGAGTAATGCAGGCTCTGTTTGCCAGGGTCTGAAACTTTGATCCTAATTTATTTGAATACCAGGAATTCGCCCTGAAGAGGATAATGGTTTTTTGGTAAATAATACCAGTAATAAACTTGTCAGATATTTTGTTTATTTAGAGCAGATTTAAGTTTAGGCTCCCAATTTGTTTTATAACTTATATGGAATATAATTTACGCGTAGATATGTCATCTAGACAAAATGTCATTCAGATGGGATCTGCTTATATGAAACGTAATGAGCTTCATTACGTATCGTATATACCCGACAGGAAGAAAGGCCCGTGATCAAAAGAATGTCAAAAACCCGACTTTTTATACAAAAAGCTTTTTTAAAATTATATATAAACTAATTATAGAGAACTCTGTTTACACTTCAGCTTGACAAGTGAGATTTGCAAGAAAATAACGTTCCTTCTGTATATTCACTTCTTTAGAGCGACCAGGCACACAAACAGTTATTGATTCCGTTGTTTTAATGTCATTTGTTATGTATACATATGTCATGTAGTTAGTTTTAAATAAACTAAGCACTAACACTAAGAGTTTTACCGACACGGGCTCAGTCCACCGTTTTGAGTACACTAAGGGTCAGAGAATGTAAAGGGCTCGGCAACAACTGATGAAGAACATAACCCAACATATCTGGCTCCACGTTGACATACATATTCATAATCCTTAGAAATGACTCATGACAAGAAACTACAAAACAATGACTCATTCAAAACAACCATTATCTTCTTTAATTGAAACAATTTCAAGAATTTTATGTAAATGCAACATGACATGTGTGCATATACTTATGTGTACACATTATTGGTGGCATGTTGCATCGCAAAACAAAATCAATAAATCATTTGGTATATACATTTCTTTTCGAATATAAGTTTTTTTTTAAAAAAAAAACACTTATGCAACAGGTAATTAATTAAAAAATAAAGATTTTTATTTAAATTTTACTATTTGTTGAAAACTTTATACAAAAAAAAATCGAGTAGTCTAGACATCCATTTTGTAAATAATTAAACTAATAAAAGTAAATTTTGAACTTTTTTACTTGTAATAAAACTCAATTACCTCGTTATAATAACAAAGCACATTTACAGATAATTGATACGTGTCTTTGCAATTATGTTCATGAAAAACATAGAATTTAAAGTTTTCTAAATAAACAAAAAAAAAATGAAATACTTCAATTTGTATAGGTTCTTTTAGTATTAACTGAAATAAACAATTTATGATTGTTAGGTAGAAAAATTAAAAAAACAACAATGTATAATATTTATGGAAAACAATTTTAAAGTGAAACCTTTTAACGACTTATACATATTTTTTTTTTAAAAAAAAACATAACGTCAACATTCTGGAAATTATTTGAATTACTAGATGAAACTGAAAATAAAAGACTATGGAAAAAAAATGATGGACACTTGTAAACAATATCATATGAATGTTGGCATTTGATACAAATGGGGAACCTTTACAGTAGATACACTCTCCTCAAGTATGACCTAAAAAAATATACAAATTTCTGAAGAGTTATTAAATACAATAAATCTGTTTTTTTGTTTTTAATGAAAAATACACTGGATGGGACTCAAATCTGACCCTCAATATTGTTTTACTAACTTAAATATACAGGGTGTGAAAGGGTTTGTTAAATTAAAAATACTAGAACAGCCACATTTTTCTTTTATTTCGATTAAAGAGATTTATCTTGGTATGGTTTTCTGAGATTTAAAGATATAATTTCGACACTTTCTTTTCGATGCATTAAATTTGATGATCCATAAATCCTTAGGATTGCTCGGTAGCTAACACATGTTGGTAAGTTCATTTCCTTTTACAAGTACCTCTATAATTTGTTCATACATTATATCCAATTAAAAAAAAACTTGATTTTATCATTTATAAAAATTATGAATAAACTATTGCCATTATAGTCCGGGACTTATTTATTATAGTAAATTTTCGTCATTTCGTTATTTTTTGAGGTATTTTAAGTATATACGAGAAGGTGGAAGTTGGTTTAACTTTAAAGTTTAAACCGATTTTACATTCTTAGAGTCACTTTATACCAGTATTATGAGTTATAAAAAAGTGTTAAAGAAGTCCAATTGGCAATAGTAGTAATGAATTTTTTGTTTCAACAGGAATTCGACAATTAAGTCATAAACTCAACTGCTCTTGAATCCATAAGGGAGAACAATAAGATAGGTATAAAATATTCTTATATAAGAGTCCGTCTTACTTCCTGAATCGGTGTTACAGTCTCCGACCGAACTCCAAGCCCCATTTGAAGATGCACAACCTGTGAAACCAGTCGGGGGGACTATAACACCCACTCACAAGGTAAAACGAACTGTTATCAAAATATGATCCCAGTGGTACCAACCTGCATATATTTAACATATTACACTGGCACGATTACCTTGAGGACCATATTTAAAAAATAACGATGAAATAAAGAAACTTCAGTTACTCAACTAACCAATTCCATGAGCATTGAATTAATATGGAGTTATCAAAAGTGTAATAATCACAAAAAATATAAAAAAAAACGGAAGATCTAACCCAAAAAGGCTCCCACACACAGCAAAATAGCAGAGTCACTTTAAAAACAAGTTCAAAATAATATTTTGAAACTAATAAAAATAAATCATTCAATTACTGTATTATTTAGAGTAATAATAAAAAAAGAAATATGTAGAAAAATTCTAAGAGCAAGGCAGAAAAGAAATTTCGAGCTGCAATATTTATTTTGATTTTTTAGAAAGTTTTCTCCAATTTGACACTAATAACACATTGTTAAAAATGTTTATTTGATAATATGTTATCAATTTAAAATTAGAGAAGTCTTTATGTAAAAGAAGGAGGAAAATCAAGTGAGTTTCAAAATATATTGAACAGTAAATATTGGTATTGCAATGACTGCAGTCTCTTTATTTCATCATCATTCTTTAGGAAACATAATATTTAAAAAATCATTCGAAAATGTAGCAAAAGATATTGACATTTAGGTATTTTGAAAATGAAACACTAGTCAATACGTACAGCAAAGTGTAGGATAGTATCCTACAAAAATAGCTAAAGAAAAATAGCTAAAGTAAGCCAAAATGTTTGAGTAACTGCAATCAAGGTTACTAACAACTGCTGTGTTGTACGTAAAAAATATTGGAGAGTAAAAAGGTTAAGATATTTTAGGAAGCTTGTACAAATTATAATAAAAAAAAACTGTAGTTAATGAAAAACAGGAATTTTAAACTCAAACTGTCCAATTGATGGTACAATGGCAATAAGGGGCCCCCCAACAAAATAATTTCCAAAAAACTAAATCATAATATATATTCATAATAACAAACCGTTAGTAAATGTCTGGAGAAATGTGTTTACATCACCGATAATAGAATCATCATAATAAATTAGCTACAATTAATTTGGATGAAAATAGACTTTCTAATTCAAGTTAAATGATTTTGTTATTTGTTTTGTTTTTTTTTTTTGACACAACCGTCTATGATAAAACTAGGATAATTTAGAAAAACTATTGAAATTACGCTCCCTGTGGGAAAACAACAATTCGAAGACAACTGCAAGCAATTAAGGCGTTTCTAAATTAGTATTTAAGTGTAATTAAAATATCCATATAAAAATATCAAAAATAAAACTGGACTTGTTGGATCAGTTGCATATTAAAAACAATACGATTGTGAGTAATACGATCAGTTAATTGTAAGAACATAAAAAAATTGACACCTGGGAATCACATCCGCAAATATGACTATTATTAGAAAATAAACTTATCATTCCACCTAAGTTTCTTCTGCGTCAAGAAAATTCTCTAAAAGAATTAAGAGAGATGATGAGTTTATTTTCTCATAATGTATATAACAACTAACACCATTAAATCAAAGCATTAATCTTTCAAAGCTCCCATTGAAATTTAATACTTTTTTTCTTAATTTTAGTATGTTTAACCTTCTTGAAAAATATTTATTACGAAAATGACTGCTTTTTTATTTGGATTACGAAATGATTGTAAAAGGTTAAGTGGCCCGAGGACAAGTGAACCGAATTTTTAAACGGTAGAATATTTCGAAAATAGAAAACAAGCCTCAATTTTGAATAAGAATGAATGCTATTATTATTCAATCTAACATACCCTTCACAAATTGATAAGCTAGCAAAAAAGAATCACTACAAATCACTATGATTCATATTTTAAATATCACTCAAATCAATCGAAAAAAGTTTTCATAAACACTAATTCAAATTTCTTAATATTAAAATTTAATAAACAATGAGTTCTTTTATTATAATTATAACTTCTCAAATATATAGAAATAATTTCTGTACTTAAAATCCTATTTTTTTCTAAATTGGGAATATCACTTTTAAAAGAAAATTTAAAACAATGCCAATCACTTGTCAGAACGTTGACAAAACGCTTTATTAAAATGTCTCTATTTACAAATTGTTTAGTGGAAACCATCTACTATGTTTATTTTTTTTACAAATTAATGTTATGTCTATATTGTACATATAATGTAGTTGAAAAAAAACTATGACTGTAAATGACTAAATAACGAGAAGAGGCAATACTGTTGCGAAGCGGTGGTGATTACGAGGCCGAGGCAGCGCTGTCGATTGAGTTGTCCTCGTCAGTCAGCATGCTTGCGTTGTTGGGGTTAGACAGGTCCGACTTGTCCGGCCACCTGTCCAGCGAGTCGTCGTCCCTCAACACCTTGGCTTTCTTCTCTTCTTCTTGAGACTCCGCTCCAGAGTCCCCGCCTGATTCCGAGTCTTCTCGTTCACGCTTCATCGCATTATTTCCTTCAGAATTACCCGATTTTCTTCTTTGATCCCATTTTTGCCTAGCCCTGAAATGTCGAGGTTTATAATCAGTATTTTTACCGTCCCTGACACATTTAGGACATTCCCAAGAATTAGGAAGATCTTCATTCAACGTCCCTTTATAATCCGACACTTGTTTTTCAACACATTCAGGATGAATGATTTCATAGCAAACACTACATTCCATTAGAGTGCTTGGAGCTTCTTTGGCGTTCTTGTGAACTGGAAGCACAAGAGGCTGCCCCCAGCCGTCAAGACCGCACACGGAGCAGGAGGCGGTGACAGGCAGCATGGGCTGAAGACACTGACGCATGATGCACGTCTGCTTGGCCCTGCCGGGACCCCCGAACTTCACCATGTCTTGACAAAAGGCGCACTCTCCGCAGTCATTCTGCTGACAAGCCGCGCACTTCTTACACCTCGTTCGCCTTCGCCTCGGGCCCGCTTTGATCTTTCCTTTACTGTTAGAACCAACTTTACTCAGCATTCGCTGCTTCATCTTACTCCCTCCAAAACCCAAAGCCGCTTTCGAGACCAGCATCTTTCTTTCGCCATACTTGAAACTAGGATTTGAAAGCACAGGGTAGCCAGATATAGCATATTCAGGTAAATCGTGTCTGTGATTTCCCACAAGGGTTCTGACATCTTTAATTAGCATTACTGGATCAATTATAAGTTCAGGGATGTTTTTTTTAGTTGTTGGTAAAGAATGTAAATATGTTACTATTGCTTTAATACCATGGAGTTCAAGCGGCGTCAAAAATAATTTTTTGTTTGGGTCATACGCATCAACATACGAGCCTTCGCGTAAATGAGATCTGCCAAGCAAAACTTCCACATATCGCACCAAAACATACCACAGCATTTCAGTGAAAAAAGGGTAGCGAAACTTCTGGGGCACATGAGTCGTTTCTTCGACATGGGCTATTCGAATTTGTTTATCTATACCATATGAATGAAGAAAATTCCCTCCAAAAACAAGAGAATCTTTTGGAGTAAACACTGCATGAATCCAGCCAGTCGGAATAAAAAAAGTATTCCCTTCCATTAAAGTGATTCGGCTACATTTCTCAACTGTATCTCCAAAAAATATATCCCCTTGCTTTCCAGAGAGTACCCACTGTTCAAAAAGTTTAATGTTATGCTCTGTCGGTGGGATAAGCCAGAAAACTTTGTTTCCTCTTAAAATATGATACCAAACAGATGTACCACCAAAATCGATATGAAAATCTGTGTAGCATCCTTTGACAGACATCAAGCAGTACTTCTGAACTTTAGGGTACATCATGTCATCAAGAACATTTGTAGATTCTGTTTGTGCTTCCTTCAAATGCCTTGGCCATACACAATCAACCCAATCCAATTGACGAACAATGGAAGGAGTTTGAATATAGTTTTCTAATTTTGTATGGCTAAATTCTAATGATATAACGTTTAGTAATTTATCCTTATTCGGTTCTTCATAATACCTCTGCCAGTCTTTCATAGACATTTCAAAATTCTTCTGTGTATTAACGTCCATAACATCGAGCAGTCTCCTAGAGCCGACACAAGTTCTCACGTCATTTACGGTAAAATTTTGACTAGGTACATGTAAACCAAGACCAGTTTTTTCTTTGAATAACAAAGGAGTATTAAACCCATGTCTCTGAAAATAACTGACATTAAATTCACTGCCATTCATTTCCCTAACATAACACTGTGAAAAGTTATCCGACTCCAACTTCTCTTGTAAATTAAATGACCTCCTACCCTCGAAATCTTCATCACCCATAGCCCAGTCATCGTTGTATAATTTTTTCTCTTTTCTGTCTCGCAACTGTCGTCTAAGAGGTTGGCTATTGGGTTTTGACATATTGTTAACTATTTCACCTCTTAAAACGAATGAAATAATATCCACATCACCAAAATTTCACTTTTATCTCATTATTCTACCATATAATAACATTGTTTTACTCACTCAAAAGAGTTTAACTCCTCCCACTTAATCTCAAACCGTCCATACAACACAAAATAATTAAGAATCCATCAGATTTCAGGATTAGTTAGATTCTTCATACCCATGCGAAGTAGTAAATATTAAAAATACATTTACAAACAAACGACGACGAAGATAACAACACAAGTAGCCATCATATACTACCAGATAGGCCAGACCTCCGCGGCAGTGTTGACAAAACAAACCGAGAATGCAACTAATTTAACTAAAATTCCTAATTCACCTGTTCTTAAATAAGAGTACGTAAACGAAACAAATGGTCTAAATTTATTTCATTTACGTTATATCAATAAGTACAATTACATGAAGTTAGAACGAATTAAATTTTAACATTATATATATAAAAAATACACGTTTAATGACAAAAAAATAGTAGTTATATTGAAATAAAAACTTCGTATTTAAAAATAATAAATATTGACACGAAAAACATTACTAATTTATGAACTAAGTACTGAAAGGAGCAATATAACATGTATCATTTAACGCAAATTTTAATTAACATCATCTTTATAAATCCCAATTTACAAAATATTATTTTAGCATTAATTGGATTTCCTTATTTTATTGTTCAGTATGAATAAGCCTTTTAATTTGCACTTCAATTCTAAAATTATCAATTTGTGAATATCAAATGAGATATTTGTGCATTAGATTAAAGATATTCTATAATTTTGGTATTAATTCCTTTTAATTAGTCCAGTAAACATAACGTAACGTAAGATTAACGTTTCCAGTAAACATATTTCTCAAAGAATAAATTTTTTACCAAAAAATCTATCAAGTTTTGGGCAAATACGTTATTAAACAATAAGTATTAAAACCTTACTATTGAACGAAAAAACCTTAACCTTAAACCTTATGTAACCAAAATGTTTTAATAAACAGTTTCTATGTAAACGTTACCATTACTCATTGTAAAACCTAGAAACATATTGAATGATTTGAAGTAATAGGTTAATCACTATGATTTTCTTTTAAATTAATCTTATCTTGACTAGATCACTTTAAATATACGATTAGTTGAAGTAAAGTTAAGTACTCATTCTTCACGTGATCATACCGTCAGCAGGTAAAAGCCTTAATAATAAAGAATTAATAAGGGGGATTTATTTTAATGGAAAGGATCCCAAAGATGTCAATCGTAGATTGCATGCATTACTAAAAGTTGAACAATTAGAAAAGATTTGGTAATAAAACACCATTTGCCAGTATTAATACTTCCAGTATGATCATTTTGGTAATGATCATTTGTGTAAAAGTGAAGTAATTACAAATTCATTTTTATTTCAATTTTATTTCACATTTTTTGTGTTAGTCCTATTGGTTTTTATCCAACTTGTATCTAAAGTATTGCATAAACACTTTTCAAAAACTTCGGATCACGAGCAGTGGGAAACAAATTTTATTCAAAAACCAAATTGTCATTGTAATCCTGTATTGAAATTTATATTATTTTTTCCAATTGCATTCTTCACAAAATTATTATTTGTTTTTTAAATGTTGTACAAAGTTAAATAAAGCAGATATCATACAGTTGAAACTGGATTCCACTAATCTAGGCTTCCAATAACCCTCTAGGGGTCTCCAAAGAAGTCTATATCAACCCCCCAGGTGTCGATGAGAGGGTGAAGGGATCAATGGATATACTAGAGGCCGATAAGTTCATAGTGGCGGGAGAGGGGTCAATAAATATTACGTGTTGTTCATAGCTGAATTTATAAGAACACAAATACACGAAAGAGTTGAAAAGCAAATAAGTTTCGAAAGGGTGTTGATAAGTAGTAGGTACATGGTGGAAGAGACTAAACTTACAAAAAAACTAAAAATCTCTGAATTTGAACCCAATATTTGCTGCTCAACAAGGATATTCTTCTCATTAATGTCATTCATTGTAGTAAAAGAGGTATGCTAGCATATTCTTGTGTTATTCTATAGAGGTAGACTGACAGGCAAAACAATTTCATCGATATCATCCTTGCTACGTTGTAAAATGTATTTGTTGAATTTGAGGCATGGAAGGAATATAATATAGCAATCCCAAACAAACTGCCATAAATCTACAATTTCATTGGCATCGTACAGTCATTCAAGAATTTCACTACGCCGTTATAATAAATTCAGAAATTTATATTATGTAGTAAACAAAAAATGCTTTGATTAGATTTCAATGCAGGTTATCTAATTTCTTAACGTAACCGATGAGAAGAAAACATCAATTTTTTTCATCAACGTGAAAATATATGTTGTTTTCAATAATGCTTTTATAGGAACCGATGAAACGGTTGTCACTCATACCAATAAAGCTAACGAAGAACGAAAATATAAAATGAATCAGTTTCGTTTAGATACCTTCATAAGATGCGAGTCCCAAGGTTATAAGATCAAAGATCAAGTCCTACACGAATTGAAAATTTGAGAACACATCTTTTTTTGGTTTCATAGTAGTTCTTAAAATTGAATTACTTTAAAATATGCCAAGTTAATTATTTATTACAGTATATTTAAATAAATACGTAATATATGTGTATATTTACTTTTTGATACATATATATATATTTTGATAATTAAATGTTTTCTCATCTAGACCACATATATTGAACACTATTTTCTTTTTCATCGAGGTTTTGTATAGCTTTAAACAATATAACACCTTTATGCTGACGTTTCGTCTATATTTATAGACATCTTCAGGGATTTATTTTCTTGCACTAGCAAAATTCCAAAATAATGAAGTATATTAATTAAATAATGTCAATTATAAACATTTTTTCATGTTATTGTAATTAAATTCTGTATTGATTAGCCTTGAAGATGTCTACAAATATAGATTTCAACGTCGGCTTAAAGGTGTTGTACTGTTTGAAGCTAGACCAAACCTAAAAAAGAAAAATAGTATTTTGATAATAAATATAAATAAACGTTTAAACTTTAAAAATCCTATACATAACATCAGTAAGAGATTATTTATTTTCATCAGCAGCCTGGGGTCCTTATGTAATTCACGATATTTCTAGTTTAGAACGTCATTTTTAAGTACATATATATATATATATATATATTGGTACAACACTCGTACCGGGTGGCGTAACAACGGTATTCTTGCAGTGGTAAGATCCCCCCCCCCCCCCCCTTCTTGCTGTTGAAACGTTGATAATCCGTTAACCTTCAAGATTCCAGAAAGTTATCAAAATATCTATTTTCATAGAATTACAATCGAAGGTCTAATTTTAGACTGCTTTTATTAATCCCAGATTTAAATCTTACAGTACTTGTATACCAATGCAGTCGTCAAAAAAAAAAAAAAACAAAAACGAATAATTCAAATCATAAAAAAGTTTTAACTTAAAATAACTAGTTACGCAAATAAATATAATAAATTGGCGTCCCCATTAAAAAACTAGTTTTTAAAACTTGAAAAAAAATTATTTTTAATTTGCAAAATAGGCAGTTTTTGAACTGTTTTGATCCGTTTAAAACCAGTATTGCAGAAATAAAGCATAAAAGAATTACCACCTTCAAAACTCCTGTTGTTATAAAATTTCAAATTTTTTCTTAGCTTTTTGTTTTTTTATGTTTACATCCTCAAAATGCCCCCTCCCCTTCAGGTACCCTCTCTGTCTTCAGATTTTGATAATTTTGTTACCTCGTCTCAGTTTCGACCCTCTTTAAACAGGCTACAAATGGCACATACAATTCTTCTAATACTATTTGAAATAGTCTCTGCTCTCACATGCTTTCAACGTCCCGTCGTCTTATCAACTCCACATTCACTGACCTTTCTCTTCTCACTCCCCATATGAGTTCTTATTGAATATTTCATTTTATACCATTTGTTCTAAGTAATTTGTGATGTAAAAAAATGTTGTGTAACAGGACCTGTTTTAAATTAAATAAATTAAAACATAATTTTACATCTGTTAATACATGGTTAGGTTGCAGTGGCAGTCTCACAAGGGAACACACGTAGGCCAAGCATTGGCCCTTTGTGATACCACACAATGAAGATTGATTCTACAGTGGGAGTCTTAAATTTTGCCTAACTCAAATGTATTTAGAGTAGGGATCTTTAACGAGTACCTGACATCGTACAGGCTCGGGACCGACGGTTTAACGTCCTTCTCCGAGGGACGACGTGCTTAGATTTATTCACCTCCCGTGTGAATAAATCGAGGGCCAGCCCGGTCCTATCAGTTCAGAGGTGAGCACGTAACCACTGAGCTAGCCTGACCCCTATCTGTTAATACATATATCCTTTACTACTATTCATTTATTTAATCGACCGAATAAACTTCTTCAGGTAGCTTTAACAAATCCCAAGTAAATAATAAATAATTGAACGTTTCATTATAATAAAACAATTTTTTACTGTTTTCAAACTAAATATTTAATATTTTTTATTAAAAATTATAATTTTTTCTAAGGTAATTGGTTACCATTAGTGTTGAATTATATATTACATATAATGCTGCATATACTCCTGCTATTGCTTTGTACATGTTGTATTGATTAATTATTTTCTCGTAAAAAATGTCTTGTTGAAAGTTTAGTTCTTTCTAAAAGTTTTTAATAATGTTTTATTTGTCAAGTACTAAATGACTGTCTTGTATGTAACAGAAAAAAGAGTAAGTGATGCATTTATGGTACTCAACCCTTGGTGGTTAATAACAGTGTGTTTCAGAAAACTGATGACAAAAGTGAATATCAATACGATTAAAACACCCAAGACTGTTTTTTTGTCGTCGATTACGACACTGTTCAGTCTGTACGTAATAGCTAGTTACTTCCGTAATTGTCAACGCCAGCTTCCTTCATAGTTCTGTAGCATTCTTACTTCCGCCTTGCTCTGGTCTTCCAGTTCATGTTACTAGGCCTTATGGGATTCATTTGAACTGTCTGAAGTTTTCAGAATTCACAAAACTTACAACCTCAAAAATAGTTGCTACGCCACTGGGTACGAGTGTTGTACCAATAAATAAATAAATATATATATATCAGCTCAAAAATGAAGAAAAGCAACACACAGAGAAAGAGACACACTTACAAAACTCAAATTTTCGGTTGAGCTGATTTGCGTCCAGTTTGGATCGTTTTTTTCGAATTTTGAGTGATCAAACCACAATGAGAAATGGGAAAACAAGACTAAGATCTTTCATCCGTAACAAGCGGTCTTTGTCAGAGTCAAAAACCCAACTGAAACACTAGATGCGGAAAACATCTGGTGAGGGGTTGGAAAGAGTGGTATTTTAAAAGGGTGAAAGCGCAGGAAAGGACTAATGACCAGAAACGGATGTTTGGGGAAACAAAGGAGTACAGTAAGAAAGAGTAAAAAACTATCCGCTAGCTGTCAACCCTCTTAGGAGAGGCTCTTGCCCTCGTAACGAAAGTATCCAGTTTGAAGAGACCATTAATTTTTTTGGTTAATTAACAACATTGATTTTTCATAGGTAATAAATTTAGCTCCTGTCCAATCAATATGATGATTTTCATTTTTTATATGCAAGAATAAGGCACTACTTTTTTCCTGTCTACTTACGTTGTATTGGTGTTGTTTTACACGTGTCTTTAATGATTTACCAGTTTGACCAATATAAATTGTATGGTAATTTTTGCACGGAATTTTATAAATACCACCGGACTCCAATTCGCTGGGAGAGTTTTTTATTAACATTTACCCACATTATTACGATTAGAAAACACTATATTAAAATCAAGTTGTTTGGCTAATCCTGGAAGGGGGTCCAATGACACATGATAAGGCAACACTATAGAATTTGACAATGAACGCGGCTCTGTTGAAGTATTAGAGAAAGTTTTGCCGAGAAGTGGAAAACTGTATAACCAGAAATGTTTAACATCAGTGAGGTGGAGTAATAAAAGAGGATTCATGCATTTTTTCATTACCACAGAGGTTAGTATCATTAATTAGGGCGTTAGATGGGTGACGCCCGAAACCGGTCTAAGAACTTCAGCAGCAGGGTACGAGGTAAGACGGATTACTATAATTTTAATATTAATAATAAAAGAGGATGTTTAATCGAAAATTAAGCGTTAACAATATTTAATTCTAAAGGTATCGTATTACTCTGGGGGCTGCGCCACGGGCACTGACACAATAATACCAACTTTTCGTTCTGATGACTCCCAACAAGCTTTTTTCATCGGAACAGGATCAACAAATATTTTAGTTTGGTACTACTCTAACAGATGGCACTAGTTTCTCCACTGCATCAGCTGCTATATCTCTGACAGCCTGGAATATTGTTGAACTAAGAAAGTTGTTTTATAATTTTATGCTACATGTGGTAACACCACACAGTTAAAGTACTTGTATTTTTTTTCACATTAAAACCAGTATTAAATAAAAGGCGATATTCTCTAAGTTTCCACTACTTGGAAATGAACCCATTCAAAATAGGTAGAGTCGAACACACTGTGACTAAAATGATTATTTCAAGTACTATGCAGCGAAAGAGTAATTCTTGGGGGTAGTACAAGATTAATTTAGGAGCCTTTCAAAAGTACTATGAAATATAAATTTTATGCTACTTAATGGACATTAAACTACAAGTTATACTATTTTTATTAAAACATACCGTTAAGAACAAATTAGTATTCACGAGTAATGTAGCAACACAAATATGCCTTAAACTAAAATCTTACAGAATCGAAAATTTAAAGATTCAAATAATTTCTTTCAACTGACAATTGAAATAGTATTGACTATTAAATATCATTATGAGCCTCTGTTGATTATACGACCGAGTAATTTAGTAATGAATACCGAAAGAAAAATAAGTGGTTTTGATAAATATGTAGAGCTAGTGATATTTACAGCCTTCTTTTAACCCTTTTCAGTGCACTTACAAGTAACTTAGTTGCCCTTATGTGAGTAGCATCATCTGAGCTACTGAGTCTGCTACTGAGTAGTTATCATCATCTGAGCATCATCAGTACCTTAGTTATCATTGTGTGAGCAACATTAGTAACTTAGTTATCGTTATGTGAACAGCATCAGTGCCTTAGTTATAATCATGTGTGCATCATCAGTACCTTGGTTATCATTTGTGAGCAGCATCAGTAACGTAATTGTAACTGATACTCCATCAATACTTTAGTTATCATTATGTGAGCAGCATTAGAAACTTAGTTATACTCATGTGAGCAGCACCAGTAACTTAGTTATCTTTATGTGAGCAGCATCAGGTCATACTGCAATCCAGTTGGTCAAGGGTCAGATTGTTGGTCAAATACCAGCGAAGTTTTTATTTATCGTTGAAATTACGGCTAGAAATCTGTGCAATCTGGAACAAGTTACTGTAAACACTTGCGCGGTGAACTTTGGAGTTGGTGGCATTAATACTGAACATATTCTCAAGTTATTTCAATATTTATAAATACATTCCCTGTGTTTAAAGTTTAATCAGAGTGAAAACTTTTTTTTCCTGTTATTTTTAACTATGAAGAACATATGAAGGGAATTGAAGTTATTTCTACAATGGTCCGTAAATTTAAAATTCTGACGACCGGTCGGTAATCAATCAAAAGAATTAAGACCATTTATCCGTAATACAGATATGAATTGGAATACATTTAAAAGCTAGTCAACATAAGTAAATAAAGGTTAAAAACATTTAATTAGTAAATGTACTTGAAGACAAGCATTGTAAAAAAGAAAATGTATTTAGTAGCAAAAGAAAAGAGACAGAATCTTTAATATAAATAAATAGGTATACTATAGGTAAACATATATATTTAAATGAAACATCGTAGTATCTAAAAAAATGAACCACAAAATCAAATCACACAAAAAGTTTACTTCTCTAAGTACAAAAATTCCTAAAAAACTGCCTACTTCTTTAACAAATGAAATTTTTCACTAATTCTTTTTTAATTTTATGATGATTTCTTACGTCCAAGCCAGTATGTTTCTTCAGACTTTTCTGTACATACGTAACTATTAAACTAAAATAACAGACGATTTGGTCTGTTTTTGCAGGTTCAAATAAATTTTCTTAGTCTTAGTAATTTTTTATTTAAAACCTTTTTCATAGGAAAAAGGACGATTTTTTTTGGAAAACAAAAACTTTTAGTTTCCACATGAAATAACAAAAAACATATAATGATAGTAATGGTAAATAATGTTTTGATCATGAGGTTGATTTGGTCAAGAAATTAAAACGACTGCATAAATTCAAAATGACCAAGTAAAAGTGATAAAAATTAAACCTTCACATTACACATTTTTTATTTCCTATAAGATAGCCCCTTTCAGTAAATTTGGACTCTGCGCCTGATAACGATTTTATGCATGATGGAGTGGTGGAATATAGCGACCTCAAGACGGTCGTGTCGTTTTTAACTGTCAGCCTCATATATAGTGTGTCAAGGCACACTTTGGTGCGTAGTCTTACTATGCACAACTGACAATTTTTTTCCCACTTGACATTGGCAAACAAAGATTTTAAATAAGTTTCTTTGGTTTCCCTCATGTCCACTAAATTAATTTTTCACTGGGCTCATATGTATTTCAAAGGTAGAATGTCCACTCGAAAGTGAAGAATACAATGAATTCTATTAATGCAATCACCAGAATTTATTACAATAAATTATTTATGACAATGAGATTATAAAAAAAGACTGAATAAATGACTGTTAATTATCCTTCCGACTGAAGCTGTGTTTGCGAAAAAACTACTTTTTCCCCAGGTTTGAATGCAGGCATTCCCAGATAAGGACAGCTTGAACAGCGAAAAGCATCCCCTAAGTAGCACTGAAATCAAGAATCAATTGACATTTCATGTGGGAAAATATGAGTTAGATAAGTAGAAAGTGGATTACGTTGCCACAGGACGACGTCTGCACAGGGGGCTGGGAAGAGGCTTTCTTCTCAGTTTCGAGTTCTTCAGCCAAACCACAAGAACAGTTCTTGCAAGCCTTTCTCTTCCCAGTAGTACCACAAACTGTTAACAAATTAGTAAAACAAAATATTATAATAACCAGGTGACTAAAAAGTATATTTACATAACTGAAACACAAATCTCAACAAACAGGTTCTAAACCCTGTCCGAAATTAGTTCATTGCCGTATTCCAAATTTTTCTTTAAGTTCAGTTTAACCTGATTAGGTCATTTAGTAAAAAGGCTTGAGACTTTAACCGTATGATACCCACTAATGTAGAAAACAATTTCTGTTTCAGTTTTTAATAGGACTGGGTGTATACAAATTTAGGATAGGGAAGACCCATAAACGAGAAGCTAGACGTTCTCCTGAATTTCGAAAAAAAAATATAATTATTTTTTAAATGATGTAGTCTGTTCCGAAAATTGATAGTTGAGATTAGAGAAATTAGTTACGTTTATTGACTCACAGATGACTGTAATAACAAACAATAGCCACGAAACAGTTGAACGTATCAAATCCTACTATTGCATTTTTAGAGCTTCCCTAAGAGCTATTTTATCATCTGTGGACCCCTATTCCCCCAGAAACTTAAAAAAACAATTATTCATAACATAATAATAATAATTTTTAAAATAAAACGAAAGATATCGAAATACACCAAAATATTTTGTTGAAAACAATTCCAAAATATTTACGTATTAACATTTTATTTAGTATGCTGAAATAAATTGCAAAAAAATCAGTTTCGAATATGAAATATTAAAAAAAATGGAATATAACATTTTAAAGCATTGGAACAACATAACAAACTGACGAGAAAATTGGACCTTATGTTGTAATTATTATATTTGAATATTCTAACAGTTAGCTCGCGGCGCTTTGATATGTTTTTGGTTATACCATCCTAATGCACGCAAATAAACTAAACATGGACCCAAACCACACAGATAATGAGATTACAAAAGTGACGCTAAAGAGTATATAGTATAGTGTAGGGTGTCTCGGACTCTCAAAACACTATTTTCCTCGTACAACCCCAGTAATCCTCTATGGACTATATCCTGTCAGTACATGTGGACTATATTGAGAACTGGCCTACGTGAAAGGACGATAATGGGAAATATAGTGCGCATAGTAAATAATTTGCTCTCTTCAATATTAAAAGACACAACTGAACTGCACTGACGCTAACAATTCCACATGAATTTTAGTTACCTTTAAGAGAAGACGGGTCAGGTTTCTTCAAATCTTCTTTGTCAAGAAGAAGATCCGAATCAATAAGGTCGTCATCCACAGTGTCGTCTAACTTCCACACATTAGCCACCTCACTCCCCACTATTTTGATACTCGTCTTTGAACCAATCTGCAGGTTATGATGAGAAATTAATACACATTCTAGCTTAAGTACATCTGTGCTGTAATACTCCTAGTAAAGTAATTTGTAAACTGTAGAGAGTTGAACAAAGCATAAGCATAATTATCATAATAGAAACTCATCGCGCCATGTAAGAGGTAGAATGATGAGCAATTTTTTTTCTCGACTAGTTTCAGAACGACTTCTCTATTATAAAGTCTACTGGGTATGTTTAGGTATGCCAGCCCATTATTTTGTTGGTGAGTGTTATAGATCAGTTTTTACGTTAATAATTAATAACCTATTAGCACTTTAACTGAAAAAACACTATTTTTTTCAAAATGGTTAGGCATGTCTTAAGACATCCAGTAGGCTGTTGACATTATAAACGATTGGAAGCATATGATCAGAGGAAAAAATTACGGGGAATAATTATGAGCTTATATTCTCATGATATATAATAATAAGAGGTTAATAAATATTAGGTTCTGAAGAACCTAAAACAAAAGTGTTCAGAACACGATCTAAATATTACTATTAAGGTCTCAGGAGGCTCCTACTGTATGAGACCTAATCAATATAAAAATACCAGTAAACAATATATCAGCTAATACAAACCTCAAAATTTGGTTTTGAAGCTACTAATTCTATCACTTTAAGGGCTGTTTCTTTTAAAACGTTCTGTGCAACTTCTTTTTCATCTGCCGGCATTTCAAAAACTCTTCCGGCTGAAACATCGATAGCACCAGACATTTTCAATTCTCGAATCAACTTTTCCTTGGATCTGAAATAAAATAATTATTAAACTGAAAGAAATATAACTAGTTCTGATAAAGGGGAAGTATAGTTACAAAGAGCACAAGAGACCCAGGATAAAGTCAATGGTTAGCGAACTGGAATGCAAAACGCATTTGGGAGGTGTAACATCCTCCCATACAACGATGATATCATCTATAAGGAGACGCACAACACTGTAGTTTCAAATAGTTTTGCAAATACAGTGTTTCAAACTAGGTTTAACAACGGTTTTTGATAGTAGATGATCAGTAATTGAAACTTTTAAATTCACTCTCTAGTTAGTAAATAAAAACGATGATTAGTTGAAATGAAATCAGAGCAGAATCATAAAAGATATTAACAACAGTAACAAATTCTTTTTCACTGACTTCAGAAACATTAACCGTTTCAAGTTCACAAGAATTTTAAACTCCATTCTTTGTACTACATTTCATTCCCCCCCATATATTATAACTATTCAGCGAAATTTCAAGCAAACGACTCAGGAGTTTGCCCTCCTGGACCTTTTAACAAATACAATGAAATAATAAATTCTTCGGGGATGAATATTTAATTCATATTTTTAATAAACTAATGAATTTGGTTTATTAAATAATTTGTCAAAGTAACACATTAACTATAAATAAATATTATCGTTAAAAGTTAATTTTTATTTTAATTCATCAGAAAAATAGTTAATAGGAAATCAACATAGTTTTTACTGACTGAAGATTATCACTTGTTGGTTGTTGAATAACAATTTTTCCAGATGGTTTAACGATTTTCATTAACAGAGCCATTAATTTGTTAGAATGGAGAATTGTTCGGGGAGGACAGATTCCAGATAAAACAACATCGTAGTTTGAGACCGCGACACTGTCTGCAACATTATACCAATCACATAGTTAAACAGTCTAATGTATTTATTGAACATTATAAACATTGGAAAAATTGATAATAATTTATTAATTTTTCATTTCAATGAAAAACCAATTTTTGTAATTGTTGAACTTTCTTAGTAACCTCCTCCTTTTCGCTATTAGGGTATCATATTCGGAACGTTTACAATAAAATACAACAAAGAAATTAAACCTTAGTGGAACTTACAAGAGTCTACTAATTTTCTGATCATTTTCGAAATATTCTTGGAAACAAGACTAATCGTAGATTCAACTAAAACTGTTTCAATGAAAAATATGTCAAAATAATGGAACTGTAGAATCATTAACATTCAACATAAACAATATCTATAGAGTCCATCCATAATTAGTTGTAAGACTGGGCAGAATTCCAGGTGCCTCAAATTCAAATAATACACTACCAAATATTTTAGTAGTATTAAATTTAAGATTCTAGAATTAGCAA